>JAUBOC010000056.1:800850-815210 GCA_032275365.1 Anablepsoides cearensis | reverse complement strand
AATGGAAATGATTAGCTTTTTTAGGTTGTTTTTTTGGCTTTGAACCCAGAGCAGAAAGATATAAACACTACATATGTGTTTGTTCATTTCTTGTAAGTCATATCGTCATCGCAATATTAAGCAGTGTTATCACACATCACAGGTTTTCCTAATATTGTGCAGCCCTAATTTTAATCAACATTATATTGTAGCAACAGAAATTAGGAGCTATATTATGCAAATTTTACCCATATCATCCAGCTCTAGTTATAATATAAGTGTTTGCATATAAGAAGAAAGAAATCATGAAATAAAAATAGAGAATACTTATAAATGGTTTCACAAATCAGAGCTACAAGTGTTCATAGTAGGTGAGACAAGCTCAGAGCTGTTCGTTTGTGGTTTTGAGGTTTCTGCAGTGGTTTTACAGGGTTCACTCTTTCTTTTTTAACCAGGATTCCTCCCAATGCGACAAATAGTCACTGTAGCCTCTGGGAAAGGAAAGAGGAAATGCCATGGACCGTTTCCTCCTCAGAGATTTACGAGGGGCAGGTCAGAGGAGGAGCAAGAAGCACCTTCTGCTGGGGAAGTCACTGCTTAGCATTTAACATGCAGGGTTAAGAGATCATTCAATAAAAACCTCATTAATGTTCTCTGAAGGAAGAGACAAAAAAGAGCAGAGTCATTTCTGCTAAGTCCTGTGCTTTAGGACTTGTCTCACATCTGGATCTGTTTTTTTCCCCATGTTCTTTTATGTACTGACTCAGCAGACTGAGTTAAACAATCAAAACTGACAAAATCTCCATAAAACTCGCAGTTCTACAGGGCTGCTGCACAGGACTGTTCAAATTAGTCATATCAGTGAAACACTAGGGGTGTCCCGATACAACTTTTTCACTTCCGATACGATACCGATATTGAAACTTTGAGAAATGTCCGATACCGATATTGGACTTGAACCATTGAATCATGGTGACCATTGTTACATTTGGAGGGAAAACGAAGAAACTTGCAGCATCTCAGCTGTGAACTACGGAGGTGGCAGCATCATGATGTGGGCTGTTTAGTTAACAACAAATGTCAATGTTTTGGAGTGGTCATTACATCACAAAGCCCGATAATAATAATCCCGTAGAAAACATGTGTATAGAGCTGAGGTGTTCTTAACCTGACTCAGGTACAGTTCTGTCTGGAGGAACGAAACAAAATCCAACAAACTGAGAGAAACTTGTGGAAACAATTCAGGTCAGACAGTTTAAAAACAACATTACATAGTGAGAACAAAGATGTAAACTTATACCTTGCGAAGAATGTATTCTTTTTAAAAAACTTACTTGAGCATCAAATACGTATATTCTGGAGCTCTAACCTGAAGCAATAAAGGTTTAGTCTGAATTATTATCAGACAAGAAAAATTTTTTTTAGTTTTTTAATATTGTTGTAAATATCTGGGTTCAGATGTAGATGTTTCTGTGCTTACAAAAAAGTTGATTTAACTAACCTAGTAATATTACAATGTAAAGGTTTAATAAAAATCATGTAGTTGTTTTACAGCAACATTTAGACAGAACTAATCAACCTTTAAAACTCTATATTTTCCACTTTCTTGGTGTTTCTGCTTCATAGTTTTAGATCTTCTGAATGTTTCAAAGCTCAGAAAAGGATTCTTACCTGAACAACATGTGTGTGTCTGTACTGTAGGAGTGCTGAGCCTACACAGACTGAATATCTGGATGGTGCTGATGCTGCTGGATACATCAGTCTGCCTGATCAGCACTCAGTCAGCCCATAAGTTCACTCAGCTCCCAGCAGACCCATACCGCCGAGAGCGGACGCCACGCCAACGTGACGTCGACATAACACTCAGTCAGATATGAGCTAAAGTTTGATGTTGGTAGTAGCTGAAAGTCATGATCACATACTGTGACGTGAGAAAACTTCACAAGATCCCAAAATAACTGGTGAAATTGTGAAAAGGTCCTTTTTAAAGTTTGATCAACGTGGCTGCACCTCCATCATTAATCATTTTATTTTATTTAACACAGAAGTCCCATTGAGTTTAAAAATCATACTTTAATGATAAACCTGTTCAAGACAGGCAGCAGAAAATACTGAACATATTTACCTCACTCCTCAGATGATTTTCATCAAACTCTCTTATAAAAAGTGGTGGGTGATAATTCCTTAAATGAAATGTGAGGTCTCTAATGATTGTTTTACTTGTATTATTTCAAAACATGGTGCATTCAAACCATTTCACAGAAAATAAATTGTAAAGATGCAGGTTTAAAGCTTGCATGTAACCATCCAAGGAACTTCTAAAAAGCAGCGACTAAACCAACGCAGCGGGCTCTTTACAAAGCTGGATTAAATCGAACATATATTCTGAGGAAGATTATGTGGACAGTGTCTGTTATTCTGACATGTAGATGTGTTCACTGTTCAAACCAACACTCACAGTAAACAAACCCAAACTTTAATCCTGGTTTTATAGGTGTTGGTTTTATTAAAAACACTGAAAATCTAATAATTTGATGAGTTAATTATTGCAAATTACTCTTTATCTAATGTGGGTTATTAATTGCTTTTGCACATTTGTGTGCACGCTGTCTGTTAGCAAAATAACTAAAGTTGAATTTTAAGTAGCCTGCAGAAAAATAATGAGTCCAGTCCAGATAGCTGCAAATAAAACCCAGTTTTACAGCTGTTTACATGTGTGGTGGTAGCTGAGCATCATCCTCAGCAGCACAGTCTGAGTGCGACACCTGCTCCACCTGAGACTGACAGAATACAGGTGTTTACAAGGTTCGACCCCAGCTCTGCTGTTTCTCACCATAAGATTTTAGGTTTAAACTTCAGCATGAAGGCAGCGGGTGATAAGCATCCCTTCAAGGGAAAAAAAATGTTTCATTTAAACACAATTTTACACAAAACTATTCCTTAGCAGACCAGTTTTAATGCAGACATCATGTGTTTACATGTAAACACACGATGTCTGCATTAAAACAATGTGAATGCATTAACATGCCACAGATTTTGGTGCATCACAGCAGAGGGAAAGGCGGAGGGAGAGAAGTCTGGACTCGGAACCTGCAGTGGGTCAACAACAACAACATCAACAGAAGGGAACTTACGGCGCATTTCCTGCCCAGGTACCCGAACAGACACTCGTTCTCCTGCGGGGTGAGGAGCAGGGAGCCGACGTTCACCGCCCTGCGGGGAGGAGGGTGGCTGTTCATGGCTCCAGATGCGTTCCGTTACCCTCCCCAGGCACGATACACGTATCCCAGAACCGGGTTGAACTTTCTGGTCTAATTACAAGGCTTCCATGCGGGCTCCGGTTGCTGTGGCCTGCAACCGGATCATCTCCCCTCAGTCCGACTCCGGGGCCGGGCAGGAGGAGGGCCGAGGACCGGAATGTGGGCCGTCTCCCGGGCTCTCTGCTACTTCACACTAATCTTTATGTTATCCGTTTTATGAAAGCAAGAAACTACGCACTCCCGACACGTCCGTAAAGAAAATAAACAGCGAACTTTCCTCGGGAAAGTCCGGCAGCTTCAGGAGCTGTGGGAGCATCCAACATGGCAGAAGGAAAGAGACGAGTGTACCACTTTACATGGAGAGCGGGGGCGATGCTAGCTTAAACAAACCCTGTTATCCTCCGTGTTTTCTGGATTAAATAGTGTCACTGACACAAAAATATGCGTTCAAATATATTTCAACACATTTGCATTAAATCATTGCTATATGAGAGCGCCTGGGAGCTGCGGAGCTTACGCTGAATGGTACAGTCCACCGGCAGGAATGCAATGCAGCTCTGCGCTGCGGAGGAGAGGAGAGGAGAGAGAGGACTTGGTGTGACGTCATGCAGGGGGAGGCACCAGCTGCTGCAGGACATCTTCAGTGTTTTGGAAACATTGCGCACAAAATCCAGGTGTGTGGATGAGAGCGGGAGCAGAGGTCTCAAAGGTCTTGGACTTGAAGGACTTGGGGTCCACTGAGAACAGGGAGCGTGGTGAAGAAGAGCGTCCAGGCAGGATGGAGCGGCTGTCTGCTCACAGCAAGAAGATTGCAAGTTCAACTCTTGGCTTTTTCTTGTGTGGAGGTGCATATTTCACAGATCTCTTTTCCGAAGAGAGCCCTGAACCTGAAGGCAGCAGGGAAACCCACGCAGACACAGGGAGAACGGGTTCTCCCTCAAAATAAATGAGGTTTTGTAAACTCCACACAGAAAGAAGTCCAAACTGGGGATTGAGGACCTTCTTCTTGCATGCAGTTTTAACTGAACTCTACCTAAACCTCCAGAAGATTTGTTTTTATTTTAAAATGTCATATGCGTCATTACAGGTTTCTTACAAATTGTCCAAACAGCAAGGGTTGTGGTGAGGCGACATCCAACAAGAACAAGACCTGAAACATTATGGGAATAGTCAAAGATCATAAAGCCCAACATAAAGTATGGTAAATTGTATGATAAATATGTTCATAAAAATAAACTGATAAACACCCAGAAGGTGTTAGTTCTTTAATTAACACCTGTAACAGAAATCCCATCCTAGAAACAGAGACGATTCCAGATGGCCCAAAATGTCCCAGCAGAGGAATTCAAACACCAAAATCCTTCAGACTCAGGATCAGGAGTATGACTGTTTCAGACTTGGTTTGACCAGTAACCCATTATACATGAAGAGTAAAGCCTGCACTGATTGCTGCTGCACATAAAATACAGGCGCCATCTTGGAGAGGTCATCCTTCCTGCTAAACCCAAACAGCACAAGATGCCTCGGCTCCATATTGTTGTTCAAATCAATGGACTCTTAACATCAGGGTTCAGGGGATAACTATTCACAAGTAAATAAGAAAATATTATTGCTTGTATTTTGTGAATAGAATAATATTGTAATACCAATATTAACCTGGCTATGAAGGCTTAATGAGACTTTATAAATAGTGTAAAGCCTCGGTTATTCACTAATACTGATAAACAGACACAAGAAATGAGTATGAAAATGATCAATACCGCCCAAACCTAATGGCGTCTATATTTCTGCTCTCTGAGTCTTCTTCCAAAAGTGGATTGTGATACCTTCACCCCTGCACTGTGGAGGTTGTTGGTGATGTCACTTACTAATGTTTTTTTTTTCTCTATGCTCATCTTTTAATCTTAAAGTCAATTGTGTTCAGTGTACAACAAAACAATGTATGTTTGCAACAACAAAAACACTGTAAAAATTGGACTAAAAAACAGACTACAAGTGGAGGCGGCAACTGTTTCAAGATAGTGGCCCCATGAGGTGTCTATTCTTTATCATGTTTTTGCTTCCCAATAGTACACAGAACATGAGACTGTAAAATACACGTGCACCACTAGATGGTAGTAGTCTTTCACTTGTAGACTAACAGAAACAGTAGCACTAAAGAAACAAACATGCAAAGGCCTATAGTTTTCTTTGCAAATGTGTCATGTCACAAATAATAACAGTTAACAAATATATAAAGTAAAGAAAACCTTTTTAGCTCAGGCTATTCGTTACAATCATTGTGCATCATCCAGGAAATGTGAAAGGAGAACAATATTTATGGTTTATTTTGAAGGCAAATATTTTCCAAATCTGACTTATAAATGTTCAAACAAAGACAACAACACTGGTTTATTCATTCATCTATCCATCCATCTCTTCTATGGGTCACAGAGTCATTAGGTGCAGAAAGGAAACCCAGATATTCCTCTCCTCATCAATGTCCATCTGTTTCTGGGGGATGCCAAGACATTCTGTGTTTCCTCCAGCAAGTACTGTATCTGCCCCGGGGTATCCTCCCTGTGGGACAGGCCAAAAGCCTTCCAAATGTTTTTTTTTTTTTTTACATTTGACTCAAGGGTAATAAAGAAATAAAATGAAGCAAAAGCTGATTGGGCAGCAAAACAAAGTACAAAACCCCAAGATCATGATGGTAGGCTACCCTATTTTAGGGAATGGCATTTGGGGGGAAAAAATAATAAAAATCAAAGTCCAAAACCCCTAGAATAATTAAAGCAGCAAGGCTCAGGCAAAACAGTCTAACACAAAGAGTTCTGGTGGATAGCCCATGTCAGGTCCAGGCAGGAAGAGAGTTTCAGTGGAATTTATGTTGAGAAATGATGGAGTAGGCACTTTGGAACCCTGAAAATAACCTGATTTATGATCTCATGTGTTATTTTGAACTATCACTTGTGTTGTAAAAACGCTTTGATAACACTACATCAAATATTAACTCAAAATCTGTCAAATTCATCCAAACAGGACAAATTTCATGATAAGTTGGAGCTATTAACATCTTTTTATGGCAGTCATTATAAACTGGACTGATTCAAGAAGTTATTCAGTTGAAGATGTTTATCCAATAAACACATTCAGAAAACTTCATTGAATTAAGTCCAGAGGTTAATGAGACATTTTGATAAAACATGACATTTAGACATGAAGACAAAAATACATAAACACATGAAGATAGGTAAACATGAAGACATGTAGACATTTAGACTTAAATACATAAACACATGAAAACATGTAGACATCAACACATGTAGACATGTAGACATGTAGAAATAAACACATCAGGTCATGTAGACACCTAGACATGATGACATAAACACATAAAGACATGTAGACATGTAAACATTAACACATGAAGGCATGTAGACATGTAGACATGTAAACGTAAACACATGTAGACATGTAGACATAAACACATGAAGACATGTAGACATGTAGACATAAACACATGAACACATGAAGACATGTAGACATGTAGAAATAAACACATAAAGACATGTAGACATAAACACATGAACACATGAAGACATGTAGACATAAACACATGAAGACATGTAGACATGTAGAAATAAACACACGAGGACATGTAGACATGTAGACATAAACACAAAGACATGTAGACATAAACACATGAACACATGAAGACATGTAGACATGTAGAAATAAACACACGAGGACATGTAGACATGTAGACATAAACACAAAGACATGTAGACATAAACACATGAACACATGAAGACATGCCGACATAAAGACATGATCACATGTAGACACCTAGATATGAAGACATAAACAAATGAAGACCTGTAGACACCTAGATATGAAGACATAAACACATGAAGACATGTAAACATGTAGACATAAACACATGAAGACATGTAGACACCTAGATATGAAGACATAAACACATGAAGACATGTAGACACCTAGATATGAAGACATAAACACATGAAGACATGTAAACATGTAGACATAAACACATGAAGACATGTAGACACCTAGATATGAAGACATGTAGACATGAAGACATGTAGACATGAAGACATGTAGACAAGACAACGATATAAAGACATAAACACTTGAAGACATGTAGACATGAAGAAATAAGAACATAAAGACATTGACATAACAAAATGAAGACATTAAGACATAAACACATGAAGACATGTAGACATGTAGACATAAACACATGAAGACAAGTAGACATGTAGACATAAACACATGAAGACATGTTGACATGAGGACATGTAGACATGTAGACATAAACACATGAAGACATGTTGACATGAGGACATGTAGACATGAAGACATGTAGACAAGACAACGATATAAAGACATAAACACTTGAAGACATGTGGAGATGAAGAAATAAGAACATAAAGACAAAGACATGAAGACATGAACACATAAAGACATGTAGACATGAAGACATAAAGACATGAAGGAATGAGGACATGTAGACATGTACACAAAGAAATTAAGACATGAACACACAGACATTGACAAAGTTAACAGCATTTAAGTTAAATTTGACATTTATGTTTTATTTTGTGAGGTTTTAAAAACCTTGTAGAGTTCATAGTAACATTTATTGACAATTGGACTTTTTTTTTGAAATATAACATTTGAAATTATAAAAGAAATGAAAATGTTATGTAAGAATGTGCCACAGATAAACAGATAATTTATTAAAAGAAAGAAAGAAAAAAGTGTTAAAAAGAATTATACACAAATAATAAAAACTATTTTAAAACACAATTGTGTGTTTTAATGCAGAGCTTGAGCCTGATGTTTTTTATTTGGTGCTGTTCCACCAGACAATTTTAGCTGTGAAAAAAAAAAAAACCGATATGTTGGCTTGTTTGAAACTGGAACATAAAGTTATCAGAAGCTTCCTGTGAGAACCAGACCCAGCCGGGCACTTCCCTCAGACTGTCTGTGTAATCTAATCTAAACTGATCAGCATGATGGGCGTCATCCTGTCTGTGGTGTTTCCTGTACATGTAGACACATCAACAATAATTCTACATTTCTTGTCCCAAGGTGAGATACGCTAAACTGAAAGAAGCCACAGAAAGAGTGAGGAAACTGCAGAGGGAGAAGTCTAATGGCTTTGCAAGAGACAGGAGGGCCAATAAATATATATAATACATCTACAAGAGGATTGTACACAAATATGATGTCATTAATCAAACAAATCAGTAGTGTTATTTACTCAGATTTGTTGGGTGGTTGTTGATTTATTGAAAGCAGGCAGATTTTGTATTTGCATCCTTTGGAAATGAACAGTTGTAACAATTTGTCCAGAAACAATGTCACAGTTAAATCCTACTGTCTTTCTCTTTAGTCCTGGTTCAGACCTGGTTTTAAATCTGGTACAATGACATCCATTAAAAAAGTTTAGTTCTGGGTTAGTTCTGATTTAGGCTCATTTTACTCAAACAAAATCTCAAATCCCGTTGGATTGATTAGTTGTTGTTACCTTTATGTTCTATGTAGGGGTATTTTTTGAGCCATAGCCTTTATAAATTTCGATGGTGTTGCTGTTTGTCACCACAGAGAGTTTGGGAGCGCAAAGCAGCTGTAAAAGAAAAAAAAGTTTGAAGCCTTGGAGATGTAGGTCTTGGATGAAGGAAACACAGGAAAAATGCAGCATTACAAGGAGTTTTTCCATGGCATGGCTTTTATTTGTGACTGGCTCCGAATCAGCCTTCATTTCCTCCAGCAGCTGAAAACTGCCTGCTAGATTGACAATATGTCCTCTGTGCACACAATTAATAAATTAGCTTTGTGCCAGTTATCAAGATTGCATGTGTTTTTATACAGGTACCTGCAAACCTTCAGTAAATCAGGCCCTAAGAGTCCGTCCCTTCTCTTGTTGTTGGTAATTGAAGCCAACAACTCCTGCTTGTTTAAGCTCTCATTAACAGATCCAACTGATCAGTAACAGGTTAAACTGTTATTTAAGCCTAATCTACAATTTAAATACTTTTTGTCTACTCGTTTGTATTTATTAGATCCCAACAACAGGGGCCAAATCAGGTCATTACAAGGAGGTCCTTTATGCATTTTAAAATTCATCAAACCAAATGTGCATTCTGACATTTTATTGCCCAGTCTACAACACCAAGTCCAATGAAGTTGGGATGTTGTGTGAAACATAAATAAAAACAGAGTATGATCATTTGCTAATCTTTTTTAACCTATACTCAAATGAATATACTATAAATACAAGATATTTAATGTTCAAACAGATAAATGAATTTATTATTTTTTTCATTGACAAATATTCACTCATTTTGAATTTGATGCTGCAACACGTTCCAACAAAGCTGGGACAGGGTCAACAAAAGACTGGGAAAGTTGAAGAATGCTCAAAAAACACCTGTTTGGATCATTCCACAGGTGAAACAGGTGAGTGTCATGATTGGGTATAAAGGGAGCATCCTCGAAAGGCCCAGTCGTTCACAAGCAAGGACAAAGTGAGGTTCACTACTTTGTGAACTGTGTGAGCACATAGTCCAACAAACCATTGTCAGTGAACACAGTTCATCTAAGTTAAAGTTCTATCATGCAAAGACAGATAGAAACAACACCCAAAAACATAGCCGGCTTCTCTGGACCAGAGCTCACCTGAGATGAATTGACTCAAAGTGGAAAAGTATAGCGGGGTCTGACCAATCCACATTTCTAATTGTTTTTGTCATGGACGTGGTGTCCTCCAGGACAAAGATGAAAAGGACTGTCTGGATTGTTATCAGCACTAAGTTCAAAAGCCAGCCTCTCTGATGGTATGGGGGTGTGTTAGTGCTCATAGCATGAGTAAATGTCTTATCTGTGAAGTTTCCATTATTGCTGAAAGCTACATCCAGGTTTTGGAGCAACATATGCTGCCATCCAAGACCGGTCTTTTTCAGGGACGTCCTGCTAATTTCAGCAAGACAATGAAGACACATTCTGCACGTGTTCCAGAAGCTTCATAGTTAAAGAGTGCAGGAACAGACTGACCTGCCTGCAGTCCACACCTGTCTCCCATTGAAAATGTGTGGAGAGCAAAATACAACAGAGACTCTGAACTGTTGAGCAACTGAAGTAGTTTATCAAGCAAGAACGGAAAGAAATCCAGCTACAAACATTCACAAACACTTATTAAGTGTTGTTAAAAGGAAAGCTGATGGAACACAGTGATAAACATGACCCTGTTCCAGCTTTGTTGGAACGTGTTGCAGCATCAAATTCCAAATGAGTAAATATTTGTAAACAAAACAAACAAAAAAATAGTTTATTTGTTTGAACATTAAATATTTTGTCTTTGTAGTGTATTCAATTAAATATAGGTTGAAAAGCAAATCATCATATTCTGTTTTTTTATGTTTTTCACAACGTTCCAACTTTACTATAATTTGGGGTTGTGGAATAAATCAAAATAAAAACATCAAACAATAAATCAACAAAAATATAAAATTAAATCAACACAACAATAAACAACCCTAAGAGTTTGGGAACAACATTCTAAGATTTGGCATCAAGTGATAACTCTATATTAGATTCAGATAATATTAAAAAAGTTATTAATAAACTTTAAAGGTTTTACAGAACTCTGATGAAAATGATGTTAAAGTACGAGCATCAGAATAACACAACAGGCTTTTGTTTCTGCCTCTTGATGCCTTGCTGTCTCTTGTTTGTTCAGAATAAAAGGCTGATATTTGTGGAGGAGGAGCCGAGTTGACAATAATGAGACACTTCTGTCCTGAAAACACTCAGGGGACAGAATCAGAGAACTAATTCAGCCATTTATTGATTAAAATAAGTTTTTGTTTTTTTTTCTTCGCAAATGTATGTACTTCATAAGAGCAGAAGAAAAAGGATGATCTAAAACTGTCTTACCCATAAAATACGACCAGCAGAAGAGGAAAAGGTATGTTTTTTTTATTCTTTCATTGTTTTTCCATCTTAAAGAAATAAAAGAGAATTACTGACCAGTACATTCATTTGAAGGCTTAGTTAGAAAAATGCATCAGAGGTTAATAACACTGGGAAATAAGTATTTTTTTCAATCTATTTTAATGTTGACATTAGAATGTAAATATTGTATAAAAATGTGTTAGTTTTTACAGATTTTTAAAAAAATATAGTCAATTTTCACTGCCTCTGGAACCACTGCAGCAGAACTGTTTCCAGACCTTCACAATAAGAGTCCTGAGTGTTGATTTTACAAACATTTTGGTGGTTTAGGCTGAAGTAATGATTTTACTAAAGAATAATAATGTATGGTAATGCCACAAACTTCAGATGTTTAGAGACATTTTTGAACCAGTTCTACAGTAAATATCATGAAGCCTGAGAGTTAAATCAAAACGTCAGCTTGCTGTTGGAACACAGACGTGTCTGAGTACTGCTGCTAATAAAACCATAAAATCACATCTGGAAACTGCAGCACGACTGAGCTCAGCTTGAAAACCACTTGTGAACATAACTGAGAGCAGGAAATGAAGCAAACACCATCACAGAAGGAGTAAAATGGCCTCTGGAGGCTCCAAATCAATATGTTTACACAAAACTTTTTTTTTCTTTTAAAAAGACTTGAAAAATAATATGAAACAAATATTAGTTTTTTCTATAAGTGCTGTGGTGAACAGAACAAGAATCTGATTAGTTTCACCTGGCATGAAGGGGTGTTAGTGTTTTTACCTGCATGTTTGTATGTCTGTACTGTTAGCAAAACATCTCCTGAGCTACTGGACAGAAACTTTCTGAAACTCTCAGGAAGTAATTATTACTGATTACATTTTAGAGTCAATTGCATTCAAGATGGCTGCCACAGCAACCTCAGAAAACACAAAAAACTACACCTGAGTCACTTTTACAGATACTGAAGGGGGTCCAGTCCTGTCTTCCAGGACCAGTTTGCAGAGTTTTTTTGGAGCAGAGAAATTGATATAGATATGTGAGTATAGATATTAAGCAATTTATTTATTCTAAACACAAAACAGAATTTAAATGAGTAAAATGTGGCAATTTTTAACAAGGGAGTAAAAATTTGTGGTGTTATTATGTAAACAGTATACAGAGAGATACACGTAGCTCTTCTCAAGATGGCCGACAAAAACCTCATCCAGTGCCGTCAGTGACCAGTCCAGCCACGTGACCATGACTTTAGGTCACTACTGACCCTGATGACTCAGCGCTACATCAGTGACAGGATGTGTCCACATGTCTCTCCCCTCCTGAGACAACATCCCTGCTCAGTGGACCAGCTCTGTTTTCCTGACTTCATCAGGACAAACTTGCAAAATCCATGTTTTTTTCTTGTTAAATACATAGTGTTGTGTACTTGGAGTTTTTATATTCTGTTTGAATCATATTTTTCAAATCGTTCAGTTTTCTTGGTTTCTTCAACGTTTTCTGAACTATTATGTCAGATTATTTGTGACAAAACTTCTAAATAAGGTCTGAATTTACCAGCTACAGTTTGGTGGTCTTCATTCTCCTCTGGCTCCAACATGTAAGGCTGGATGGACAAGTCTTCCCTTGTTGACATCTTTTAATTCATCTGTAAATAAAATGTTTCTGCGCAGCTATGTAGTTGTAAACCCCTCTATCAAACTAGAATGAACCGGTCTGGAAGCTGGAGGGGGGCAGGGGGGTGTGAAGCGCCTCATTTGGGTTTAAAGAGACAGCCTCAAACCGAGTTGATCTAACACACACAGAAAAGAGATTTACAATAAAGAGGAAATCAGACCAAAGCATTGCAGTTCCCATTTATATAGACCAACGTTTAAATGTGAAACAGAAGGATGTAAAAGCATCATATGTCCACTTTAAAGCTTACTTTATCACAACCTTATGTTGAATTTTGGGCAGTAGCATTGGCACCCTTCACACCAGAAATATTCAATTTTCCAAATGTTCTACATAATTAGGGTTGCGTCATTCAGGTTGCTCTGCTGCAGAGGGTGAATCTGATACAGATTAACATGCAGTCATGTTTCACTTTCCCAACTTGTTCCAGAAGGCATCATGTGGAACCAGCCTTAGTCAATACACCTTCGTTTTACAGTCAGTTGTCTTTACTCACAGCAGCCGTCATACATGACTTGTTGACTGTCAACAAACATTTTCAGTGGTTTAAATCCCCCTGAAACGCACACAGCTACACACAAACACCCACCGTCTAACATCATTAACTTCTAATCCGAGGCTGTCTCCTCATTCTCCAGACCGTTCAAGCTGGTCATCTGCAGCCAACGGCCTGATGACTTCTCCACTTCTACCAAAGCTGTTGCCAAAGCTGCACAGGAGAGAAGTTTCCAACAGAAGCAGAAACAAAAGAGCATACCAAAAAAACATACTTTATTTTAAAGGTTACCCCAAAAGGATTCTCATCAACTTTTGAGTTCTTTCCCAACTCCAACCAAGTTTCGTTCCACTGACTTAAAATCTCAAGTGACACCTAAAATATGCATGTGAGGAAGGCCGTAAGCAGAGTGCCAAAGAAACTAACATTCTGACTTTAATTATGGGTTATGGAAGTTCAAGAAGCTGCTTTGTCCATTTATATTTATATCAACAATGTCAGAGCTTCAGGCCCTCTAGTGACTGGATGGAGAACTTCTTTACTTTAATTAATATTAAGCTAAAAAACAAAGGAAATAAAGAAATGAAAAGAACAATTTAAAACTGAATTAGTCTTTTTCATTTCCAAAAGTCGTCTGTTTTCCAAGATTTTACAATAAGTTAGTGTTGAGTCTTTTGACTGAGCAGAACTTCAGAGCTCTTCCTTCATCTCTTCCACACAATGAGTTTTATAGAATAATACTGGCTGACTGATGGACCTGCTTCCCTGAGGAACACGCTGAAATTGTCTGAAAGCTTTAATCTGATCATCTGGATTCAATCAGCTGCCTTCAGCTTCTTTTCACTGTTCCATATTGTTTACAGTGGGGAGAACAAGTATTTGATACACTGTTGATTTTTCAGGTTTTCACACTTGCAAAGCATGTAGAAGACTGTAATTTTTATCATAGGTACTCTTCAACTGTGAGTGATGGAATCTAAAACAAA
>JAUBOC010000056.1:665935-676682 GCA_032275365.1 Anablepsoides cearensis | reverse complement strand
CACTTTTTAAATGGAATTACTGAAATAAATCTACTTTTTCATGATATTCTAATTTTATGACCAGCACCTGTACAGTATATATTTCATAGACCGTATGACATATTTGGCTTTGGAAACATCCACCTCCTGCTTTACACTGCCAGCATCAGAGAGAAAACACTAACTCTTTCTTTAACAAACATAATGAGGAGCCATTGTCTTCAATAACAACCACCCAAAGGTAACATTAAGAGAAGTCCTGCCCTCATTGAATCAACAGCTTAGTTAGAGGAAAGTCTGGGGAAACTGGGAGCTCATAAAGGCTAACATCATGGCAGAAAATAACCAGTGTGTTACAAGGCCCATCAGTTTAATTTAAAGTTTTGTCTTCAGTGAATCTTTTCAGGACTATAGCTAAAGAAATGAAAATAACACATATTTGTTGTCTTTATAGACAAACTACTGCAGCAGCAGCAAATTGTATCCTCCTGTCATTTGTCATCACCAGATATTTCAGTGAAATCAATTATAATCCAGCCTGCTGAGACACCGCTGACAACAGGTTGAGCTGCTGTAGATCAGCTTCAGCAGGTAAAATAAAAAAAAGCCTCGAGCAGAACACTGGAGGTGAAATGAAGAGAGCATCTGAGGGCTGTGAGTCACGACAGGAGGCCATCAAATGCTTGTATAGGCTTGATTAATGAAGCTTATTAAACTGTTGATTTTTGGTAAAAACCAAAGAGCTGACATCCTGCCCCTACACACACACACACACACACACACACACACACACACACACACACACACACACACACACACACACACACACACACAATGCAGAACTGAGCCAAGTCACACACCTTGGCCTGTAGCATCTGTCACACACCTGTTCCTGTCCTCACAACAGGCAACAGCAATTACAGGGACTGACCACTTGGACACCGCCCACGATGTTTATGGCAACCGCCTCACACACGGCCTGGTCCTCACAGAAACTTTGTTTTTACAGAACAAACTTTTTAGTTATGCATACAAAAACAGCGTTTTTTTTTTAAATAATGGTAAACAACATTTTTAAAAGTTTTCACCTTCAAATGACCCAAAACAATGAAGTACCGATGCCAGGCCAGCTGTTAGCTGTGTTAGTTCATTAGCAAAGACCCACGCCATGGAACAAGTTTAAGGGTTTTATTGAAGGCAGGGTCGAAGGAATGGATGGATGGGATGAGGCTGGGGAGGTGCGTGGTTGGAGACTTGGGGTGAAGACTTGGAGAGGGGTGAAGGGTGTCTTGATCTGTGTGTCTTTGCTTCAGTTTTCTAGTGTTTCTGTGTTCCCCTGTGTCTCTGCCCTGCTTCAGCCCCACCCCCTGTTTCCTCTTGTCTCCTCCAGGTGTTTCTTGTTGTCCTTAATTAGTTTGCCTTTATATTCTGTGTGCTGTCTTCAGTGTCTGTCCGTTCATTGTGCTGCTTCCCTCAGCCTGTGCGATCTCTGTGTTTTCTTCTGAGATTTTGGTAAGCTCTGGAGCTGTTTTGCCAGACATTTTTGCCATTTGGATTTTTGCCTGCGCCCTGGGTTTTTCTCTGCCTGAGGGATGGGAGAAGGAATGGAGGGATGGATGAACAGATGAAAGGCTGGAGGAAGGGATGGAAGAATATAGGGAGGGGGATGGAGGGTTGGGTGAAGGGACGGAGGGATAAAGAGATGAAGGTATGGAAGAAGGAATGAGAGAAGGATTGAATGGGTGTAGGGATAAGGATAAAGGGATGGAGGAAAAGATGAAGGCATATGGTGAAGGGGTGGAGGGATAAAGTGTTGGGGGGATGTGAGGGTGTGCAGAGGGTGGGTGTTGAAAGAGTGAGAGGAAGGTGAATTTATGAGTTTATGAGTTCTGCTGAGTGATTAGAGGGGTGGTCCTGCTCCCAAAACTAAGCTAAAATATTAAATTAATTTGTGTTTCAATTCATTTTAACTATGTTAGCTGTGTTAGCTGTGTTAGCTCTCAGCTGTTTTAGCTGTTAGCTGTGTTAGCTCTCAGCTGTTTTAGCTGTTAGCTGTGTTAGCTGTGTTAGCTCTCAGCTGTTTTAGCTGTTAGCTGTGTTAGCTCTCAGCTGCTTTTGGATGCTGCTGTTTTCCGCACCTGCCATTACCTGGTTTATTTATTTAAATACTTGTTCACTTTCAAGTCAAAATTTTTGTCTTTATGTTTAATTTGAGTTGAAAAATAAAAAGCCTGAGAATTAAACGTTGTAGGGGTTAAATAAACAATTTTCATTTAATAATCAGTTGTAGGTCATTATAGTTTTGGAGAATCATCATTACATTTGACTGAAGGGCTACTAGTGGTATGAAAAAATGGCTCAGGGGACACACAAGTCTAAAAGGTTTAGGAACCTTGTCTAAAGTCCTGAAACATTCCAGCACTTTCAGGAATCTGGATAGTTCCTTCAGCCCTTTACACTATCTATGTTTACATGCGCAAAATTCTCTGATCGCATTGAAATGTATTCTGATTAAATAATCTGAATGCATTGTTTACATGGGCACAATCTGATCATGATGAGTGTGATGCACCAGGCTTTTATTAAAAATAGAAACACTGACATGCACAGAGTTGTTAACTTTCCCTAAATAAACACAGAAGAAGAAGTTTTACGTCAGTAATGAACGTAAACAAACATCTTCTGAGCGCCCAGAATGGACCCGTGACAGGTTATAATAATGGTGGAGATGTTACTGCACTTCCTGGTTGAGCTGCATGTGATGCACAAATTTTTATTTTATTTTTTAGATGAAGCAGCGCATGCTGTTTGTCTTCCTTTGTATTGAATACAAAAGTGGGAGAAAGTTCTGTGCTGCTGGAAACTACAGCGCTGCTGTCCCTCCCTCGACAAAAAGACCAGAAACCACTGGATGAAAGTCAGAAGTCAGGTCAGTTTTCCACAATCAGAATAAGATGATCAGATTAAGTGTTTACATGCACGTTGTTCAGATTATCAATCGGCATAAACCATCTCTCTCCTTCAGATAACAAATTCATTTGGATCGATCTGAATCAGATCAGAATATTCCAAATGGGGTGTTTACATGATGGATTTTTATTCAGAATGGCCATTTAATCAGATTACTTATGTCTACGTAAACGTAGCTTGTGTCTAAAGTCCCTTTCAGGACCTTGGACAGTTCCTTCAACCGTGCACAAAGCAGTGATTCCCAATCAGAGGTACGTGAGGACATATAGGGGGTATGTGGAAAAACTTTCCCAGGTGTATAAAAAAATAGGAGGGCCCTATGAATATTTGGGTGAGTTTTTGATGTATTTTGGACGCTGCCGTTTTCTGCACCTGTCATTACCAAGTTTATTTATTTAACTACTTATTCACTTTCCAGTCAACGTTTTTATCTTTATATGTCATTTGAGTTGGAAAAAAAATAAAAAGCCTTAGAATTAAATGTGCTTTGGGGTTAAATAAATCATTTTCATTTAATAACCAGTTGTAGTACATTACAGTTTTGGAGAATCATCATTACGTTTGACAGAGTAGTATTCTACTAGTGGTATGACAAAATGGAAAAGGGGGTACACAAGTCTAAAAGGGTTGGGAAAGACAGATTCACAAAATAAAAACATATCTCTAAAAAAATATTGTCATTACAGTTGTCATTTAATTAAAAATATGTTAAAACAGCAACATTTTATTATCTAGATGTCTGACTTTTAAAAAGACAGAGGACCTTTTAGTTTTATGTTATTTGACAGTGAGATGAATTGTTTTACTGAGAACTGGGACTAAGAACTGTTTCACTGTGGCCACACAAATTTATTTTCTAAGTTTAGATCAGGACAGGTAATGTAAGAATTTATCTAAAAGCAGTTTTGTTTCAAATGTTTTGAATAAGGTTGAGCACCATAGGATGGTCTGAATGGAAAAGTGTTTTAAATAATATGTAGACAAGCTTCACTGTGTAACTGCATTTTGCTCTTGCCTACTTTAGATATTTTTGACTGGAACTAAATATTTTGTTAAACCTAATACACTGATTATTTTTTTTATTGTAAATTATAGTTGGCAGGTTGAAAATATTTTGCTGTTCTTTTTTTCTGTCTGTGTTATGTGTTTGTATGATTTTATTAAATGTTTTGGTCAACACTCTTGTCTCATATGAGCTGAACTCTGTATGCATATCTCAGCACAAACAGTAAAAACACTAGAGGAACTGGGCCTGTGTATTGAGATGATTTATATATCATCTTATGTGATATTTAAATAGAAAGCCTCAGAATATATAATGGATCTGTCAGAACTAAATGGAATTTTGTGCGACTTTCACAAATCCCAGCAGGGTAAAGTGGTTGTCGACACTGATAATCTCACTAATAATAGCACCGTTAGCATATTAATGTGATGAAATAGCTCATAAAGTGGGGTCAAAAATGATGGACTTCCCGGGGGATCAGCTGTAGGCGGAGCCTACACTTCAGTCTTTGCTTAGATCCTGTGGCTGAATTTCAAAGTGAGCTTCTTTCTGTGTGGAGGCAGAGCAGTTCAGTCCCTGAGGGCCTGAGTGCTCTCAGTCTGTGTGGATGTGAAAGCCTCCTGTGGCAGACAGGGCCGTGTCCAGGGCTCAACCCTTCTGATGTACTTATTAGTCATTCTCTGGCTTGTGTGCACTGCTGGAACTCAGCCAGCATTCAGCCAGCTGCTGCCGGTACTGTAAATGTCAGCAGATGAGCATCCTGTTCCATATTCAGAAGTTGACCTAAAAGATTACTGGACTAGTCCGGGTCCTCCACAGTCCAGATCAGATGCTTTAGTGCCTCACCCTATTTTCACACATATTTTAAAATTGTATTTATTTAGTTAGTCAGTTATTTTGTGTGTGTTTGTGTGTGTGTCTCCTCGGTATCACATTGGACTGCAACATTTGGAGACTAGTAAGGGGAACGTGAGTCTCAAAAATGTTTGCTGGTGTTATTTTCTCGCATTGAGTTGCAGGTTTGAAATTTTGTTGTTTTGAAAATGTTCAGAATGTGTGGAACTAATTTAATGACAGAATAACAGAGTTGTCACAGGTGTCTAAAACCTGTCCTAAACTCTTCTCTACTTTGCTCCTGTCCTCTCCAACCCATTTCAAAATGACTAGAGCTGTAGTTTGACACGTTCATAAACATTTGCCCCAAAAATTATCTTTAGCATAGGAGCAAACAACAGGTATTTCTTCAACCTGTCTAACCTTTTTCCAGCATGTCTCCATCATGTCTCTAATATGTTTCCAACACATCGGTAATAGGGCTGGGTTAAATGAATCAATTTATCCATTTAGATCGATTTTCATTCAAATTTGGCGATATTGATTCATAAGTCATGAGATCGATTTTTCTCTATGGGTTTTAAAGCTGCGCGTTTCCATGTGTCACTCCTGGCTTGCCGTAGGTTTACATCCGGCTGACGTTCAGTGCTAATGTTAGCTCCCGACAACAAGTTGTCTGGAGCAAAACAAAAGAAACAATGGAATCACTAACACTAACAAATTATTCTTAGTTTCTTACAAGTCTTAAAAGTTGAAGGTTTTTCTCAGAATAAAGAAAGAGAGATGGTTAAAGAACTAAAAGAGCTGTAACTGGATCTCCTGTAGAGTTGATGATAGTTTTTAACTTCACTCCTGCAGCTGCTGTGGATCAAGAATGATGAACATAATGACGAAACTCCAGGAAATTACCTTTCTCCAAATTAGTTGAATAAAATGAGGTAAACTTTTCTGTTGACAGATGAGAAGAAAAAAATATTCCCGAGGCAGAAAAAAAAACAAGTTCTGAAAGTTAAACAAAAACACTAAAATACTTCGGCATGAATCAGCAGAAACCAAGAAATTGTAGAACTTTAGAGCATTTAGAGAGAATTTCAGCAGTTTTTTAAACAACTGAATTCTCTTTACATTGAACAGCGGTCTTATTCTGCTCACTCCAGCTCTCTAAGCTCCTGAATTTTATTAAACTGGCAGTAAACCTCTGAGCAGCTTGAATCTGTTAAAAGAGGAAGTTTTACCAACAGAAAAGGGCCAAACTGACAGCTGATCAGCAGCTCTGATCCCTCATTAAACAGACACGTTGAGCTCAGCCCTGAGTGCAGTCTGCTGGGTTAGAGCTGACGTTTCATCATCGCATCATCTAGAAATCACTGCGGTGCTTCAGCCTGTGGAGCCGGTGGTCACGTTCCATCATCACCTCCTCATCACGTCCCTCATCAATGATCCTCGACCGACTGCTGGTTCCTCAAGAGCCACATTTACTAATCCTAATTCCATACATCTTTATCATGTATCTCTTGGCTTTAAGATTAAAAGCTTAGAGATTTCGAACAGAGTGGTGGAATTCAGGTCATATGCATTAAACTGTATGTTTCTGTTCATGAGTCAGATCCTTCTCTTTTCTTTATAACAGCATCACAAACAAAGCTGTAAAACTGCTGCAGACAGGAAGTGGAATTATTACCGAGTCGTGTCAAAAAGCTTTTGAACAGCAGATACAAAAAAAAAAAGCTTTTTCTCTTTTGGTTCTTTAAACAAAAAGTTATTGTTTTCAGTCTACTTGTAGATATAATTTAACGGCACACACCTCATCACAGAGCACACACACACCTTATCACAGAGCACACACCCACCCGGCCCCGTGCTGAAATGGGCGGGACAGAAGCGTAAGGAGGTTCTTAAAGAGACAGAGTCCAATTTCAAGGCATTTAGAAACAGATATGTTGAGAATAGGGTTGGGCAATATTGGCAAAAAAATTAATAATGATTAATTGTGGTATTTAGCGATTAATTTGACGATTAATGCCCTGGAGTCCCTGGACACCCTTATGTCCTATTCGTGGACCAATTTAGTGGGAAAGATTTGCTCTTTATAAAAATCTGTTCCAAACTGTGTCAAAATTACAGACTTCAGGCTTTACATCAAATTTGAGATTGTGATAGATAAATAAATTACAGAACTTTTTTTTAATGCTCATTATATCTGAAGTGGAGAGGAGCACCGAGCGGACTCTGCCTGGTGGCATTAATCGTGTAATACGATTAAAAAGTAATCGATTAGTGTTTTTCTGACGATTAATCACACACGATACGATTATGCCCAACCCTAGTTGAGAAGTCAAGTTTAATTTCTTTTTAAACATGTGACAAAGTTACTTTTATTGAGGTATAGAATTTAAATGTATCCCTGAGAAACACATAATATTGCAGCTTTAAGTATGATTAATCTATGAACAATTAATCGCAACTTAAAAACAAGTTGTGTTTGTAATGTTTAGTATGAGTTGCTCCACTTTGTTGCCCAACTAATCATCTCAAATATTTAAACCACATATTTATCTTTTGCCCTATTTTCAGTATTATACCTGTATGTTTGATTTATTTCATCCAAATATCATTAAGTTTTTACCTTTTCAACTGTGGTGCAAAATCAAGACAAAACCATTAACTAGGTCTTACATAACTAAAACCCTCATGTTTGAATGCTATCAAACTACTTTAATTGTTTATTTTGTTTAATAAGAGTTTGTTTTCCTAAAGATTTTGTCATGTTTTTGTTGGTCGACGTGCTGAAGTTGTGACCTGTAAGCTCCATGTCTCCTGGAACTCACAGGAGCTCCATTTTCCCCAACATTTGTGCAGTTAACAAACAGTCCTGCTTTTCTTTCTTTCTTACATTTATATGATTCCCTTCAAATAGTTAAAATAAAGCATTAATATGTCTAGACATCAAAACTCAAATAACTCATCAGTTTGGTTTTGTTTGTACTGAAGTTAGAGACTGGATCAGTTTCCAGACCGAATGTTTCTTCTTTTAGTGGCTCAGAGGTTAGAAAGCAAACATGATATATATTTATCTGTCTTACTCTGTCAAACATGACTCCAGCAAAACTGAGTAAATGTTTCCCGAGCTCATCCTTTCTTTATCAAGAGTCCACGTCTTCCACAACTAAACAGCAACAAGAGGAAGAGGATGAAACTCAATTTGGGGAAGGACTGAGTGAATCTCTCCACCTGTCCTCCTGCTCTCCCCAAAGACACAATAATGAGCAAAATCCACCATCTGGCAACTCGCTTACAGCAAATTCTCCCCTAAAACTACAGTGTGAATGTGCTCAATTTAATTCTGCTCTAATGAGTTTAGTGTTCAGAGCCTCAGCTGTACTGATCAGAAACTATGATGTCATCAATCTTTCTCTGATCTCTACATTTATAGTATTTATGGTATTTATTGGTGAAAAACACTTAGTTCTGAAAACCATTTACTGCGCATATACAAGTTGGATTTTCTATTCTTGTGAGGACCTTACATTGACTTCCATTCATTTTCCAGTCATTTCTACAACCTAAACCTGAACCTTTACCCTAGACCTAACCACCTCAGTACAAACCTGACCCTAAATCTGGCCTAAACTCAAATTACACCGTGGTCCTAAACATAACCCCCCACCATCACCACCACCCACCCCCACCCAAAATCAGCATCCACACCAGTAGGGACCAGTGCCTGTGAGAATTGGGTTTCCACAAGGTGATGTTTTTCTGGAAAATGGTCCCCATCATGTAGCAAAAACCTATCCACACACACACACACACGAATGCAAAACCCCCCAAAACAAAGCAGAACAATGTATTTATCTCTTCAAAAGTAATATGCTATAATTTAGATGCTAAGCACTGGTGGTAGCCTAGCAACAGTTAAAAATGCAACCTGCAGCATATTGTGGTGAAAGAAAAAGTCCTAATTATTACTCCAGCTTCCGCTGAGCCACGCCCACATAATAATCACCAGGATCAGTTGAAGATTTAGGGGAATAAGTGTAAAAAAAATGCTAACGTTGGAAAAACGAGATTCAATTTTATTGTTAGTGAAGTGAAGAGTCTGTGTAAAGACATAGCTTCAGATGTTTTTAAAGAAAAAAACTCTTATCTCACTGTATCTATGTTTTGTCTCTGTGAAGGTAGGTTGTGTTTTTGGAAGTTCAGTTTCACTCAGAAACTCTGGAAAACTGCTGACGTCACATTTTTATAGTCAATGTTATCTTTACAGAGGAGAGTTTTCATTTCTTTTACATCCAATATCGATTCTTCTTCTAGTCTTTATTCCTACATCTAGTCTGAGAGTAACTAACATGTTAATATAATATATATGATAACTCCAAGAGGCAGTCACAAACTAAAGATTTCTGCCTTCGATGACATGAAGCTGCTTAAAGTTTTCAGCCAACACCCTCTGTTGGTCAAATTATCAGGTTACAGTTGAGACTTTAATTTATAAATGTGTAGATTTACTGGAAATTAAATATTATAATTTTTTAATTTTCCTGAAGATGTTTCACTCATCAAGGAGCTAAACTCCTAGAATGAAACTTTTTCTAAAACAAAAGTCTGATTCCCTTTGATTTAACATAATAGGAATAACTATTTTATTTCTTTTACTGCACAGATCTTGAAATAAGTTTGTCCAAAGTCTGTCCTCACTTTGAAAGAAACTCAGATTAACTTTCATAAATCATATTCATCCATTAACATTTACAGATTTAATGCTTGGATGGATTATTTACAGCTCAGATTTGACCTTGACAGGATTATATGAGTTAGTTTCTGAGTGGAGTGTTTTAAAACAAACTTGTTGGAGGATCTTTGTTCTTCAGACTGATTCCAAAATGTGTTTTGGATTGTTAATGAACAAAATGTTCAAAGTTGTTTATTACAAACAAATAATTGGAAAAAACTAACTGATCCTTTATGTTGCTCCTGAAGTTTTATCATTAATTGAAGGTAACAAGGTGAGAAAACATTTGTAATCTTTGTGTTATTTGTAAATCAACCTTTTTTATTATTGCATAGATTATAATCACAATTTTTGTGATTGAAACTGAGAACTAGATTATTTAACAAAATTATTTATTCACTTTCAACAATGACTGTTAAACAATGTTTCCCCCAGGATTTCTAATATTTTTGAAAAAATTAGACAAAGTTAAAAGTTTGGCTGTGGGAGGAGCCTGCAGCATAGTGCTGGCAGTGGCACTGGATTCACAACATAAAACAGCGAGAGCATAAACTGCAAACTTTGATCATTATGTTTTTATGATCATTGAAAACCCAAATCATAATCAAGATCAAAACCTGATTAAATTGCAGAGCCCTAATCTGATGTAAACATGTGGCTGTGAGGACACTTTAGTCTGGTTTAAAGAGAAAAACACACTCATGTTTCTTTTTAAAATTTGGTTTTAACTGCAGAGAAGACAGAAGGGCAAACAGTCCAAGCAGCTGAGCACTAAACTTAAAGCTTACCTCAAATAAAAACAAAAACTCTTTTTTGTTCAGAGCTTCACTCATTTTAAAGAAAATGAGGTTGTAGCTAAACCATCTAAAAAATACCAATCCATCTATTTTCACCAGTGGTGGGCACGGTTCCGCTGATCTGCTATTAGCGGAACTAACTATTTCATTAGCGATTAACGGACTTACTAATATTTATATTTCATAAGTGGATTTGCGCTTTCTAAATCTGAAATACACTTCCGCTAAAAGCTACATTTGTAAATATAATTTTCTTTAACAACAGAGGGATTAACTATGACTGATTCACAACTCACGTTATGATCTGCTCCACAGCACACCCCCTGTCTAAACGCTCATATTGGGAAGGTATACAGCCTTAGTGACTGTCGCTTTGAGTCACGGTTGTCCCTTTACTGAGGTTTCCCACAATGCTTTGTGCCTGCTACG
>JAUBOC010000056.1:601740-614745 GCA_032275365.1 Anablepsoides cearensis | reverse complement strand
ATGGATGGATGGATGGATGGATGGATGGATGGATGGATGGATGGATGGATGGATGGATGGATGGATGGATGAACGGACGAATGATGGATGGATGGATGGATGGATGAATGGACGAATGATGGATGGATGGATGGATGGATGGATGGATGGATGGATGGATGGATGGATGGATGGATGGACAGATGGATGGATGATGGATGAATGACGGATGGATGGATAAACAGACAGATGGATGATAGATGGATGGATGGATGGATGAATGGACGGATGGATGAATAGATGGATGGATGAATAGACAGATGGATGGATGGATAGATGGATGAACAGACGAATGAGGGATGGATGGATGAACGGACGAATGATGGATGGATGGATGGATGAATGGACGAATGATGGATGGATGGATGGATGGATGGATGGATGGATGGATGGATGGATGGATGGATGGATGGACAGATGGATGGATGATGGATGAATGACGGATGGATGGATAAACAGACAGATGGATGATAGATGGATGGATGGATGGATGAATGGACGGATGGATGAATAGATGGATGGATGAATAGACAGATGGATGGATGGATAGATGGATGAACAGACGAATGAGGGATGGATGGATGAACGGACGAATGATGGATGGATGGATGGATGAACGGATGGATGGATGAATGGACAGATGGATGGATGATGGATGAATGACGGATAGATGGATGGATGGATGGATGGATGGATGGATGGATGGATGGATGGATGGATAGATAAACAGACAGATGGATGGATAAACAGACAGATGGATGATAGATGGATGGATGGAAGGATGGATGCATGATGGATGGATGGATGGATGGATGGACAGATTGATGGATGGATGGATGGATGGATGGATGCATGAATGGACAGATGGATGGATGGATGGGTGGATGGATGAACGGACAGATGGATGGATGTTTCTGCATCTGTTGTTTTGTTCATCAGTATTTTTCCTGCACTGAGGACAGTTTGTAATATCTGCTTGGTTTTAGTTAAACTCTATCAATTTGAAAATGTTTTTATCAAAACAGGCAACAGTAAAACGACTATAAAGCAGAAAAATACTTCATTAACACAAGTAATAAAACAACAAACACTGGAGCTTCAGACACTCTAACAAGGTTTTTATTATGGGCTGCACTAATCATTTGCAACAACGAGTAAATTTCCTCCAATTATATTCAATTAACTCGCCTCTTCACCATTTTCCTTTCTCTCACAGAACCGACATTTGATCATTTGTTACCCAACAGCAGAGGGATCAGGTTATCAAGACAGAGTTCTGTGGATGGTACCAGTTATTTTACAATATTCACACTTTAATCCTGTTATTAATTTAAAAAAACTAAACAAACACTCATAGACTTTGACTAAAACAAAAACAAAAAGACTTACAAAGTTATGAAAGAACAATATACTACTAAGAAAAGTTAGTCAACATTTTATTATAAGATTTCAGGCAAATAAGAATGTCCAAGACATTTAAAGCTCTCAGATTAAGTTAATCTGTAAGGAACACCTGGGGAGCCAACACCTGGATAAAAGCAATAAGTGGTTAAACATTCAGCCTGATGAGTGGGTGATGGATTGATTTATCAGCTGCAGAACGCTTTAACAGAACATTTACAGCACAACACCAGCTGTGTAATAATGTGCAGTTTAAAATAACACCACTGTGCTCGGCTGCATTAATAAACTGAAGAAGTCAGCAGTTATGACTGAAAGAAAAGATAATGCAACAATGGTTTGTGTAGGATTGAGGATGAACAATTGCTGTATTTATAGTTAAATGAGTCGAAACAAAATAGAAAGGAAGATTTCATCCATGTAACCTGAATTTGTCCCATTGGGCCAGAAACATCCCTGTGGTTCTGCAAACGGAGGCTCAGTTTTCCCACTCCCTCCATATGGAACCATGCAGGAAGGTTCCCTTTGTTTTCCTTCCTCCCTCTGTTATTTTCGCACCTCTTTGATTTTTATTTGGTGTGTTTGTCTGAGCCTGCTTCATGTTCACAAACAGAAAATCTGTGCTTCTGTCTCTCCCACACAGAGATGGAAATTATAGCAACAACAGCGTGAGAGGCTGTCGCAGCAGCGCGTCCTCCTGAAGAAAGAGGCCGTGCCCAGATTGGATGAAACTGTGTAAAATAGATGTGCAAATATTATGCAAATCCACTGAGAGCATATCACAGTTTCAGATGGAAGATCTCACCTCTGACAGCCTCAGAGAAGCTTTGGAAGAAGCAGGAGAGTGTTTCTTTCACAGCATATCTCTTCCCAATCAACACATGCATTTAGATTTTACTGTACAAAAATAAAAATAACAAATTAATCAAAGGAAGATGACAAGAAGGTAAACTGTGTGTTTTTTGTAATATAAACTATTCATCCTCCAGATCCTTTTAAATTAGATTAACTCCAAAGGTTTATCAGTTCAGCTGTGCACCAAATAATTATTTCTTAAGCTGTCATAAAAATCCATCAGAGAGGTTATGAAACACTGTATTTTACTGACAAAGTTCAATACAGTTATTTATGACTATAATATCAATAAAATAAAAAAACTAAAATAAAAACGATACTTTTTAAGAAATCTTTAAATCCACAAAAGCTGAGACCTCAGACCTGCCTGAAAGATCCTGTCTCATTAATCACTTTTATTTTGTTCAATTCAAAAAGTTTGCCAGCTCAACTTTGTTTATGCAAAACTATTCATATATTTATTCATTCCAACGAATCACACGTTCATTTGTTTATTTAAATCAGGAATAATTGTCTAAAGTTTTTGAGTTTTTTTAATGTTGGGTGTTTTTTTAACAATGGCAACTTTTTATATATACACTCACTTTCACTCCAGACCTTCATTGTTTAATAATGAATTATGTCCGGGTTTTTTTTTATATCTTACCTTTAAATTATATATTAGATAAACAAAATGTCACTTCTTTTTCTTGTTTCATTCTGATGAACAATAGATTTCAGCTGCTCATCAGTCCACTGCTACCATTGTTAAACTCTGTTTATGAAATCACTCTTTTAGACGTCTCATGAATGGTATTTATTATATATTCATTTATTATTAGTTTAATATAACTAGCTTATTTTCTCTTTCAAGATTTTCAACTTATAAATAAATATTCATCTATTTTTTCTATTCAAAGTTGCAGGAAGGCTGGTGCGTGTCTCCAGAGGTCATTGTGTGAGAGGGGCCGGGGACACCCTGAACACATTGTGCCTATCACAGAGACAATCGAAACAAACAATCATTTGTAAACAAATGAAAACCTGAGCATGCAGTAATTCACTCTGATGTTCTCAGCGCAGCCCACTGGTTCAATTTACAGCTTAGCAAAAATGCAAGATCATTTATCAGCTTCAGTGCTTTAGTCAATTTCATTTCATTTTGTAGCATTTTAAAACTGTTTCCTGTAATTAAAAATTTGTACTACATAGTACAATTACATATTTAGAAATTCAGCCAGACACATCCCACAATAATCTGTTTCATAAATAGTGAATGAGTGTGATGTCTGCTGAACTCAGCTCCAATTCACTCCTCCAGTCAGTCCTGATCCGGTACCCGAGCTCTAAGTGGAGCTGAAGCTTGTGACACCGCTGGTGGAGGAACTTCTTTGTCAGCACAATTTGACTATTCACATCATCTCCTACCTCCTGAAGGCATCTCTAGTTAATTTTATATAATTGGTGTTGTTGGACCTTTCTACCCTCATTAAACTGGTTCTGGTTTACCACGTAAACATGATTCATTCTGCTCATCATTAGTTTAACACATTTGCTGCTGCGGACACTCTGCCTCCAGACGCAGTTTGTCAGGATGTCAGAGCTCTGTGAAAAACATCACTGGGCAATAAGAGGTCTAAGATAAACATCATCAGGCCATGAGAGCTCTGACCAAAACATCACCTGGAGATAAGAGCTCTGACAGAAACACTGCCCAATGATGAGAGCTCTGAGAGAAAAAAATCACACAACAAACGAATAATAAAAATACATTTAAATTATAATAGTGATGAGAGCTATGAGAGAAGCATTGATAGAAGACGAGAGCTCTGACAAAAGCATTGCCAAGTCATGAGAGCTCTGAGGGAAATACCGCCTGAAGGTGAGAGCTCTGTGAGAACCGTCACCCAGTGATGAGAGCTCTGTGCGAAATGTCACCCAGTGATGAGAGCTCTGTGAGAAATGTCACCCAGTGATGAGACCTCTGTGAGAAACGTCACTTGAAGATGAAAACTCTGTAAGAAAGATCACCCAGTGATGAGACCTCTGTGAGAAATGTCACCCAGTGATGAGAGCTCTGTGAGAAACATCACCCAGTGATGAGAGCTCTGTAAGAAACATTGCCCAAAGATGAGAACTATGTGAGAAACGTCACCCAGTGAAAAAAGCTCTGTGAGAAACATCACCCAGAGATGAGAGCTCTGCAAGAAACATCACCCAGGGATGAGAGCTCTGTAAGAAACATCACCCAGTGATGAGAACTCTGTAAGAAACATCACCCAGGGATGAGAGCTCTGTAAGAAACATTGCCCGAAGATGAGAACTATGTGAGAAACGTCACCCAGTGATGAGAGCTCTGTAAGAAACATTGTCCTACAATGAGAGCTCTGTAAGAAACAACTGGAAATGAGAGCTGTGTGAGAAACAACACCCAGCGATGCTCTGTCAGTGCCCCCCTAGGGCAGCTGTGGCTACAATGTAGTTCATCATCAGCAGTTCATCATCATCAGTGTGTGAATGTGTGTGTGCATGGGTCTGTAAGTGTAAAGTGCCTTGGGGTCCGGAGGGACTTGATAAGGCACTCTATAAGTTCAGTCCATTTTTATTTATTTACCATTATTTAACCAGGCAAGTCCCATTGAGATCTCAGATCTCTTTTTCAAGGGCGGCCTGTACAACCTATTGTACATGTTTTTAGGGGTGGGAGAAACCGGAGTACCCGGAGAAAACCCACGCAAGCACAAGGAGAACATGCAAACTCCGCACAGAAAGACCCCAGGTCCGAACCGGGGATTGAACCTAGGACCTTCTTGCTGTGGGGCGACGGTGCTAACCACTGCGCCATCGTGCTGCCATTTATATTGCTCAGTGAAACTGTTTTTTATTAGCAACACAGAAAATCTCAGTTTTTATTTGTTTGTTTTGTTCCAACCAGTAGGATCTCTGTTAGGCTTAAGCAAAGTATTCCATAGTGTAACAGTGTTAAAACCCCTAAATCTTTCCATCATACTGTTCTTATAGTTGAAATGCTTTTTTTAACAGAAGTGGGATTTTTTGTTTTGTTTTGCTGAGGGGGAATTCTGCTAACCCTCTAAGCTTGCTAAAATACAAGCTGTTATTGGTTTGTTGTAGGTAGCCCAGTCAGTATCACCACTGTGTTTTTTCAGTACATACAGTATGTTCAACAGGATACAGTCAAATTAAATTACAAATAATTTATAAATAAATACAAACCAAACAGCCAGTTGCTGCTGGTGTTTTCTTTTTAACAAAAAGGGTACAACTTGTCTGTGTCTGTATATAGTGTACTGTATCACAAAGAGAAAAATGTGTCTACTCAGCTCCTTACAAATCAAACCCCTTTAGTTACAAATGTTAAATAAAATTAAAAAGTTCTTGGGTCTTAGCAGGGAACTCCTGGCATCTAACAGATTCTTTTTCTAACTACATCAGAGCTACATAGTCTGACAGACAGGTACTTTATTGATCTCAGTGAGATATTTAAACATATATTACCAACATAACAACCTTCAGTAAATAAACTAAAGTAAATGTATGTTTTTGTATCCTGTCTGACACAGCTTGGAGAAGCTTTAGTTAAATGTAAACACTGGAAAATGATGGAATATTAATATTAAATAACATCATGGATTACACAACACTAACCACAGTTATTACATCAGCACCAGATTGTTTGCATGTCTTTGTTATAACAGTTGTACCTATAGACATAAGTCCTGCTCCTCATTCTCAATAAATACACAGCAGCGACTTCAACCATGTTCCACCCAGAACCCCCCAACATGATCTCATCACAATGATAAACCATTACAATCTCACTAGAGGTTTGTTACTAGCTCAAAACCTTTACATATCGCACTTTATCAAGCATAATGATTTTATGGGTCATCATTCAGTGTGAAGAGAACAAACTCCCTGAGCAATAAAACTACTGAGTAAATTTGTCCACATTTTTATATAGAAATCATAATTTTTTGTGACTTCTTTGCAAAAGCCGTTTACAAACATTTGTCATTTATTACTTACTGGGTTTAAACATAGGGTGTATTCACACCAGGAAAGTCCTTTGGTTCGTTTGTTTGGTCTGGACCAAAAGTGGACTTTATTTTTTTCATGCAGTGCGGTTTGCATTCACATTGTGCTTTTTTGCAAACGAACTATAAGTTGTAAACAAAGTCATGAGGGTGATGATCATTGCTCCCATTGGACAGAAAGGACGAGGGCGGAGTGCACAGACCCAGAAAACACAGGAAGTCCTGCGTGCTGCGGTTCTGATGTTACTGCAATACCAGTTAAAACATCAAACCCAGCAAATTTATTGGTGTTTTCGCGATGATATTCTAATTTTGGAGTGGCGTTGGTAAAATTGTGCCGCAACCCAAAGGAGACAAGGTGATTTACGTGTTCTGACCCACTACATGCTGGCAGCAGCGTGACTAAGCAGGAGACGATGATACAGGTATGATTTCAGATTATTTAGCTCAGCAACGGTGGCCCGTGAAGTCCAAAGTCCGGTCTGTATTCACACCAGACACGAACTAAAGTGAACCGCACCAGAGTTCGTTTGGAAGCGGACCGAGACCACCTCGAAAAGCGGGTCTCGGTCCGGTTGTTTGATCTGCACCAGAGTTCGCATGAGTGTATTCACACCTGCACAAAAAGTACAGACCAACGCTGGAAACGAACTCTGCTTCAATTAAAGCGGACCAAATGTGCAGGTCTGAATACGACCTTGAGTTCAGAGCAAAGCAGAGGAGTTATGATAGGCCACCAGATCAAACTAAAAACCTTTTTACACATTTTAGAGTCGTCTTACCTTGAACAAGCGCAGGATGTTGGCAACCATGATGGACACAGAGCTGGACGATGCTCCAATGACTCCAATGACTTTATCTGGTTTGGCGAAGATGGGTGGCTCCCCATTGGCACAGCGGACGTCTGAGCCATCTCTCTCTATAAGCGCCTGGACAAAAGTGAGCGACTGCTCTAGAGCATAGGTGTCACGTGAACACGTATCCAGGATGCGTGCCCCTAGTGTCACATTGGGTAGCAGGTCTGGATCCTTGTTGATGAGGTCTATAGCAAACAGCATGGCCTCCAGACGATGGATGCCCTTCTCCTTCTTCAGCTCACCACAGGGGATACCTCTTTCACCCCGGGAATGCACAGGGAACAAACCGCCCAAGATGATATCACCATCCAGGCGAATAGAGTGGGCGTACTCCTGCACAGGCTGCTGGGAGTCTGCGAAGACAGTGGGCTTCTGGGAGAGGGAGCCTAGTAGCCAGCAGGTCTTCAGCATCAGCAGAGAGAAGAAACAATGTCTGAAGACCGTCGGCTTTGAACCCCGACCCATCTTGAAAGGAAAATCGTTGCAAAACAAAGTGTGAGGTTTGGATGTAGATTTAGGACCAGAAGAGTCGAAGCATGGAAACTCCTGCTGCTCAGAGGCAGGGTCAACCATAGGGGGAAGTCCCACTTTAAAACACTGACCTGTATGGCTTTATGTCTTATAGACTTCTGTGGCAAGCATGCCTGTGGAGCAGAACTTCAGCTACTTTTTAGCTCCAGCTTCACATTCTTCCAGGAACCTGTCAGACAACCATAGAGAAGAAGAAACAATTAATGCATGATTAACAAAAAACAGACATTTATCCAGCTCAGTTAGCCCCCCTCTGCTCTAAAACCTCATTACTCACACATTTGATGATGAAAAGTTAAATTTTATTAAATACTGAGAGCTCTAAACAGCAATCCCTGTTTCATAAATGTGTTTTTTACATGCTGAATAAATGATTTTGATTAGCCAAAGACTACCAGGGTTTAATCTCATTATTTTTATTACTGCCACCTATCGTTTACTTTAAAGACACACAATCAATTCATTAAGCAGTGTGGCAGGAAACCAACCACATTTTATTTCTGTGCTGATGCTCAGAAGTTATTTTAATACACACCACTGGTGCAATAAAATAAGTTTGTAGTAGCTAGTGAAAATACAAACTTTAAAACTGCAGGTGTGACAATCAGAAAAGATATTAGAAAGACTGCTGTCAATTTTTCTACAGCAAGAAAGATTAAGGGTTGGGTATATATTTGCCCAGGTAACTTTAAGGCAACTCTACGTGTTTTTGTTTGTTTAATGAATGAATATATATCAGATCTGTGTAAACAGATATGAGTTGACAATAAAGCTACAACCTCATCTAGCTAAGAACAAACCTGTGGTCATCTTCAAACATGATGTCCTTTTAGCCACCGCACATCAAATTTTTGAAAGTTGAAACCTGCAGAATAACCTTTTCAAACTACTTATGCTCCTGACAAGCAGACTGTAAAAGTAGAAAAGGACATGAGGAGTTTACTTAGAACTGGTTACAGCTTTCTTGTTCTACCCCAGTTAAAACACAATGATGAAGGAAATGGGAGATTCAATCTATTATTCAATCTATTAGGCTTCTATCACTGGTGCCTGAAATCACAGATGTGAGCGCCGCAGGAGGAATCTGCAACAGCCAGCTTTTACTAATGACAATATTATAATTAAAACAAGTATATTTGTTTATTCGTCACAGAGTCTGTGTAGAACAGCTGACAGTTGATTGTGAAAGCTGCATTGTGTTGCTTAATAAATAACTGAAACCCTTTGCTCCACAGTGCAGCTTCATTTAGTCTGGTTGGTTTAAAAAAACATGTGGACTGTTTCCTATTTAACTGTTTATTGTAAATAAGGCAACCAGAAAGCACTTCATCACAGGTCCAAACCTATGTTCTCTGGTCCAATGCCTGCACTGTAATTTTGTATGTTTTTAATTTACTGTAGGACGTTTGAAGGAGAGCCAAACATCTTTCGTGATTTTCATTATTAACTCCAGTAGTTCATATGTACTCGGGAACATAGGAATGACCCTAAAAAATAAGTTATATAGTTCCTGGAGGGGATTTTTTTTATGTTTTTGTTGGAATTTGATCTTTTTACTATAATTTGTGTTTATATACTGTATCTCTTAGGGTCATTCTTAATCAGTTTGTACTGAAGACATTTTTTGTAAATGTTTTAACTGATTTTGTTCTCTATTTTAGTCCTATCTTACCTTTTATGAGTGTTTCTTGTTATTTTTTTATTTTTTTGTTTTTATTATGAAGTATTAAAATGTAGTTTAATATCTGTACTTTTGCATTTTGTAATGTTTGTATGCTGCTGTCATTCTTGGCCAGGTCTCTCTTGAAAAAGAGAATTTTAATCTCAATGAGTTCTACCTGGTTAAATAAAGGTTAATTAAAAATAAAATATCATTATTTATATATCATTAGTACTAATTTTGCAAATAGTGGAATAATAATTGTCAAGGAGCTCCACTAGGGAGAGAAAGTCCTGTAGAGATTGGTGTGGAATGTAGAACAAGACAAGTGTCGATATCTCATGCAACACAGGAGAGAAACCCGGACATCTTTCTCCCAGCGACACTTTCCAGGTCTTCCTGGGGGACCCTGAGGTGTTCCCAGACTAAAGAGGATACATAATCCTTTCAGTTAGTTTCTTCCCCAGGGCTTCCTACCAGTGGGACGTGCCCAGAAAACATCCAAAAGGAGGCATTCAAGAGGTATCCTGTTCAGATACTCAAATCACCTCAATTGACTCTTTTCGATGCTTAGGAGCAGCGGCTCTACTCCCTGCTCCCTCTGGATGATCAAACTCCTCACCCTATCTTTATAGCTGTGGAATATGAGACAAAAAATCTGTGAAAAAAAATAAGGCTCAGAGCCAGGGTTGATCATCTTCCCCAGTCACAGCATCTTCATCATTCAAGCTCAAAACAGCCAATGTGCTGCAGCTGTGATGATGGAGGAGAAACAAGCTAACATCACAGGAAAACTAACCATTTCTGAGAGTTTGGAATGTGCCACGTTCACAATGGGCTCCGCTGTTGGGATGAGCTGTGGAAGGTGGGCTGTAGCACAGCAGAAAGCAAGGGGGAGGGTCCATGGTTTTCTCAAAACTCCCTACTGCAGCTTTAAGGCTGAGCCTGGCCACACAATGAAGAAAGCTTATCAAGAAAGGAGCCAAGGTTTGACCACCTGGTGCTAGATCACAAAGGTTGCCACAGAAAATTTAAAGAAAGGAAATGTTTTTGGGTTGGATTGGCATGACCCCACTGGATGTTACACAATATCTGGGCATGTTCTGTCTTCAGCTGCACAGGACAACCAAAAGTAGAGTCAAAGAAAAATAAAAATACCTAGATGTGTAAAATGGACAAAAAGCTCAAACTGAGACAGAAAAAAGGTTGAGTTTCAGTTTGGTACTTAAAAAAAATCATCATGTATGTTTGAATTGAGTTTGAGGAAAACCTTGATAAAAGTTCAAACACACTTTCTGGCTGATCTCTGATCACCAATCTGTAAAAAGTCTGGCCTGCTGATGTCGATTTTGTCCGATACCAATTTTTTAAATAGCTGACAGTGTCAGGTGTTATAAGATCACAATACAACTTCAATGTTCCAATCTTATTTTAGTGAAAGACTTTGAACAATACCCTTGAAATGATACAAACTTGTTTTAACTGGACATTAGGTAGTGTCACAGCAGAGCAAAAAGAGATCAGTGGCTGATTTTCAGACCTTTGTGGAGAGAAGCCAATCTTTTCCAACGATCTTATCTAAGGATCGGCCGATCTCTAATCTCCAAAAATTAAGGAAACTGGTGCCGATAAATTGGCTGGTTGATTTATCGGTGCACCCCTACTTGTCAGATTTTGAAAGTTACGTTTCTCCTGAAAAAAGAGAGCAAATAATTGGCAGGATGGACAGGACATTTTCTAACACATTTGTTGAAACTAAAAAGACCAAGAGGACCAGGTAGTCCGACGTACTTTAAGATGAATAATTACAAAGACTCCAAAGAAAGAAACTTTGAAAGCTCTTCTCAAAACCTGGGGAACTATTGATCAACTTTTTTTAAATGATCAAAGGAAATCTTTTCTCAGCAGACACACGCAGAATATTGAAGCTTATTTGTTTTTCCTGGGAGGTGTTCTTTAGTGTAAATGCCAGGACTTTGCTGTAGACCACGATGTGCCAGCAGTCAATTCCAAGAAGCAAATAAAGTCACTCAGCTCTTATTGGACACTGCAGGTAGGAAATTTACTCCCCACACCATCTCTGTTCTGTCTCTCTCCATTTGCTTTTCCATTTTTTCCCCTGGATTCATTCTGTCCTCCGGTTACTCCTGTTCTTCTCATGTAACACCCCCTCCTATAAATATATGCATCATATCTTTCTGTCCTATCATAAGCAGAAATTCTCACACACACACACACACACCCTCCGGTTTTCTGCGCACACTTAAGCTCCTCACGGACTTGCAAACTGTCACCGTGTTCTCCACCCTACAAAGTGAACGTGGATTTGTGCTCATTCTGCACACAGACTAGATATCTCACTGCATGTTCACATACATGAATCAGTTCCCTGACCGTGATCTGAATTATGTAATGAGGGGAGAAAAAAAAAAGACTTAGCACTAGCAGTGGTGCCATGTTTCAATGGGGGGTGATGTGATGCTGTGACATGACCCTAAAGACCCATGTTCCGCAATACAATGCCTGCACTGCAATTTAGTGTATTTTTCATTTGTTTTAAAAGACATTCAAAGGCGAGCTGAGCATGTTTTATGACTCATTATTAACCCCGGGTGATAGGTACTGGGGAACATACTGGGCTAGTGAAAATAATCAACTAATCAAAAATTGCAGCCGTAGATTTGTTCAACTTAGTCTGTCAGAAAGTAATCACTGGATCTATGACAAGCTGATTGACTTTTAGAGTTGCCTCAATTCAAAATAGCCACCACAGCCTTATAACCCTAGCCAGTAAAAATGGTTATAACTCAATCAACTGTACAAAAACTGGGTCTAAACTTGGAGTGGTAGTAGCTGAAAGATATCCCCTATACACTGCGCAACATCTTTGCATAACATTTTGGCATTAAGTATTAGTATCAACTAGGGGTGCACCGATTCCAGTTTTCTTGACGATCTCCGATCTTTAAAAGTCTGACCTGCCGATTCCGATTTTGGCCGATACTGATTTTTTAAATAGCTGACACTGTCAGACAGAGATGTGCACAAGTCTTTTTTTGCAAGTCCAAGTCAAGTCTTTGTTTTGTTTGTTTTTTAAAAATGAAATGAATAAAGAATAAAGTTAAAAAGTCTCAAGTCTTTGGCTCCAAGTCCAAGTCTTTGACTAAAAATCCAAGTCAAATCTCAAGTCTCTTGATCTCAAGTCCAAGTCTAGTTGCATGTATCACTTAACTGGCAGTTAAATATACTAGATTATATTCTATATTACTATATTTTAATAAAATATTAAAACATAGTATTATGTTTATTAATACTATTAAAACATAATAGTTATTTTATAAATACACATAACGTTAAGATTGAAATAAACATCAAGCAAATTTTAGAGTATTGCGAACTGTATTTTGTACGGAGCCCGCGGGGGGCCAGTGTGAGAAAAATAAAAAACAGCCGCCAGTAATCCGTTCGCTCGGTTTAGTAATCCGTTCCCTCGGTTTAGTAATCCGTTCCCTCGGTTTAGTAATCCATTCCCTCGGTTTAGTAATCCATTCGCACGGATTACTAAATTGTGCTCTCAGTTTCTAAAATCCGTTCTCACGGATTACTAATTCGTGCTCTCGGTTTCTGC
>JAUBOC010000056.1:403539-419387 GCA_032275365.1 Anablepsoides cearensis | reverse complement strand
TGTATGCGGGAATTTCCCGCATTATAAAAACTAAATTTGCGGGAATCGATCATAATGTGCGCAATACCCGCAATCCCGCAGCCAATTTCAGGCCCTGAGCTGGAAAATATGGCATTTTTTATTTTCTCAACAAAATATTAAGGGGAAAAAATTATTTTAGCCCCTTTTGAAAATGACTTAGACCTCCCCTTTAAAAGCCTAAAAAGTTTAAGAAATCAAACAGGAACGAGGCCACTCAGTTGACTTTGTGGCCAAAGTTAAAAAGTCAAAACATAATATTTTTTAAGAGGGAATATTTTGTGTTTCTCAGACATATATTAATTAGGTATGTCACCTTCAGTTGTTATTAAAATGTTGTTTATATATTTGAATAGAACATGCCTCAGGACACCACAGGATTTCTCAAACATGCATGAATGAGTCAAAGCAAGACTCTGGACATGTTTCTGATGAAAGGATAGCATTATAACATGATGTAAAACTCAAAGTTGATTTTACATGATATAGCCCCTTGAATAATAAAACGGTAGTTGTGTGGAGGTGAGTTTAATACAGTTCTGATAGATGTGCCTGTGTCGTCATTTATAAAATGCAAACTGTATTTGACTATTCAAAGCAGCAAAGAGTTGAGGTTTGATCAGCTTCAGGACTTTCTGCTCTTCACGCTGACTCACATGGGCTGTAGGGTCTCTGCAGGAGACCTGGCTTAGGTTGTTGGTGACTCCTCAGCCGTCCACCTCCACCAGTGGCAACAAGAAGCACTGCAGCTGTGAACACCTGAAACATTTAGTGTTTTTTCCTCTGACCTGTCTCCTGTCTGCCATGTGAACACAGACTGCATGAGGAGCAGCTACAAGTCCACTCCCACAGCCCACAGAAGAGTTTCAGGCGTTTAATTGTGTAAGCTTCCTGTGTTTGGTAACAATACCAAAGGTTCTGAGCAGGAAGTTTAACTCCATGTTTGTTTTTCTTTTGTGGATTTGATGATTTGTGTGTTTTGATTGGCAGCCTGACGGCGCTGTTTGTTGAGGGCTAGGAGACGAACTGTGGTCAGTCACATCATTCACAAAGGAGTGTCGACCTGAAACAAAACAAACAAAATAAAATAAAAAAACACCCTGCAGGCTGGAACAGGAAGTGTGTGTCTTTGGAAACAACAATTATTTGAGTTCAGTGTCACTGGCTGCAGTTTACAACCCGCCTGCTCAAAGACTGCAGCCAAAACAAAATAAGAAAACAAACAAAACATCTCAGACAGGTTTTTATTCCAGCCAACAAGGATTTATGACACAAATAAAGGAATATACCTAAGATTTGTCCATCATTGTCCAATATTAAACTCTTTGAAACTGTAAACTACTGGAATTATCTTGATCTCAGAACTCCCTTACTGTAACTGAGCTAAAGTTGTGTGTGTGTGTTGTTGCAGGTGTGTGTCACAGTGTTCCGGTGTCAGAGATCATTTCTGTCAGAGAGGAAGAACAGCACAGCCGCAGACCAAACGATGATGATGATGATGATGATGATGGCAACTGGAAGAAGATCAGAGAGGGAGGAGGGAAGGACTGCAGGCAGGCCTTCACAGGTACACCTGGTCAGCATGAGGAGAGGTGGTCCTCCTTCATTATCCCACCATGTTTAAAGCAGCCAGTGCCTCATGATGCTGCCACCGCCGTGCTTTACAGCTGCTGCAGACTGACTCCTCCAAACATACTTTATTTTATCTGACCATAAAACCATTCTCCAGAGGATATTTGGCTGTGACGTGATGTGGTTCACATGCTAGCTAATGCTAAAGCTAGATAAACGCTCTAACTAGAAATACTTTCTACTTAAACTAAACATCAGTGACATGAGAACCCCAACATCTAGTCATGTCTTTGTGGAACTGATCAACATTTCAATACAAAATGGGTTGTAAAGTAGATACGAGCTAAAGCTAGTTAGCTAAAGAGTTACTGAATGTATTTAATGGTTAACTTCATAGTCAATTCGTGTAAAAATTCGGGTAAAAAAATTGATTCAGCAGAGCATTGCAATTATTTTGTTTCTAATTCAATATCGATTCAGAGAATTCTTAGAATCGATTATATCTACTAGACAGAGGCTGAGGCGTTGTGAGAAAAAAAAACATTGTAATTCTGACCTACACCATGTGGTGGCAGTAATGCGTCAAAGCTGTTTGCCGCCAACCACCAACAAACAAAAGAAGAAGAAGAAGACCTCAGGAAACAATGGCGAGTAGCAGCAGCAGCATAAAGCCTGCGCCTTCGAAATTGAAGCAGATGTTTGGTACAATACTTTAGTACTAAAGTACTGTAACAATACGACAAACTTACAGAACCACTTAACCCAGCATCATGCAGACACTATGCAACAACTCATGGCTAAACCTGTGGATTCTACAGATTCAAAGTATTTACTGTGCAAAATCTTTATTTTCAGAAGCATTACTGTTTATTATTACATTTTACAAGAGGAAAGGAGAATCATCTAAGTTTACAATTACATGCACTTTATCTCAGTATTTATTACAGTAATGTCCTTTTAATGTTTGCATTCTTTGTGCCAGTTTTGTTCATGGGCAAGAAATTAAATATAAAATAATTATCTACAGGGACTCTAATTTATTATTTATGTACTTTTTTCATTATGAAACTGATATTGAAGAATTTAAAGCAAAACTGAATCGAATCGAAATTGAATCGAATCGTGAACCAAAGAATCATAATTGAATTGTGAGGTTGTTAACAATACCTAGCCTTAGTTTTTACCAGGCTAGTTGTAAAGTATACTTGGGTTTTTTTTGAAGGTGTTAACAATAAAAAAAAAATATAATAATTATTATAATTATTATTATTATTATTATTATTATTATTATTATTATTATTATTATTATTATTGTTAAAACATACACTTGTGCTTCTTTAAAATTTAACTCTTTGTTACACATTACAAATTTAAATATGCCCAAACTGTTTAAAGTATTTCTATTTTAACTTTTTTTCCCCAAGTACTTCATACCCCTCTGTCAAGATGTAGACTAAACAAAGTTTTTGCCTTGTTCCAGTGTCGTATGTGGAGAGGTGTCGGCAGCACCGCTGGCGGTGTGCTGAGGTCACCTTCACCTGTCCGGACCGGTCTCTCTGTCAGAACTGGGTCAGCAGCATCAGAGATCAGCTCGCCACCTTCAGTAAGACCTGACAGCATCACACGGCTTCATGCTCAGGCATGGGAGGACTCTTCTGTAACGTTGTTGTTGTTGTTTACAGCCAACAGACCCAAGTGCCTGTTGGTCTACGTCAACCCGTACGGCGGGAAGCGTCAGGGCAAGCACATCTACCAGCAGAAGGTGGCGCCGCTGTTCGCCCAGGCCTCCATTACAACTCATGTTGTCGGTGCGTCCTCCATCACTTTCATGCATTTTTATTTTTCAGATACAACCAGCTGTATGACTATCTCCTTATTTTTTCACCTGGATTAGCTGAAGCATGGATTAAACAGTTAACATTTAATTTGTCAGGACCTTTGAATGTTTAACAGATTAAATGTCCAATAATAAATGTTTTCTAACTGTTAAAACAGTAACGGAGCATGCCAATCATGCCAGGGATCACCTCAGGACATTTACAGAGCTGAAGTTGGTTGATGGGTGAGTTTGGCTCCTTTTGATATAATTAGATTATGTCTTCAGATGTTTGACCGTCCCTCCTGTCTCCGGCAGCGTGGTGTGTGTTGGTGGCGACGGCATGTTCAGCGAGATCGTCCACGGGTTGGTCTGGAGGACGCAGCTGGACGGCGGCATTGATCTGAACTGTCCCGATGAAGAACTGTCTCCCTGTTCGCTTCGCATCGGGATCATTCCTGCAGGTCAGACATGCAGGGGCTCATTCAGGACATGCCACAATCCTGCTTTGATCTTTTGTTTACGACAGATTTTATTGAATAATCTGAGCTGCTGATCACAGCTGAGGCTGGATCCACAGTGTGATCAGAGGACGTGAGCACGTCTTTGCACCGTGTGCTCCGGTTTTTATTTCTAACCAGTTAGAAGCAGCTGACAGAGGGCCTCAGCTCCCTCATTAATACATCAGACAGAAGGAAAATCAGTATTAAAACAAGAACAGAAACATGTTGGTATACTGTACGTGTTTCAACAGACCCAAAGTAATAAAACTATATGATGGCCATTAAAACAGAATATTATGGATTAATATGGAGTAAAGGTTGAGGATGGATTAAAGCATTCATTTGAATATTAAATGTTTAGGTGCAGAACTTAAATTTATTAGCATACTTCCAGTTTATTATCATAAATATGGTAAAAATAGACTAAATCTGGGCTCCATTTAAAGATGTGTTATTCGTATCTCCATATATTTTACACCCAGTTTATGCAGAAGCTTCCTGCTGCAGATCAGGGAACAATTGTTTTACTGCTACGTAGCTTCAGCTGAATCACCAAAGAGACCTGCGTCATTTCTCTCAAAAGTCTGGATTTAGTTTGTGGCTATGACTCATTTTAATTTAATTTTATTTGCTTTATTTATTACAGGGACAGTGCATATTAATAACATTTCTGTAAATATGCTAGAATTAGCCAGAAGGCTATTTTTCACCTGCAGTCTGTGGACAAATGGTAAAATCACCCTAAAATATTAAATGTAAAACTACATAATTACAAAATAGCAATTACATTACACTTCAAACTACTTAAAATACTATAAGCTAAAATGCATATAAGAACACATAAACCAACTAGTAGGAAACAACAAACAACACAACAAAACCACATGAGACAAGATGACAACAGAGGGGAGCCAGAGCCGGTGTAATTGTAATCTAATGTTGACAGCTCTGACTATCAATAAGCCATTTCTTTAACAGTATTTTAAACATGTTATAGTTTGACTATCTAAATCATCACAGGAGTGAGATTACATTCAGTGGCAGTTTGAATGTAAAAGGTATTTTTGCCAAAAGCACTTTCCCTAAGAGGAATAACACAATGTCTGGTTCTGACATGATGATTTCTGTCCTCAGTTGTCTTTTAAACTGTCTTCATGTAACAAATGTTTAGCTCAGGATGTTCAGCCTGGTACATGATGTAACTGAAGCTCTGTTTCTGTAGATAAGATCCACCTGGTTAGAGAAACACACCTTTCATTCCAGACCTGATGCTGGAAAACAAATATTAGTTCAATAGTTAATAGCCAATCAGGAAGCAGCAGTGTTTGCCGTTGGTCGTAAATCATTTTACTCTCTTCTCTGCTGGTTATTCACACTAAATATTAAAAAAATATCTTGTGTTGTCTGTTTGTTTCAGGTTCAACTGACTGCATCTGCTTTGCCACAGTGGGAACCAATGACCCCGTGACCTCTGCGCTGCACATCATAGTGGGTCAGTCAGAGTCTCCCTATAAATCCACTGTAGTGTAAAACATAACTCCAGAACAGGTTAGACATCATGACTCAGCTACATTATTTTTATGATTAGGTAAATTCTATTTCTTTACTGTTATCTAATCAGACAAGTCCTGAATTTACTTTATGACCAATCATAATTTAATAGTCAGTAATTTATTGCAGATATGTTGAATTGGGGCCTCCATACAACCTAATTGTGAGGCTGACATCATTTATACACCTGCATCGAATCGTTCAATACAGTGCTTTAGGCTCAATACATACTTGTATCAAACAATACAGATTTTTTTTAATTTATTTTTACCAACTTTCCTGCAGAGGCTCTGTGTTGAAGCATCAGTGGATCTGTGTTCGACTACTCTACCTAAGCTGCATTATCAAGCGCAGATCCATTGAGAAACTTGCTGATTCACCATTATTTAATTTAAAAACTGTATTTTTGAGGTTAAAGAAATGTTCATAATAAATTTAAATAAATTACAAGCTAAAGAGCATGGAAATTTTCTCTCTTTTTTTGTATCAAAAAATATCGAACCGTGAGAATAAAGTATTGAACCGAATCGTGAATATTCTGTATCGTTGCAGCCCTAAAATAAATAAATAAATGTATCTTAATGAACTGATACGTATAGTCATAAACCAGTTTCAGACATTTGGAATGCTAGTGTGGGTGGAGCACATTTTATGTCACAACAGCCTGCCATACCTGGCTGCGTTTGCAGCATCTGCTTCACTTTGCTCGACAGCTGCCGACAGGAAGATGTTAATGTTTTAAGAAGAGAGCTTAAACTTTTACTGGTCAGAGCACAGGACACTTTTTGTGTCGGTCCATCTCAGATGAGCTCGGGTCTGGAGAAGCCGCTGTTGTTGATATCTGGCTTTGCATGATAGAGCTTTATCTTGTAGATGTAGAGATGAACTGTGTTCACTGACAATGGTTTTCTGAGGTCTTCCTGAGCTCGTGTGTTAATATCTGTTACAGAATGATGTGTTTTTAATGCAGAGCCGCCTGAGGGGTCTGAGGTCACCAACAATCGTGTGTGTTTATTGTGTGTTCAGGTGACTCTCAGCCAATGGATGTGTGCTCGGTTCACCACAACAACACGTTCTTGCGGTACGCCATCTCCCTGCTGGGATACGGGTTTTATGGCGACGTGCTGACTGACAGTGAGAGGAAGAGATGGATGGGACCAGCCAGATATAATTTATCAGGTTTTTTATTTTTATTTTTTTAATATGTTCGCACACTGAACTGTCGTCTGTGCTTTAAGATGATGTAATTGTTTATCTGTTGTTCTGCAGGTTTGAAAATGTTCCTGACTCATCATTATTATGAAGGAACAGTGTCCTACCTGCCGGCTAAAGGCATCGTGGGAACTCCCAGGGATGCTGCCAAGTGTCGAACTAAGTGAGGGAGAATTAGAAATGTGTCCGATAAATGTGGTGATTGGTTTGTGTTTCTGCTCATGTTGTTGTTTTTGTTTTTCAGAGCAGTCATTAGTCACAGTTCAGTGTTTTTTTTCACACTTACTGGTGTCTGTATGGCTGTATTCCCTCATGAACATCTGGTTGAACAGCTTCTGAGACTTATTTTATCTTTGATATATTAAGAATGAACATCTAATACAAGTAACTATAAGATATATTTTGATTATATTTATGCACACATGTAGATTTGCACACTTTATAAGGCGACAAAAACTCTGTTTTATCAATTTATGAAACGTCCCATGAGCCTTTGCTGTCTGAGCGTACGGCTAAAGAAACATTAGTTAATAAAAACCGTGGTCCACCGCATATATGGCTAAAAATAAAAGAACTTTACTTAAAAAGTATTTGTTTTTCATGTATTATATTAATAATTTTGTCTCGCAGTCCTCAGATAGATCTTTATATTGGTCCTCTCAGGTAAGAAAGTCTGGGCACCCATGTGTTGGAGTCAGGTTTAGTTGTTTTTTTTAATAAAAGAGTAAAAAGACATTTGTCAACATCATGTTGCAGATGTGTAGCATTTAGAATGACATCTGTGTGTCTGTAAATCTGCAGCTGTGTGGTTTGTCAGCACAATGGACTGAAAATGTCAGAAAGAGCCGCGAAATACGAGATGGACGAGACGTCGGAGTGTGGTGAGTCCAACAACCGGACCTCCTGATTTAAACTGTTATCATGCAGAGGAACATAAATACTTCCTGTCAGGATGTAGAGTCCTGATTATTCAGAATACATGATTTCCTGTCATAATCAACAAAAGTCTGTGGCTCATTTTAAACATCAGTTAAAGTCTGGTTTCTTGTTTCAGAGGAGGACGGTGAGTGGAGGACGATCCGAGGGAAGTTCCTGGCCATAAATGCAGCCAGCATGAGTTGCGCTTGTCCTCGCAGCCCTAAAGGTCTCTCTCCTGCGGCTCACCTGGCCGACGGCACCACCGACCTCATCCTGGTTCGCAAGTGTTCCCGCTTCAGCTTCCTCAGGCACCTGCTCCGTCACACCAACAAGGACGACCAGGTTGGTTGAGACCTTTTAAACCTAGATCTGGGCCCGTATTTATCAAACTTCTTAGATTTACTCTTAAGAATGCTGCTAAGAGTGGACTTAAGTGTAAAAAAATCTTAGTTAAAAGCTGAGAGTAAAAGTCAGTTATCAAGAGTCTCAGTCTCGCTTTAAGTGAAGTGTAGGAGTAATTCTTAAGTGTCAGTCTTAGAGCTGATTTGCGACACCTGGCTGTGCCGCAAAGCTGATCCTGGATGATGTCGTTAGAAAAAACCCGGCATGAACCAATCACTGCCTCGGATATCATGTTCAAAAATATTGTCGGAGAAATGTCAAGATAATGCTGTGAAAATCCTAAGATATGTTCACTTTCTAAATCTAAGAAATTTTCAGCACTTAAGTCCAAAAATCCACTCTAAGAAGTTTGATAAATACAGGCCCTGATCATTTTGTCTGAGTTGTCCAACATGGCGTCCGTCTCCTCCTGCTCCGTCAGTTTGACCTGAACTTCGTGGAGGTCCACCGCGTGGTGCGTTTCCGCTTCGCGCCGCGTCACTGCCAGAGCGGCTCGGACCTGGAGCTGGACCTGCTGGAGAGCGGCAAGCGGCAGATCTTCAGCCAGATCTGCCGAGACCACCCGGCTTGTGGCTGCGCCCCCGCCTACAGCAGCTGGAACTGCGACGGCGAGATCCTGACCCACACGGCCATCGACGTCAGGTAAGAGTCAGAGGGGTCCTCCTCCTGCCTGCGTCGAATCTCTAAACAAACTCCTCCTCTTTTTCCCCGCTCCTCAGAGTGCACTGCCGCCTCATCAAGCTGTTTGCACGAGGGATTGAAGAACCACAGATGTTCCAGGAGCTGGGTAACCCCTGTTCAGTGTAAACCCCTCCCTCCTGTCAGTCACTGGAGCCGCCTGCTGCAGCCGGGTCACATGACGCTCCCCCCGCCTGGCATCAGCAGAATATCAGAGGATGTTACTGATGTGTTAAATGTCTTTAACCAGGGGCCTCATGTTTCAACTGCTTTTTACTTTTCCACACGTTTCAAACACAGCCACACCTTAAAACATGCAGTATTAAGAACATAACAAAACAATAATGCTTTGAATTTGGTCCGATTCCTGACCAATAACGAATAAATCTAAATAATTTTGTTACGTTTGTTTATTTAAATTGCATTTCTTATAAATTCTAATGTAGCTTTATTGTGTTTGGAGCAGAATCCAGGGGAGTGAAGCAGCTCCAGTTATATCAACTGACTGATAAATTATATCAACTGCATCTATTAAAACACTGTATACTGGACCTGTACACTGATCAGCTGGTTCCTGCAGAGAAATGTAATCTTATGAACCCTGAACCATGTAAAATGTCCTCAGTAGACGGGGGTCAGCACGGTGGATCAGTGGTTAGTACTGATGTCTCAACAAGTAGGTCCTGGGTTGCATTGGTCTGGTTCAGAGGTAAAACATGAGGATCTGTTTACTTGTGTCAGAATCAGATTAATGTTTCCTCTCTGATCACTGTTCTGTGTGAATTATTCCGATTATTTCTGTGGATCATCAGGTCGTCAACAATCGTCCTGAAACAGATGTAAAAATGGTGCCTTCTCCATAAGTGATGCTTTTATTTTGCTCCTGGCAGAAATTAAAACGGTTTCATTTCATCACTGTTTTTAACACGAGGCCCCTGCAGAGGCAGGATTTGGGTTGCTTCTGTTGGTTTTTCCTGAGAAGGGTTTGTTGGGTTTCTGGTTCCTCAGCTGAGACCAGGACCAGGACTTGGAGTGAGTCCACAGAGTTAAAACTTTAACTTGTTGCATCTTTTCAGTCTGCTGTGAACTTCCTGTTCTTACTGAAACTTTTTTTCTTGGTGCTCATTCCTGTTGTTTGTTGCAGTGTTACTCTTACCCGTCTGGAATTCTTTCCTCCTGCAGTCAGACCTCAGATTGTCGCAGCTTTAAAGGATCTGAGTCACATGTTCAGCTGAAGAATGCAGTTTAATCCTAATCCCAGATTTGTAGCATTTTTTTCTCAACCTTACTCAGTTCTGTACTTTTTCAAGAAGACCTGAGCTACATTTTAGTTGTGAAATTGTATTTATTACATATTTTATTCTTCAGAAATGAAAAGCATTAATAATTAGGGTTATTTCTGACATTATCGCTGAGCACAAACACATATTTATGTTACTTTTTTTTAAATATGCAAACAACCTGGATGTTGGAAAGACTGATCTTGTCCTGAGAGCAAAGAAAAAGTCCTGAAGGTTTTCATTGGATCTGTATGAGCCTAAAGATTCATTTAAACCACATATTTTACACAAACTGTGCTTTGTTTGGTCAAAAAAAGAACATAATCGATACAAAAACAGATTTACCACAAAGAAAAATTAACCAACCCTAATTTACCGATTTACTGTGTCAAACTCTTCATTTCAAAACCTATATCACATTTTAAAACAAAAAATGGCTCACATTTTAATTTAATTTTATTAATTTTTGCCCTTCTCTATAGTTCAAGTCAGCTAAATAAAAACTTTCAATTTAAAAAAGTAGGTGTTAATGTTTTACTTTGGCATAAAAAGAGAATTAAAACAAATTTAAAAGACTCAGGCTGCAACAACAGTCTGATCAGTTTGAATTTTTTTATTTAGATTATCAGAAAATTCAAAGTTTTTTTTCTAAGATGGTTCATAATTGAGAACTTTTCACTGAGACCACCTTTACATTGCAGGAGTTAATGCTCTATTTCAGATTTTTGCTGACATCCAGTATGTTTTGTTTTTTCCTGCATGCTGACGTGATGTCGAGCAGTACGCTGTGTTTACAGAAACATAGATGCTACGTGTTAGCATGTGTGGATCCATATTAAAGATATTCAATCAGAATCAACTAAATTATGTGAAACAACTGTTTATAATTTCTTTACAAACATCAGATGTGGTTCTGATCCAGGACCGCATCTGAATGAGACCTGAATCACACAGTCTTTAAAATAAATGAGATCTGGGTCACATTGAAGATAACTGAAGCGTTTCAGTTCTTTAAATAACACGATGGAGGCTTGATCTGTTCCCAATCATTCTAAAACCTTTGAAATATTCTCCTGTGGGCCAAATCAAGTGATAAAAGCTTCATGTCTGTCAACATTCCCTGATTTAAATAAAATAAATACTGCTCCAGAACCAAAACATTCAGGTTGTTTTGGGAAATGAATTTGCAGCTTGTCCACATATCAAACAATGCATAGATTTCACAAAACTAGGAGAGATAAAACAAACAGAACAGCCTTAGTTCAACCATTCTGCATCAAAAAATGTAGCATTAACAGCACTTATATGTTTGAGTTATTAAGCAAAACAAAGAGTCATGGAGGATGGATCAGTCCAATGTTGGTGTTCAACAATCATCTAAGCCCTCCTCTCTCTGAGCATGCTGTAGCTCCACGTTAGCCTCCTCTGTAGCTGCTGGGCCCGCATGGTTCACGTTGTCTACATGTTAGCTGAGCTTTGAAGTTGAGCATCAGCACAGCTTGTTTGCTGACCAACAATCCTGTTTCCTTTCAGCTGATGTGGAGCTGGACTCAAACAGGCGAAGGAGGGAACCAGTGGCAGTTTTTTAAAATGCCACCTTTTCAGTTTTACCCTGATGCTAATCTGACCAAACTGCAGCTGATAGTCCGTCCCTCTGAGCGCGTCTTTAATGACATGTATGATATTTCGCTCTTTGGTCTAAGAACCAGACTGAGCAGAGTTAAACACACAGGTCACCTGATGAGGGATTTTGAAGCTTCACTAAACCAGAAACAAGCAGATTCATTTGCAAGAGTTTAAAAATCAACTATTTCTTCTCAGCTAATATTGTTCACCTAGCTATTTCCTCTGCTCGCTAACAACTGTTCAATCAAACCAGCTGCTTTTAGCTAGTTTGCAATCCTAATGCAACTCAAAAACAAAATACTGACACATTTTTTAAAACATAAATGTATTTTAGTTCTAAACACTGAACAGTAGCTGTTGTACCAAAGGCTAACATGCTGAAAAGGCTTAATTTAGCTGCTTTCAGCTACCTTATTAGCTCAACCAAATCAGCTAGCTGTATGTAAAATCACAGAAACAATCAAAGCACCAAAAATCTTTAATAGTGTTAAATACATAAAATGAACTGTTTCTTACTTTAACATGGATTCTTTTCATATTTATTTTTCTGATGGTGTTTAGTTGCAGTGTAGAAATCCATGTTATTTCTATAAATCTAGTGTTTATTTACATTGAAGATGTGCAAAAACATTTTGTTTGATGTCTGATATTTTCCATTCATCACTTTAATCTGATGTTAAAGTTGTTTCATCCAGAGGATCAGTCCAGCTGTAATCTCAGCCTCTTACTGTAGCTGTATCTTTAGTAGAAAATAAAATATTTTCTGCACCTTGTCTGTGCTTCTGTATTTACTGTACATGCTTGTTTGTTTGTTTTTTAAACGGCTGTAAGGTTTCTATTAATCTGAAACTATGCTGAAACAAGCATTTATGTCTGATTTATGCTCTTAAAAAGTAGATTTTATCTCCCACCACTGAAGGAAGCATAAATGGGTTTTAGCTGTGTTTGACCCACTGAATGAATTTGAACTAAACATTCAGTGTGATCATTTCTCTACATCTGATTCACTTTGGAGCATTAAAGACGTCCATCACGCGCACAGAAATGTCTATAACTCTGTCCAGCTTAGGGATATTGACCTAAAATTTACGATGGTAGTAGATGAGAGTCATACCCAAGACTTGCTGTAAGCGCATCTCACATATCTCATCAGGCTGTGAGATGTTATTCTCAAAGTTTGACTAAATGAGTTAAATATTTATTTTCTTCCCTCAATATAAATTGATCTTAATGTAAAACTGCAAAGGCAGTAGGAAACATACGTCTTTATACCAAACAGGAGGTGCTATGTGAGTATGAAATTGTGGGTTTGTTATTACGGGTCATTCAGTCTCTTTACAAGTGGTGCAAGAGTTTTGTTTCCCATTGGTAGTAATTTGAACCTCTTCAGAGTAGGAGTTGAACTTGACCAGGGCGACCCGTTGTCACCGATTCTGTTCATAACTTACATGGACAGAATTTCTCGGTGCAGTCAGGAAGTGGACAGAGTCCGGTTTAGTGGCCTCAGGATTACATCTCTGCTGTTTGCAGATGATGTGGTTCTGTTGGTGTCATCGATTCAGGATCTGGGGTAGTGACTGAAAGAACAAGAGCATGGATACAAGCAGTCGAAATGAGATTTCTTCGCAGGGTAGCTGGACTCTCCCTTAGAGAGAGGGTGAGAAGCTCAGTTATCTGGGAGAGACTCAGAGTAGAGCCGCTGCTCCTCCACGTCGAGAGGAGCCAGTTGAGGTGATTTGGGCATCTAGTAAGGATGCCTCCTGGACGCCTCCCTAGGGAGGTACTTCAGCCATGTCCAACTGGGAGGAGACCCAGAGGAAGACCCCGGACACACTGGAGAGACTATGTTTCTCATCCAGCCTGGGAACACCTTGGAGTCCTCCCAGAAGAGCTGGAGGTCTGGGCCTCCCTGATCAAGCTGCTACCTCCTGCGACCTGACTTCAGATACAGAAGAATAAAATGGATGGATAAATGATGATTTATTTACAGATTTATTTGTTGAAGAAGAAAAAACTGATATTAGAGCTTCAACAGGCCACATGGAGTCACCTCTGCTCTTTATTCTTACAAAATATATTCAGTAATTCACTCATTTCTGTTCAATATGTTTCTCATACTGTTTTGTGAATCAAACATCTGGCATCTTTGAATCAGAAAGTTCTGTTTGTTGGTTCAGTTAAAAAAAACAAGCTGGAGTCTAAATGTAAATGAATATGTGACATTTCAGAATGATTTCAGACTGAACAGTTTGTCCTGTTATCTTCTGAACATGTAACTCAAAGAACTGAAGTTCTCATAAACATGAACAGCATCAGGAAATAACTGTAAGACTTTTTTAATAAAGGAAGCTCCCCTTAAATATCTGTATATAATGATTGTTTCTACAGAATCCAGAACCTCCAGCTGTCAGATTTAAAGTTAATATTTAGTTTTCCAGCTCTTCATGGAAACAAACTTTGATCTTTTCTGATATGTAACACAAACCTGATGTGGTTTAAACTCTGTGCACTAAATAAGACAGAGTTAACTGAGCCACCTGGTGGTTCAACAACAACACTACAGCTGTACTGGTTGAATGAAGGCAAGTTCTGCAACAGACAGATGTGGGCAAAAACATTATCCCATCTTCACATTTTGACAGGAGAAAATAATTAAAGTTTCACTATTTTATTGAAATCGCATTCAAAATACAGCATGACATAATGACATAATGATGGTGGTGTTGCTAAAACACAAAACCCAGTTCTCTAAAGCTCCCTAAACACATTTAATAAAACTAGTCCCCATTTGTCAAAACCACACATTTCACATGAACCCACAATTCACAAAACTCTACTCTCCTTTTCTCATAACTCTAAACACATTTTGTTTTACTAAAACACAAGTTGCAAAAAAACTGCTTAAACTCTCACATTAAAGCTCATAATGTAAAATAACTCAGTCAGAAATGCTTAAACGTAATGACCATATAGCTACATTCATTAAACACAGCTCAAAACTGAAGACACTTTTTGCAAATGATGTGACCAGACCTATGAAGACCAGTTCAGACTGCACAGTTTGCTGAAGGTTCAGGAATGAATGGAGGAAGATGAGTCTGAGTCAGAGGAGAAACAGGAGCAGGCCAAGGAGGAAGAGGTGGGAGAAAGACCACCATGTTCTGCTCAATATCTGGTTATTCAGAGGAGGTACTGCTGTGTCGTCACTGCAGTAAATACAGTATAATGGAACAGGTTTCAGCTCAGTCTCTTGATGTTTCTACTGAATGCTTGTTTTTTTTTTAGCGTACAAGAATTCTATACTGTAAAATACATGTTTCTTCCTCTAAAGTTGAAAGAATCCCTCATAGAGGTGGTAAGGTTGTCATGCAGTATTTACATTGGTGCAAGGAGCTCTCATAGGAGTTCACCAGCACCAACAGTGCACGTGACCCGACCCAGCTCTACCACGAGGCTGCACAGTGATTATGATGTAGTTTCATAATAAAAAAAGAACAACACACACTGAACGTTGTGTTTAGTTTTTGTATTGTGTGAATGATGTGTAGTGTTCAGAGTTTCGCAGCATGAGAGCAAATGTTTCAGTGTTAAAGTTTGAGTTTTGAGAAAAGAATTTGAGGTACCTATGTTCAAATAAATGATTCATTTGTTGCCGCTTGAAATAAACATTTCATAAATAAAGCTGGAAGCATATCTGCAGGTTTAATTATTTATCTGCTGAGTGTCTCAATGGAAGATAATGAAAAGCTCAACCGAAGAGATGGACCCAGAGAAGAGAGGTCTGTATGAAATTCACTCAGATTATTTCACCAGATCATTTGGGTCACAAATATATTTCTTTAAGAAAGTTTTCACACTCCAACTTTTCCACATTTTGTCACAGGACACAAACTTTTAATGTCTTTTTTCTGGAATATTCTGTTTAAAGAACACAAAGAGGCAAATAATTGTGAAGTAGAAGGAAAAAAATGTGGTTTTCAAATGAAATAAAAATCTGAAAAGTTTGGCGTGCATTTGTTTTCACCTCCTTTACTCCTTTAATTGAAAACAATTACAAGGACACATCATTACATGAAAGCCTTACATGGAAATCCCATATTAATTATTTAAGAGTTAAACTAGATACCGCATAGCAGTAACATAATGACCCCCGCACACGGCAATGGACCAGAACTCAGAAGTCTTTATTCCTAATAAATGTCATGCTATAGGTGCATCCCAAAAGTGTACTGATTTGGGGGGGGGGGGGGGGGGGGCATTTGTTGACCTGAT
>JAUBOC010000056.1:370727-383490 GCA_032275365.1 Anablepsoides cearensis | reverse complement strand
AGTATCTTGCCCAAGGACACAACAACTGGACAGCTGGACGGGGGATCGAACCGGCGACCTTCCAGTTCCAGGACGACCCCCCTAACCACTCTGCCACAGCCGCCCCCAATGATTTACAAAGTATTTACAGATTAGTTAACTATTTATAAGCCATCTATAAGGGGAGCCTTATTGTAAAGTGGTACCGAATATTAAGTAAAGGTGTAGCCTATGCTAGTTGGAATTGTCAGGTCAAATAAAAGCCACCTGTTTGAATCTCAGTTTCTGTTTGGAGTTTGCGTGTTCTTCCTGTGTTGTTTGGTTTTAGTATAGTTTCCTCAGTTGAGAAAAAAAAGAGCAGGATTTATTGGTTTTCTCCAATCAGGTTAGAGGTGAGTTCCTGCCTCAAATGAAGGAGTTTAATTATCAGGAGTGTTGTCCATAAATGATAGTAGGATCGTTGGATTAATGCCTCGTCTGCAGTAATAAGGGCATTGCTTCGGTCTGTTGTGGTGAATAAGAAGCTGAGCTGAAAGTCTACATTCTCAGTATTGAAGTGTGGATCATGATCAAAAACATGAGGTTTCAGACACAGATAAGTGGCTGAAATGATTGTATGTTCTTTAATGAATGGAGGAAGAAATATAATAATGACGTGATTCATTCAAGCCTGCCTCTAAAGATGTTTAAATACATTAAAGCTGTTGTGTCTGATAAAATGTCCTCAACCTGATGTCTTCACAGTTGTAACAGAGAAACTATTGGAGAGTTTCTTATCTGATCACCACTTTGTTTTCTTCTTTCTCAACAGTATGTAGACCTCCCACAACTGTAAACTTTGACGAAAACAATAAAGTGGGTGATGTTGTGCTAACTTTCACCACTGAGCCTGGAACAGTGGTCGATTTCGCCCCTGAACACAACCCAAGTTTTCCTTTCGAGATTGTTGAAAACCAGCTGAGAGCTACGGCTGTGCTGGACTATGAGACGGTTAGTAACAACATGTCTATGTCCAAGATGACATCTTAGACTTGTTCTCACTGATTTTATATTGGGGTGTGTTTGTGTGTGTGTGTGTGTGTGTGTGTGTGTGTGTGTGTGTGTGTGTGTGTGTGTATTGGTGTGTTTGTATGCGTGTTGGGGGTGTTTGTGCCTTTATCTTGTTTTTTTTTTTTCTTGCAGATGCCAAGTTCTTATACGGTCAGGATTGTATGCATAAAAGAAGGAGCACAGAATGTAAGATTTAATTTATAAAAACAATAAGTTAATTTTTTTTAATGTAGTGTTTTTGGTTGGGCAAGGGTGATAGCCCATGGCCCATGGGGTACCTATACCTGTGTCTCTGTGTGTGTGGGGGAGCATTTTTTCAGGAAAATGCAGCCTCGTGGGGACCAAATGTTCCTGGGGACCAAAGCCCAGTCCCCACGACTTCGGAGGGGGATTTAGGGTGTGGGGGTAGGTTTAGGACCAAGGTGTGAAATAATTTAGGTTAGTTTTAGGGTCAGGTAGGTAGGTATAAAAACCAGATGTGTGTGTGGGGGTGGAGAGACAGACAGAGGAGCTGCTTCGCACTTCTAAGAGCAGCAGGACTGTAATAACCATATGTTGACTACAAAAACACGACTAAGCTTTAATTATTGGTATCAACCATGATAACACATTTTTTCCAACTGAGCTGCACAGTTTGATACATGCAGGAACAGATGTGAACCAAAACACTATTACCTGATTACAAAAAAAAAAAGAAAAAAAACAGCTTATCTGTGTTCTCAGTTTTGTTTTTACAGCTTCTTCAAAGGGGTTGAAAAACTCAAAAAAAAATCTAAAGATAAATTTCTGTATAAGTTAACCAGAGATATAATATTAGTTTTAAAAGACATGAAGAATTTGAATCAACTTTTAAGATGGAGATTTCTCAGGATTACTGTAAAAATAAAACATAGAAGATGAAAAAAATACAAATAAATAAATAAATAAATAAATAAATAAATAAATAAATAAATCCTTTGGGAAACTTAAGTAAACTAAACTACATTTTTTTATTATTTCCAGTACCCTGCCAACGTTATTGTACTACTACAGAATGTAAATGATAACCCTCCTGTGTTTGCACAAAGTGAATACCGTACCACTGTCAATGAGGTAAGAGACATTGATAACTAACTAAAAATATTTTAATCAAATAAATAGCCAACGTTTTTTAGTATTATTGAGTGCTTTAGGTTTTTACCTGAACAGTCTTGTTTTTTACGTTTATTTTATCCAGCTGTTGCCCATTGATTCATCTGTGGGTCGGTTCAATGCCACAGACTTGGACGATGATAGGCTCTACTACAGGCTGACGCCTGAATCTGTAAGATATTTTAAATTCAATTTATTCTGCTTTACAGACCCATGAATGGATCTTCTGTTGTAAATTTCCTCAGTATTAGTTAGATTTCTTTAACATGAGAGAAATCATCTTTAACCATCTTTTTCCTCCTTCTACAGACTTATTTTAAACTGAGGGTACCTACCAGCCCAGATATCCTGGTAAATGCTCTTCTTGACTATGATAAAATCAAAGTGGTTGAACTGGTTCTGGAAGCTCAAGTGAGTATTTTTCACTGATGTCTAATAAACTGATCTTCCAACAAACAGAAATTGATCAACTGTCCCTCTCAAACACCATATCTTAGGACACACCATTAACCACCACTGGAGGACCCTCATTCACTGCTACCACAACCATAATTATTTCCATCAAAGATGTGGACAACAGACCCCCGTGGTACCAGCCTTGCAACAAATATGAAGTTGGTGGAGTTATGGTCTGCCAGAGTGCTGGCTACACTGGCAGAGTTAATTTAAATGAACAAGAGGTGGGTCACTTTCAGTGAGAAAACAGCACCCAGCCTGGGAGAACCTTTGATAAATATAGATACAGGCGGAGGTGTATTTTTTGTCTAATACTGCCCATCTAAAGTGACTCTGCAGTGAATGTTCAAAAACAAAATTTACAGGTTTGTTTTGCCTCTGTCTTTTCAGCCAGGGGTGTTACCTTTGAAACCAGGACCACTCTATGCCATTGACGGAGACAATGGAATAAATGAGGAAATAACATATTCTTTCCTAAGTGGTAAGAAGCTTTGCGCAGATTACTGTCTAAATATGAAGAAACAGTTGCTGAATAATGAAAAATGCTCTTTCTGTGTTTCAGGAAATGAAGCTGGTCTGTTTGATATTAACCCAAACACAGGAAACATCACAATGCAGAAGCCAGCCGATGTTTTGGGGCCAATCAGTTTAACAGTCCTGGTAAAGTAAAAAAAAGGGGCTGAAAGTTGTGTATCAAGGCAACATGTTCTCACTCCCGACCCGTCAACATATTGACGCTTGGTCAGGGACCGTCTGCGTCCAGTATTGAGACATCGGGTACCCCCCTCATGTCAGTCATTGCCGCCCATGGCTTTTCTGGGTTGCGCCACTTAGGATTGGGGGTCTGAGGTTAATATGATGGATCAGGATTAATGGTTAATTTTAGATACTGAGGTCGAAGATAGGCTGTATATGTCTAATAGAAGTTAAATTTAGGGTCTGGGACAGTTAGTTCTTGCCCATTCTCTACATTTTCAAAAATGGCTAATATGACGGATCAGGATTAATGGTTAATTTTAGATACTGAGGTCGGGATAGGCTTTATAGGACTAATGGAAGTTAAATTTAGAGTCTGGCATGGTTACTTTCTCACATTTCCTACTCTTTTCAAAAAATATGTCAACGCGTTCCTCCTCCTCCACCTCATCTCATTAAGAACTGACGCGGAGGGGGTACCCGACGCATCTGAAGTTGGACGCAGAAGACTACCTGACCAAGCGTCATAATGTTGACAACTTGGGAGTGAGAATGGGTTGATCAAGCCTGCTGCTAATTGACAAACCACTATCCAAGATGTCATGGAGTCATGCATTATACACTGAATAAAGTAGGGTCCATTGATATACACTTTGAGGAAGAAAGCAAGCTTGTGTTGAAAACCTGCAAATATAAACTAAATTAGAGCTCCTTCTAGATGAAATGTAATGAAATCTGCCTCCATCTCTTCTATCCCAGCATCCTCCTGTGTCAGAACAACCTTCTGTCCCCACATCCATGAACCTCCTCTTTGCTCTTCTTTATCTCTGTTTCTATGACAGGGTGATCTCAGGTACCTAAAGTAATCCAGTTCATGGGATCTCCAGCCTGATCTCATCTGTCAACATGCCGAACAAACAACCACATACAGTTGTGTTAGAGTAACCAATCAATATAACATGCATGTTTTTGAACCCTGACATGCAAGAGAACAAGCAAACTCCACACAAAGCACAAAGCTTGAAACGACATCTTTTTAAATGGTTTAACTCAACTTGGAACATTGTAACTGCCTGCTGACACAAACAAAATCTATTTATTAGACCTTGAATCTGAATTTGTTTTCACACAGGCTGCTCAAAGGATAAACAGCCATCAGTTTGCCACAACTGCTCTCACAATCAGCGTTACGGTGAAGAGTCTTCATAAACCAAAGTTTCAGCATACTCTGTATGACGCTCTAATCACCTCAAAGGGATCAACGGCACTCAACGTAAACGACAATTTGCCATTAGAGATCCTGGCCACAGACGAGGATTACGCTTCTACTGGGGTAAAACTCAGACAAATTCTTTGACTGTGTGAGAAAAAAAAGTGTCATCAAAAAATGAAAACAGACTGATATTATATCATACATTATTTGGCATCTGTAAAAAACACAACACTGCATGAGTTGTTACAATTCAGGAAGAGTTTTTGGTTCTAACCTTATATTTGTTCAAACAGGGTCGAAATCCTCACATTACTTACTCAGTTGAAGGTAGTAATAGTTTTTCCATCGTTGGTGGCTTCTTGTTCTTGACTAAAGATCTCCCAGATGGCACATTATCCCTGCAGGTAAGTTAACCAAACTTTAAAATTATGTAATGGGGGTTAAATTAATTACTTAACCCATTTTTAATTTCCAGATTCTGGCCCTAGACACATCCAACGATGATACAGCTACAGCACAACTCAATGTGGAGTTGAAGTTGAGTAAGTTAAAACCTCTGTCTGTTTTCTGTTTGGCTTGATGTGACAGTATCCTGCACAACACTGCATGACAAAACCATAGAAAATGTATTTCAAGGGTAGGAAGCTTGTTCCTTGTTGTCCTCTGAACTCAAAGTTCCATCTTTTTTGTTTTTAACAGACCCAAAAATATGTGCTTACCTATTGGGTTTAGCTAGTTAAATTTTACTTCAACCCATGTTCTGTGGTTGGTCTGCTCTGTTGTCACCAACAACTACAGTTAACTTGACTAGCAGAGGAACTGTTTGATTGGCAGTGCTAGCCAGATAGCATCAGCTTTTAGTATTTTTTGGTTAGCATCCAGAGTGGTTAGCATCCTGCGTGAAGCAAATAAAACAAATCTGCTTCTAAGTATGCTTTCCTCCCAGGTTCTACCACCACCAGTTTGCCCCTGAGCACCACAGACATTATCACCACAACACCTTTAGAAGAATCCACCCCCAACAGCCAGACCACCAGTGAGATCATTTCCACGACTGAGATCATTTCCACGACTGAGATCATGTCCACGACTGAGATCATGTCCACGACAGAGGTCATGTCCACGACAGAGATCATTTCGACAGAGATCATGTCCACAACAGAGATTATTTCCACGACCGATGAGATCCTGTCCACAACCAACCCCACCATGTCGACTGCTATCTCATCCACCAGCCACGGCGTAACAAGTGAGAACACCATCTAATCCCACCTTTCCCACGAAGAAGGCTTTTCAACATCAATGGCAGCTCTCTCCAGTCCTCAAACATTACTCCATTAAATTCAACACCGGCTATCTGATAAAAATGAGCAAAACCAAGAATGAGGATTGTAGATTTTAAATTAAGGAGTGAAAACGCAGTCGATTAGAAGGACCCCTGACTCTGTAGAGTGAAATGGAAAACCATCCCGAGAGGGTTTAGGTCTAATTTTGTATTAAATTTATACCCTGCCATTCTGGACTAAAAAGGATTTTGTTGACAAAAAGCCAATCAACCACAGAGCATTGTTTTGTCATGCAGTGACAGATGAAACAAAAACGGTACACACCATTTTCAACAAACCACTTACTCCGGATTTCTTTCCAGTCAATCAGCTCTGATCTCTCATTTTTTATTTTTAATAACCGTTATTTAACCAGGCAAATCCCACTGAGATCAAATTCATAATTTATCACTCACCACTGAAGAAAAAATGTAGTGATGTTCATGTTAGCAGAGTATTTTGTAAACCAAATTTTAATGGACAGTAATCATTGGAGGTCAATCTTCAACTTAGTGAGACAATCTAATTCAAAATGTCTACAACTTCTTAATCACTTTAAGTTTCTAATGATGGTAAAAATATGGATCATGAGGAGTTAATTTGTGGCTGACTATTATGAATGAAATCTGATCCCTCTGACTTTTGTTTTTTTTTTTTCAGAAATGCCATCAGGAGAGTTCAGAGTACTTGACATGGTGGCACTTGGAGCATCCTTGGGCATTCTTCTGTTTATTTCTCTGGTGGTCATTGGGCTGCTGGTTTGTTACATGCAGAGGGGGAAAGCAGACTGGAAGAAGGTCCAAGAAGTGACCATGTTTCGAAGCTCCGTAAGTTCCAATGTTGCAAAAATAGTTACATAAAGAGACAGGAAATTAAATGTCCAGACAGCCTATGTCTTTCAAATTTAATGACAATCCTTCAAAAACTCTCCAGATCTATAATGTGGCAAATTTAAAAACCTTTTGTTGGTCGGAAGGAAATCATGACACGTAGACTTTATTTCCCTGCTTTGTCCCATATACCCAATATGTTCTCCTGTACCATCACTGCTTTAGACCTACTCTGGTGTTACGCCTGCACTGGGTTCATTCTGTGATCTTGTCCTGATAAATGTAGATTAAACATAAAGCCAGAGAGTCCTGCTTCAAATTCTCAAGGACCAAGCCACATTGATGCACACAGGTCACCAGTCAAAGATTCTATGTTCTTTACCTTGAAAAGAGCTTTTATAACGGTAGTAGGGTAGTTCTGATTGAATGTACAACCCCATGGAGGAATTTAATTGTCAAATGAAAGGATTCATTGTTAAACACTATGAACCAGCAAGACTTAAAAGTGAAAACTTGTTTATGCCCCTCTTCTTTTGTCTCCTGGCACAGCTGGGACAAAGTTCAGGAGGCCAGAAGGAGGGAATGCAGTACACCAATGAGGCTTTCCAAAAAGATGATGATGGAGGCAGCATGGGCTCAGGTGGTCCAAACGTATCTGGTGGATACCCACCAAAGTCAGAATGGAACAACCCTCCCAAAGACCTGCGCCAGGGACCTTCTGCACCACTGGCCTTCCAGCTGCCCGACGGCGCCAGTGACAACGGCTCAGATAAGGGCGATGACGACAAAGATGTGAAACCCATCCTGACCAAGGAAAGGCGGGTTGAGGAGGGATACAAGTCTGTCTGGTTTAAGGAGGACATCGATCCCAACGCCAAGGAAGAGGTGGTTATTATCCCAGACAGAAGAGAAGACGACAGTGAGGGGGAAGATGAAACATCACCCAGAAACAAGCCAAAAGGTCCAAAGGTTGGCTTTGCTGACCCAGATCTGGACAGTGGTCTCGGGGTGAAGATGGAGGGTCCTGGAGAGGATTCAGGGAGTGACCTTGATTTGAACGTTGATCTGTGACAAGTGCCAAAAGATAGACACCCAGCAACACAAAGCAGCCATAAAAAAATCTGATACTGATTTATGAGCAACCAAGCCCGAATATCAAACACTATTAGTTTATTAGCACGAAACCTGAAAATACTCAGGAAAGTTTATAGTTGTTTCAATCTGAACAATTTTATGTAAAAAATATATATTTCAAGAGTGAAAACTAAATTTCTAGCTTATGAATCTTAAAATATTTATGTCAATGTCAATATTAATTTTTGTACAATAACCTGATTTTAGAGAATCTTTTATCATAATTGAAAATAACCTCACAAATTCAACTAGTATATTTTAGATATTTCTTTATTTTTTTAACACTCATTATTAGTTTTATATACCTATGGATGAAACAGTTTATTATTTTGTTCCTGGTACATTGTTTAATTATTAACTTATATTGGTTCCTCATTGCTGACAGATGAAACATACCACACGAATAACAAAATGCAGAGACAAACTTCAGGGATAAAACAAAAATACACTTTCTGCTGTCTGTGATTATTAAAGCTTCTAATAAAACATATACAATAAGCTGATAAATGATTATGTTGTATTAAGTAAAAGGTATGACATTCATCAAAGGGTGAGCTTAACTTGTGTTTCTCAGTTAAACATCTTTCATTAATACAAATAAATACTGTATTCTCCATAATTTAACAAAAATAAGATGCCTTTACTGATTCCTGACTTTAAAATCTTGTTTTAAATTAACTAAGTTTCTGAGTAGTCCCTCAAGGCTCAATGTTCGGTCTTGTTTTATTTCTGTTAACATGTGGATGAATCTACCAACAGCTAAAGTTAACCTTTTTGCAGATGACTTTGTTGTCTGTTTGCTCTACTTTGAACCAGCCTGTTGATGACCTTCTGTTGGGGATCTTAGGAAAATATTATCATCCATTAAAAGGTATTTGGCTCTTAAAGGCCTTTTGAAGTTAATGTTGAAGGTAGATTAGAAAATAATGTGAAAAAAAAAAAAAAAATCACACTGTGCTCGGATTTCAGATTTTACTTAAATACAAAAACGAACGTCACATTTTAACAGCAGAAATAAAATCATTTAAAAAACTTTACACCTTTTTTTTGAATGACACCATTTTATAAAACCCTTAAAATTTTAGACAAAAATCACTGCACAGAGAAATCCTCACAGAGATTATATGAAGCCAATATCAAAATCTGAAGACAAAATGAGGTGCAGGAGATCTTTGGTCAAACCAAAACTTTTGAAGGAGATCTCAGAGAGGCAACATGGCACTAAAGGAACAAATGGCATTGATTTTACAAAACGCTGCTGTCAGGCAGAAACCTTGTATCTTTGAATCTTTTCAGAAAATGAATACGTATCTATCCAAATGCACAATATGTGCTCAGTTTGGACTTTGTGAACAAAATTCATTATCTTTTATAGTTTTGTATTTGAAAAGACAACTTTTCACATCTTGATACTAAATCAGAGTGTTGAGTTTTACTTTTCTTTGAATATGTGTGACCCATCACATCAAATCAGCGATATCAGGTGAAACTAAACTCAGATTCTTAGCTTCTTAAGCTACATTTATTATTAGCAGTTCCAGACATATGACTTATCTTTTAAATTGGGATATCTCCTGGAAAATCTGTCTTCATCCTATTCTTAGCATATTCTCAGGAGGATATTTTGACGTCATTTTAAAAAGGAAACCTGTATTTCCCAGCGGGTTTTGACAGAAGTTTTTTTAGTGCACAAAAAAGGAAAAAAAGAGAAAAAAATTAAGAACTTTCTATAAAAGCATAAAGCTGTTAAGTGACATAAAATTACTGTTGAGCTGTGTCTCAATATAGCATCCTGTAAAAACAAGAAAGCTTCCGAAAAAAATCTAGATAACAATCTCATAAAGACAAAATGTCATAAAAACGAGAAAAATATTTTACAATAACATATTACAGTTTTTAATATATATATATTTTTTAATATAACATGTCTGAATGGAGATACAGAGAGCATTCAGCTGCTACATGTTACGATGCTGGACCAGGTCTGAGCACAAACACAAAAACGCTTTTTGTAAAAAAGCATAAAGTGGCTCTGACTCCCTTTTCTCCATCACACCTAAAAGCACAAAACCTTAACACATCATCATGAGTAGTTTTCTCGTTTTAAATTTATTTCTGCTTATATTGAGACACAGCTCAACAGTACTTTGATGTCATGATGCTCTACACTTTTCTGCTCAAAATCATGTTTAGTTGTTAGTTTTGCTCATTTAAACATTCTTCAGGGACATATTTCAGATATTTCTCTCTAAAGATCATTAGATAAAGGTATGTATTTATCATATTATGACAAAATGTAATTATAGCTAATTTATTAAGCAGTGCAGTGAAGCTGTATCTAAACTCGCCTCCTGGAGACTTAATCCTGGGTTGATGTGAGGGGAAACAAAAATGTGATTTACTGATTTCTACTATCCCTAAATGAAGATACAAGGTTTTTACCCAACATGACTTAAAATTAGCTGAAACCAAACATTTGGCAATGAAGACTGCTGATCCCACAAACATTGTTGGATAAAAAAAATAAAACATTTATAATTTTAAAGTAAGTTTGGCTTCTTTTTAACTACGTGCTACTAGTTTAACATTATAATCTACTTGGCTACAAGAACAGCTCTATAAAAACAACACAAGCTTTTACAAATAGTGCAAATTATGATGGTGTTATAAATCATTCAAGTCACAGAAATAAGGTGAAATAAAAGCAGCGTACATCACTACAGGGTAAAAAAAATTAGATCAAATATTAAAGCTAACAAAGAATTTCTGTTTGTTAGCATCAAGATGAAGAAATGTTGCAAAAATATAAAAAAATCAGGCTAACTGAATGATTATTCAACAATATAATCTGAGTTATGCTATCTTAAATTAATGAAAACTGAGTTGATTCAGAAACAAAGAACAATATTCTCTGTAAAATATATTTTTATGTTGAGTTCAATGTAGAACTATTAACAGTAACACTTTTTACCTCCAAACATTATAAGCATTTTTGATTAAGCGAAGGAAAACATGCTATAAAGGAATCATGGTATATTATTTGTTAGTTTTTTTTTTTTTAGTTAAACAGGATTAACAGATTTAAAAAGTCCACTGAGCATCTTCTGAATTTCACAAATATAAAACCAAAAAAAAAAAAAGAAGGTTTAAATATAGAAAACTTCCAGCTGCTCAGGTTAGCTTCGGCTAACGGCCTCCAGCTAAAAACAAAAACTAAATCTGCTTTTTTTTATGTTCCAAGGACTGATTTCATTTTTTACTCTTTTATTACTTCTGACCTTTGTGTTTTCATCTCTTTAACTAATAAAACATCATTTGGTCCAGTCTGTCAATAATTAAAGGTTCTGATGAGAGGCTGCAGGAGCTCAGCTGAGATGGGTTTTAAAGGCACTTCTGCTTTTTCTTCACTTTTGTTTCCATCATTTATATAAATCTAAACATAAATCAGCAGCTCAGAGATCTGTCAGAAAGAATTAAAATGTTCTGATTGTTCAAAGAAAAGGGTTCTTCAGATAAAAAACAACATCTCTGAGCTGAAACACCTTGTTGATAAGGTTTTCTGCGTGTCCTCGCTCTAGAGTTGCTGAAATTTTAAACATGATTGAAAAATTTCGTATTTTTTCTGTCACTGTGGACTGCTGAGCTCAGTTTAGTTAGCTCTGGAGCTGTAATATTTTGCTAACAGGAGGTTAACGCCCAAATTGTGCAGGAGTTTGATCAAACCTGTTAAATGGAAATGTGCAGATTTTCTCACATTCTTCGGGTCTCAAACTCGTCTCCAACTAACTCAGTGATGCTGGTTTTTATTGATGAACAGCTGTTTCTATCTGAACCAACCTCAGAGGCGATCTACAGCTGTCTCTGATCTGTTGGAATGTCTAAACATGGATCTGCAGGAAGTCTTTTAACTCAGGAAACTTTCAGTAGTTCTTTGTTTACAGTCCATCTAACACTGGCTAAGAATAAAATACTAACTTAAAACTGTGTAGCTTTTAGTCAACACTTGATCAGTTCTTTGCATAAAAAATAGAAAACAAACTGCATGATATTTTTGTTTGGATATCTGGGTTTCCGGAACAGTTTTTCAGGACTCCTCAATAAAACTGTTCAACAACGTTTTTTATCGTCTGATTCTCACAGATTATCATTTTAAAATAATTCACGACGTCTCGTCACTGAATCGTATCACTTCAAGAAGTAAAACAAGAGCAGACCAGCAGCTCAAAGTGAAGACAGCAACTGTTTGAAGAAAAAAAAAAGTTTCAGTTTCTGTGTTAAGGCTACCATCTACTGATGGCATGTAAGGCTGAATACCAAACCAGCACAAACTGACTTGACCACAATGGAGAACAAACAACCACCACTCCTCATCAGGCTGTTATCTGCTGTAAACAACCATAGAAACCAGCCCGTCTGCAGTAAACACTGTAGTACCCATCAGCTGATGTCATATACTGCTCATGACGCAGGGGGCGTGGCCTTAGCCTCAACGACCTTAGTGTACTGGCAGAGGATGGCGTCGAACGCCTCGTCTCTGTGGATCATCGCGCCAAAAATCATCGGCTGCAAAAGAGCAGAAAAGACGGTTTTATTATTGTAATACAAAACAGTTTGAAGAGTCCAGAACCTGAATGTTTTTTAATGAAACAGTAATAACAATTTAACAATGTTTTAATGAAACATTTAAGATGTAAGATCTGCCCTGATAAAGACCTCAGCTGGATGGGAGCAGATGCTCTAAAACCTGGATGTAGTTTTCTGTATTGATGGAGTCGTTTCAGATGTGTAAGCTGCCCATGCAAGAAGGACTAATGCACCCCTATACCATCAGAGATGCACGTTTTGACCTGTGTACTGATAACAGGACCATCTTGTAGGGAAAATCTCTGCGTCGTTCAAAAATGGTATGTCAGAATAAACAGAATTCAGCTGGATTTCTTCTTAAAGCT
>JAUBOC010000056.1:285830-298688 GCA_032275365.1 Anablepsoides cearensis | reverse complement strand
CTGTTTTACAGTTTTTGGTCTCTTATTGTTGGATAATCTGTCTGCTGCACAGAGATTATACAAAACAAACATGGATTGAAAAAGGACAAACAGTTAAACAGTCCAAACTGATTGTTGCAGCAAAAGTAAAAATACAAATGATGACTGAATTTGGTCTACAAAAATATTACAATTATTACCATGACATGAGCTTTAATGGGTTAAAACAGCTCATTTTGTGTATAAAAATAACTGATTTAATCAAGCTATGAAATTGTTGTCAATAAATGTTATTGTTATTTTTTTTTAATTTTTAAACAAGATTGTGCTCAGAAAATATTAGCAATGATTGATATTAGTAATAATGTATACCAATGTGTGTAGTTCTCTGTGACGTATAGAAAATACAAACAAGTACAAAAAGGGCAACAACTCACAGCTGACAACACAACTATTTAATTAATAGCAAGTCCAACTGGATCTGTGTCACATTATTTGTAATCTTTTTACCGTGAATTGATATAATGTTAATCTCATTCAACAATCATGTAAAACATAAGATGATGTATGATCAAATAAAATATAAACAATGATTTAAACTATATCTGGAGTCAGTAATAACACATTTATTATTCCTTACATGTTTTGGAGTTGACTCTTAAAAATATTCACTTCATACCTGCTGCTAGGATGAGACTTGTCTCTATTGATATTATTTAACTATCTTCTTAACAGGGCAGGTTTTTCTAATAGAACCCTAAAAATAGTTAACTATAAATTGAAGGGAAACCCAGCTTGTAATATTTAATTATTTGTTCTAAAAGTGGACTTTATAGCAAATATGCTACAGAAGTTAATATCTTCTAATCAGTTCAATAATTAACAGTGATTACGTTGGCTTTATAAGCCTTTTTTAATTTTAAATTGTTAAAATATTAGCTTCAGTTCTGGTCAGATCACATCCACATTGAGGTAAATAAGTTCTAATCTGCTAAATCTCAGACTCTTGCAGCAGTAGATCACAGCGTCACGTGACCAAAGCTTGCCTGGACTGGCCTTTCCAGTGTTTCTCTAATCCAGTGCTCACGTGCGTCCGTACAGCTGATCGTGACGTCTCACTCAGTAGCAACATGGCGGACTGGAACAGAGGTACTGTTTGTTTTTGACACGTATTCACTTCTCCAAATGGAGCCGGTCGTTGTTTGGATGTGTTTATAGTTATAAACCGTCTGAAGGAGAATATTATGCTAACAGAAGTCAACTCTCTCCTGCTTTGCGTGAATAAAGTTAAATTACGGCGAGCTTGAAACCGAGCGCTAGCTAGCATCATGTTAGCTTTCCACCGAGCTGGTTTAAGTGTCAAAGTAGTTGTTTCATCATCCATGATGATGTTGCTTATAAAACTCTGATTTTTTTGAATGTTATGAAACAACAATACGTGATTACAAGTAAAATGGTCTACATAAATTTGCTTAATCTCAAACCCAAATGGTGGCAATGAAACCAGTAGATGATTTGTTTAAAAGTTGTTTTATGAGATATGATTAGAAACATTATCTTTTCGGAGATCTGTCATTACAGGTTAAGTCATCAGGTTTATAATGCACATACTCCAGACTTATAACCTGCCTGTGTTCCCTGTGTTTGTGTCTTTAGGTCATGGCTCTGTCGACGACATGCTGGATTCTGAAAACAAACGAATGACTGACAATTTGGCCACCAAAGTCTCCAGACTGAAATCTGTACGTAAACCCACAAAAATGAGTATTTAATCAGTCTGAATGATGATTATAGGCGTATTATTCCTTAAAAGAATGCTTATCACCAGGTAGCTGTTTATTGGGAACACAAATGGTCGGGCTGTTTAAATGCTAATGGAACATTTGGACCTTAGCGATCACAAAAATGGTTACAACTCAGGCAAATTGACAGATGTTGAGCTAAAATGTGATGCGGTAGCTAGCTGAGAGTCCTCAAAGAGCTAACACATCTGGCGGTTTGAGATGCTGCACGACATCATTAACCAGGTTCAACCAAAACAGCTGGACTCCATTTCTGCTGATTAATAATCTTAGTTTAAAGCTCTGGGATGAGGAGCAGCGGGTGATAGGCACTCCTTTAAGGAATGTGACGTCTTTAATCTTATTTAAATTTTATATATTACATTTTTAGTTACATTTTAAAGATTTGCATAACTTTTATGGATTTATTTTGTAATGAAATGTTTGAAGTTGTGTTGTGTTTCTGGCAGCTGGCCTATGAGATTGACCGAGAGGTGGACGATCAGAACGAGTACTTAGACGGCATGGTGAGGCCTTCTGCTGTCTTTAACTAACTTTACTTTTCATTTATTTGTTTTTATAAAAACCTGCTGTTCACTGAGTGGCCTCTGGTGACAGTTTAATCTTTTGTTTTTGGTGGGGTTTGTATTAAAGCCTTCAATGATTTCATAAAATACAGGAAGTTTAAAACTTGTTAAAGTAAAAGAAGACATAACTGTGATACAAATGAGTGAAACATCAGAATAATGTTCTCTTAAAGGAAAAGTTCAGTCTGCTTTGAATTGATGCTCTAACAGTCAGCAGTAGTTAGTACTTTATCAGTAATGACATCACTCAGAGTATTTGATGTTTATCAAGGATATAAAACAGCTCCTTATCAAAAGCAACATATCTGTGTGAAATAACACTACATTAGCTAAAATTAATTTGCTACACTTTTGTCTTAGTTTCCTCAACTGAACAACATTTGTGTTATATAGAGGTTAAATAAAGAGCTCGGAGCAGACAGATCAACACAGTGATTATCTGTCAAAGCAAAATTATCTGGACAAAATGTTCTGGTGTTTCACAGCACTGTTGAACAGTCGTGTTTTTCACCAAATCTAGCTTAATCAACATGTCAAGATGGGTTTAAATTTATCATCAAAATGTTTTGTATTTTGTAATGGAACAGTATTTCTGCATTTCTATCAGTCTGTTAAGCACTATTATACAGTATTTTATGATGGCTCAATCACATTATTACACAAATAATTAGTAATATTATTCTGAAAAGTTTGCAAAATGCATAAGAGCTTTTGTTAAATTAAATAGCACTTTAACAGTGGTGGGCACAGTTCCCCTAAAGCACTAATAGGGGAACTAATTTCTTGATTAGTGCTTTAGGGCTTTTGCTAATTTTAAAATGTATTAGTGGATTAGCACTTGCTAAATTTATAGGCTAAATTTAGAAGCACTAACAGATCTATAAATGTTATTGATCAACATTGTTAACAGCTGAGGGTGAAAGCTGTCACTCATTTTGTTCATATGTGTCAATTATCCACTAGGTGGCAATATATGAACCCAAATACAGCTGTGGAATGTCAATGATAAGTCTTTAGAGAGCAACATGTGACTCATGTTGTCTGTTGAAGAATGGGTCATTTTAGTGCTTTAGAATTAGGTTTTGCTAAAACTTTCAGTGCATTAGTGCTTTAGAATTAGGGGACCTAAATATCTGAGTTAGTGTTTTAGGGCTAATGGAACTAATTTTTAGATTAGTGCTGCCCACCACTGCACTTTACTGTTTCCTGAAACCTCATTACTGTTCCTTTCAGGTGAAATGCAGGTTAACCAGCAGATGGCGCAATATTGAACTATCAAATGCATTACAACACTAAACCATTTTAACCAAGTTCTTCATCGGTGGTTCAGAAAGGTTTAGTCCATCACTTCATGTATATTATGATGATGATGATGATGATGATGATGATGATGAATGTATCAGTCCTGATCAGCAGGTCCAGTCAGTCCTGATGGTTATTTAACTTCCAGAGGACTGATACATTCAGCAGCTTCCACACACATAAACCTCTGGCCATATAAAATGTAAAGAGCTATAAATAAAATATGTGACCATTAACTGCTTTCAAAATATGACAAATTAACTGAGTTGAGTGATTCTCTTTGTAAAGAACTAATTTACTGGTTCTAATTCTAGTTCTAATATAAAAGTATCAGGTTTATAAAACTGATTAGCTCAGTTTGAACATGACGTTTGTCTCTTCCTCTTGACTCTGTGGTTGATGTCAGCTGATAGAAGTTAATAACTGTTGACAGAACTTCAGCTAACTGGACTACCCTTTGCCTCTGTCAGGACTCCAACTTCCTGAGTGCCACGGGCCTGTTGAGCGGCAGCGTGAAGCGTTTTTCCACCATGGTCCGGTCTGGCAGAGACAACCGCCGTCTCCTCTGCTACGTCTCCCTGGGGCTGGTCCTCGTCTTCTTCCTGCTCTATTACCTGCTTTCAAGGATCCAGCGCTGACCGTGAAGTGGAGCAGCGCTGACCGTGAAGTGGAGCAGCGCTGACCGTGAAGTGGAGCACAGACTTGAACGCTGTATATACCTTTAAATAATCTCTGGTCCTCTGCGTTTTATCCGGCACCAAAGTGGGAACAAGCTGGACGTTGAAGGGAAATGATTGTGTGAGCTGCTGCAGGTCAGGTGCTGCTCACCTCTGGAACTTGTGTTGTCGAGGCTCCTGGAGTTTTTTTTTTTTTTTGTTAATTAATCTACACATTCATGCTTGTAGATCTTCTGTAGAAAATCAACTTTTTGAAGCCAGGAAGTCCATATTTGGGCAGAGTAGGCAGAGCCTGAGTGGTATCCAATGATAAATTCCAAAAAACGAGCTGTGTCTCAGATTCTGACCAAACAACAGCCTGAATCCCAGGAAGATAGATATTTTTAAACTTTCCTTCAAAATAAAAGCATCACTTTCTGCCAAATAGAAACTCCTGATTAGTTCATATTTAAACATCACCACTCATTATTTATGTTGGTCTGTGTGACTGGTTTTGGCTGATCTTTGGTGGCAGCAGGTTTCATCTTTTGTCTTGTACATTTTTTTGTATAAAAATGTTAACTTGTGATTTTGTTATTCATTGTTGTTTTCTGACAATACATAAAAGCTCTGTCTTTAACTAATTTTACAGGAACATTTTTAACCTTGTTTACTTTAAATCAACTCAGATATTTTTGTATCTCAGTTTTCTGCTGATAGAGAATGATTTAATGAAACAATAATGCATGTACACTAAACTGATCAGGTTTATTGCAGAGGTGTTAGTATTTGAAGCATTAATGTGGGATTTATATGCTGACAATATTTTGGTTTGGATGTATTTTGATAAAAGAAATGCATATATTTATTTTCACAATCACGACTCGTACATCAATATTTTATTTTCTTAACCAAATTACAATAAATAGAAAAAAATATTAACTTATCTCAAATTAATTTGATTTTGTTACCTATAAGGTTTTGCCGATGTAAAAAAAAACTTTAATCCAAACACATATAATGAATTAAAAAAAAAAAAAATATTGAAAAAGTGCAAAAAAAGAAGATTACCAGTAAACGTGCTCCCCCATTGTTTACTGAATAAAAGGGCAAAAGCAGGAATCACGATTTGGTTGCTTCGGGGCGACTCGTGTTCTTCCGGCATTTTCCGGTGTATCGTTCCTGACATCAGATTAAAAGCAAACAAAGAGCGGCCTTTGTGTTCCTGCGGTCAAACTAGCTTATTCTTTCACGTTTGCTCTTATTTTGTAGTCGAAGCACTGATTTTAACAATTTCAGCTGACCGGTTCTGTGTTCGCGCCCGGGTTCGCGCTTGTTCTTCGGTTTCGTCCGAGCCTCGGCGAAGCCCGTGGCCGCTCTGTTCCGAGGCCGCTCGGTCGCATTCGGCTCCTCTCGTTTCCCGGAACAATGGACGAGGCTGACTCGGCGACGAAAGCGCTCGGGCTGGACGAACCGCCCATCGACGGCCCGCTGGTGGAGGGAGTGAGCTCGGATACGGAGTCGGAGGCCGAAGTTAACCCGATGGCTGTGATGGCGGAACCGGGAAACATCGACATGGGAGCCGAGTCTCTGCCGAACTCTGACGAGGCCGAAGCGGCATTCGCTGGTAGGTAGTCCTCAGCTGCAGGCGCCCGGCGGCCGTTGGGCTTCATGAGGGCGATAAACACAGACTAATAAAATCAAATGTCTGTTATTTTGACAAAAGTCAAACATTTGAATTTCTTACGTAAAACTACGTGAAATGTTTCATCATTAGCTTGATTGTTGTAGTACCCATGGACTGCAGCTAAAAGTACAGCAACACCAAACTCTGTTCAGTGATACGGTTCTTTAACTTTGACAGCTTCACAGTAAGCTTATTTTTTATAGCTTTAATTTTGTTATAGCTTAACATGCTGGGTTTACTAATGTTCTCTAATTCGGCAGAAACAAACATGAAGAGACAAGTACATTTTTAGAGTTTTCATCCAACATAACTCGGAAAATAGATTCATCAGTTTCTACAGCTTTTAATAAAAATATGAAAACTTTATTGACAAATGAGAGATTAATCTATTGACACTCTCTTGTCAGGCTTACTATTTTCTTGTTTAATTTTTATTTTTCTGTAGTTTTTGCGATCAAAGTGCTTGTATTATTTTGGCCATTCACATTTTCAGCTCATTTAGTGGCTGAGTGCCATAACTTTGGTTTTTGCAACTTAAACTTATCAACTTATTTAACTTTAATGTCACTGAGATGTTTTAATTTCCTTTAATAAACATTGATCTCTATTTAAGATCTGATTCAGCATTCTCTGTTTTGCCTTTGTTTGCTACTTTTTAGTTAGAATACTGCCACTTTTAGCTTCCAGCCAACTTTTTGATACTTTTAGCTAACATTTGTAACTTCATATCCTTTAGCTAATTTTTAGCTACTCTTTTTTTGGGCTTTCAAAAAAAGCTACTTTTGCTACAGAGCTGGCGTTCTAATCAGAAAGCTGTTAGAGCTGCAAAAATAAATACTTCTCAGACATCAAACTCACACAACCCCCGAATCCTCTTTTCTACTCTGAACACTGTTCTCCATCTGAATGAACCAGCCCACCTGGAAGCCTCCTCTGGGCTATGCAAGGAATTTCTCAACTTCTTCATAGATAAAGTTGTTCAAACTCAGTCGCTCATCTCCCCACACTGCAAAAACTGTCCATCTAACCAGGTTTTAAAATCTTATATCTAGCCAAAATGTCTTTTTGATCTTGTTTTGAGACCGATTTACTAAACAAGAACTGAATGTGTGAGAATAATAATCTTGTTTTCAGAACGTTAGCCTGGAAATGAACTTGTTTAATGTCTTGTTGATTAGAGGTGGCGACGGTGACGGTGGCGGACGTTAATGCAGCGGAGGACAACGTTTTCACCACGACGGTGGCGGCGTCAGGAAGCCTTCCGGAGCACGTGCTGGTATGTAAAACCCACTGACGATCAACTTGTGCTCATGTTTTCTTTGTTTTATCACCTGCATCAATGACATTGCCTTATTCAAGAAGGGTTTAAAAACCTTCTACTTCAAACAAGCCTTTGGCTAGACGTGCCCCCCCTTATTTTTTGCTGAACCCAGTGCCTAGGTGGTGGCTTGGACTACTCTCAGGTTTTATTGTATATTTCTATGCTTTGGTTTGATTGTTTTTTGATTTACATTGGTTTCTTACATTTACTGTTACTTTTACTGTCTCTTCATTTTCGATCCTCATGAATCGGCCTGCATTCATGTATGTCAGGTACTGTACAGCACTTTGTGAATCCTATTTCTAAGAAAAGTGCTATATAAATAAAATTTTACTTACTTTCTTACTTACTTACATTTTGCTTGTCTTATAAACAAAGCTGCAGGAAGACATTGATCAAAACAACACTTGTTGAAATAAGTTCACAGAATAAAAGGAAACGTCAGAGGTAAATCTACGGATGTGTTTCCTGTGTTTAGAGCGGCAGAACCACTCTCCAGCTGGGTGAGGGTCTGGGTACCCAGAAGGCCACTCTGATCGTGGTTCACACTGACGGCAGCATCGTGGAAGCTGCAGGCCTGAAGTCTGCTGCCACCATCACATCAGGTACTCCTGCTGTGTGGGAGCTGTTTGTGTCAGGATCCAAGGCTGATCCCACTGATCCCTGTCCCCCCGCAGGACCCCAGACCCCCTCCACTCCGCTCACGCCACCGCAGGACAAAGACTCTGGCTCCAAGTACACCTGGGACCCCTCGGTCTACAACAACGAGCTCCCGGTCCGCTGCAGGAACATCAGCGGGGTTTTATACAAGAGTCGTTTGGGATCAGGTGATTAGAGCAGAGGTTGATGGTTCAATATTGTTCTCCACTTTTCCTGGAGAACAGGAGGTCTGTGGGTCTTTAATTAATCCTCCAATGGTTGCTTTGTGTAGGAGGTAAAGGGCGCTGCATCAAACACAACCATCACTGGTACACGCCCACAGAGTTTGAGTGTATGGCAGGAAGAGCGAGCAGCAAAGACTGGAAGAGGAGCATCCGATACGCCGGCAGACCTCTGCTCTGCCTCATCCAGGTACCAACCTGTGCTGTTCTCCACCTGGGCTGTAGTCTGGACCTGGTCCAGTCAGCTTCTGCTGTTGTTGATGGGTTTTTTCTTTTTCTTTTCTTTTCTGTTTTGGTTTGTTTTTGTTTTTGTTTTTTCAGTCAAACTAATTCTACAAACTTTATTCTTTTTTACTCATTCATATATATGAAAACATTGAGCTCAGTTGTGAGTACTGGTTTATGACTTTTGCTATATTTTTTTAAAACATTTAACTTTATGTAAAATAGAATTCCACATAAAATATAATATTTCCAATTATTTTGAAACATTTTTCCTTTTAAAATAGTCTGATTTGTTTTTATTTTTTATGCCACATTTAGTTTTAAGCTATAATTTTGCTATTTTTGCAGCCTTTTTAATCATTTTAGCTTTTAGCTTTTGTTAAACTTGTTTTAACTTTCAGTTTGAGATTTCAGCAGTCTTCCATCACTCAGAAAACGGCAGTTTTCTGAGTGATGGAAGACTGATTCTGAGCAATAAATTAGATTTAATTCTAGCTTCACCAGGGATGTAATGATTCACTCAAACCCCATTTCAATTTGATTATCACGTTTACGATTACAATTATTTTGGATTTTTTTTTTAATAGCCATTTTATAACCAAATGTGTGTCTTTTCTTTAACATCAGCATTTTTATCCTTGTGTAAACCATAATTATCTGTAATTATTTTAGTAACAGAATATAACTTCAAGATAAATAAAAATGTCATCGTAAATCAAATTGGGCTGGGGAGAGTGAAGAGTATTTTCCTACAATATGAAGGCCATTTTTACACTATACACTTGACTAACTGGTACTTACTAAGCCTAGTCCCCATTTAGGGAAATGCCATTGGTGGGATGAGGTTAGGTTTAGGACCAAGGTGTAAATTGAGTTTAGTTTAGGTTTAGGGTCAGGGGTCAGGGTTAGGCTATAGAAATTAATGGAAGTCAATGGAATGTTCCCATTTTGATTGATTATTGTTTATTCAGTCATCAAAATTGTTCAGCAACAAATCAAAACATTACAAAACAGTACAAAAATACAAACTTTTTTGACTGAAAAGGTACAGGCAGAAGCACAAGGCTTATAATTTAGATAGCTGGACACAGCTGTGTGTGTCTGAGGCAGTTTAGTGGGCTGGTGACACCTAGTGTCCAAAATTGATAATTTTTTCTTCCTAAGTGGTTCAGAGCTATTGATCTTCACTCTGCTGGTCTTTTAATTTGGTCCTCACTATGTAGTGAATACAAGAATGTGTGTGTGTGTTGCTAGGAGCGTATCCTGAACCCACACGCTGCTTCCTGTACCTGTGCTGCCTGCTGTGATGATCTAACACCGGTGAGTGAACAGAACCAACTCTGCTTCATCTGCATTACTGGTGATGAGCTTTTATTTTGAAACAAAGAAAGGATGTGTGATGAAATATATCTTCTCTTATAACTTAATTATTTTGTGTTTGTCTTCTTTTTTTTTTGTAGTTTTCAAAGGAGGGAGAAACCATAGCACCAGATAGTGTGTCGATGGTAAATACTTACCTGTGTGTCTCTGTGACGTCCTTCCCTCTTGTATTTAATGCCTCCAGCTTTGCACACCATACTTTCATGGCCACAGGTCTCAAACCTTTGGTAAAACTTTGTAAATACGATGTTGTGGAATCTCGTGTCTTAGCAAACACAAAGGGTTTTACACATATTCAGCTAAAACTTAATGTAGCAGTAGTTGAGAGTTATTCCAAACACATTCTTCAAGCTCCATCTGCTAGATCTGTTTTTAAAACTTCACCATTACCTTTTAGAGTCAACTCTTTTGTTAGCAAAATATCTCACGAGCCACTGGACAGAATTTAGTGAAACTCACAGGAAGTGTTTATTTAATATTTACCATTTGGAGTCAGTTCAGTTCAAGATGGCCGCCACACGTTATCAAACTTAGTCAACATAAAAAACAGCTTGAACTTGTTCAGTTTTACAGATATTGGAGTAATTTTGATGTGGTGGTATCTTAGCACACTTCTCACAGTGTTGTATGAGATTTGACCAAAACAACAACAATCCTGTTTGTTGAAGAAGATTTTAATTTAAAACTCTGGCACACAGCGGCCGTGTCTCAATTCATGGGTTGCAGCCGACGTGGGGCGCATCTGTCGGCCGCTTACGTCAGTTACAAGTACTGATACTGGAGCTAAACCCAAACTAAATAATGCTTTTTGTTAATTTGTAACATTTTTCTATTAAAACATAATTTTATGACGTTATACTTTGATAAAAGAACTGAAGCGATGTGATATAAAACGTATCACGATGGTAATGAGGCAGATAACGGCAGAGCATGGTCACACAAACATACATCTTCCGTAGGCTAGACTGTCTCGTTGCACAGCCGACATGAGGGGCCTACAGCCCATGTAGACTGTGGGTTTATATTGGTTGCAGCCTATGAATTGAGACACAGCCCTTATGCCTCACCCACTGGCTGTTTAGTTTGTTTCTGAATTGAAAGCCGGTTGTTGAACAAAAAAAGCTAAAACGTTTTTTTTGTTGTGTTTCGTAGTAAATAAGAATTGATTTTATTTCCTCTGATTTACTGAGGCGCTGTCGTTTATTGTCCAGATCGGCCCAATTCGTCTTTTTGTTCCATACAAGAGACGGAAAAAAGACATCGAGCCGCCCGTCATCCCCTTAAAGAAGGACCTTCCCGCCTCCAAGAACATCCAGCTGACTCCAGGAACCACATGTAGGTCACATGACCTGGTCTGATGTGTGATTGGAGGAGAGTCCTGTCAGATTCTAAAACATTTAATGATCGTCAGGAATATAACCTAAAACGTCTTCTTCTAACAGTCACAGTGTCGCCGTCAGGACAGTTCACCACCTCAGGCACGCTGACCTTTGACCGGGCTCCAGCAGGAGACGCTGCCATCCTGTCAGACGGCGCCGGGCAGAGCGACGTGTTCGCCAGCACCACAGGTACGCTCACCCCGCTGGTTCTGGGGCCTGAATGAGCGCAGGGGAAACTCCATCTTTGTGCTTGTGTGTTGGTCTCAGTGCTGGCGCTGCCGGCGCTGGCCGTGGTCCCTCAGCCCCTCCAAGCGAAAGTAGCCGTGGCGTCCGCGGCCTCGTCTCCGTCGGCGTCCCTGGTGACGGGCCTGGAGGTGAGCTCTGTGGCGTGTGGAGCGCCGGCGCTGGGCGGCGGGCAGAAGAGCACCTGGGCGTACCTGGAGGAGATGGCCAACACGCTGCTGAGCAACGTCCAGCAGCTGAAGGTTCTCATCGAACAGGCCAAGAGCTCTGCTGAAGACTCAGCGGGGGTCAAAGGTCAGGGAGGCAGGAAGGAGGTGAGGCAGACGTCACAAACAGAAGTCCTGGTATTCCACTAATCTAAAACAAGCTTGTTTCTGTTTTCAGTGTGGTCTTAGTCAGACCTTTCAGAACCAGATCTCATTTCAGCAGCCGGACCTCTCAGAGACCAAGAGGAGCGCTGACATCACAGAGATCATCATCAATGTACGGAGTCCAACTAACCAAACGTCCTCCAGTGTGTTCCACCTCTTACCTGCTTGTGTTGGTCTGTGCAGCAGGTGTGTGTGAACTGTGGTCGCATGGCGATGAGCGAGTGCACCGGCTGCCACAAAGTCAACTACTGCTCCACATTCTGCCAGAGGAAGGTGAGGTAAAGGGGTTCAAACCCTCCAGCTCCTGATCCATCCATCTTAACTCCATGTTCTGCAGTGTTTCATCACTTTGAGCCCATCTCTCTGTCCCACTTAGAGCAGCTGTTTTTCAGCTTAAACCCACCTGGATCCCCCTTTGATACAGGTTGATTTGATAATCTTTATATGTCTGGACAGGGAACAGCAACTCTTCTTATTCAAAAATTTGAACAACGCATGTTGGCCAAATTTCTACCTCTAATCTGGCAACATATCTCAGAGGTTACATACATTTCAAAAGCTGCTAAGTAAAACTACACAGTTGGATCACTTTTTCTTCATCAGAACATTTAGAAAAATGTCCTAATTATTTTTAGGAATTTATTTGTTGTTTTATTGAGAATAAGTATGACTATATGATTACCTTTACCCAAAGAAGCAGTTTCTCCACCACAGGCGGCCATGGTGTTTTCTAACCAATCTGACTAAACAATGAAAAATGGCCTGAATCAAATCATGTGATTTAAATTCTAATTACAGACAAGACTTTTGATGAATGTTAGCCTGATTAGTGAAAACCTCCCAGCACTCCCCCTACAGGATGTTAAAGAGAGTGTATCTCCTGGTGCACGTTGCCTGTTTAAGGGTTAAAAACACATTACTACTCCCCTGCCTTAGAGTCTGAGTGTGATGAAACCTCACTAGCTGTGTTTCCATTACAAATGTGCGCAAAACTTTGTCGATATTTTTTTAATGTCGAAAAAACACAGTTTCGCAATTGCGGTGTTTCCATTAAGAAAGAAATGCT
>JAUBOC010000056.1:180965-198167 GCA_032275365.1 Anablepsoides cearensis | reverse complement strand
CCATCCATCCATCCATCCATCCATCCATCCATCCATCCATCCATCCATCCATCCATCCATCCATCCATCCACCAAATATCCATCTTCTCACAATACTGTTCCCACCATAATTTCAAAGTTTGACCAAACATAGTTTCTTTACCTAAGATGTCTTTCATGTAAAACTCTGGTACGAAAGCGACCTGTTTTCTTTTCAGTAGTGCTGTTCCTTCATTTCTCAGCTGTCTGTATGATCCAACGTGTCAGATTAGTCACCAGCCTGAAGGCTATAAAGCAGAACTGGCAGAAACACGGTTTTATTTAAGCCTAACTTTCCTCCTCTGTACAGTGTGATGACAGAGTAGCACCTCAGTGGAAGTGAGCTGCTGAAGCAAGGCGAGTGAAAATGTGCTTTAATAGAATAACAGCCTCGGTCCCTGAGGTGGGGGTGGTTTAGAGTTGAGGAGGTTGTGGGAGAAGAACTGGAGGAGGAGAGGGGGAAGTGGAGGCTGTGTCCACCAGACACCTTTCTAAAATGGTATAATTTCAGTGACTCAGCTGACATAGCTGGGAGTACCATGTCACCCTCCCCACCCAACCACCACCTTCCTCTCCAACACCCGTTTGAGCACGCTCAGAACTGCCTGGAAGCTGCTTTACATTTAGCGTCGAGGCGAACAGGTGCTGCTGAGACATGAGAGATGGGCTCCGTCTTTCTGCTGCCCGTCTCGGTGCCAGAGCACTCGTTTTCCTCCAGGTTGCAGCCAACGAAGGGGGGCTTCCGCCTTCATGGACGACCCCCCACCCCCCGCTGTGGTTAAATAAAGCCCTGTGCTCTTTGCTCACCCCTGTCTGGCTCTCTGTTGTCAGCCTGGGATTGGAGGGGGGTGTGACACTTGGGTGTGTGGATTCTGAAGTACCTGTGATCCATGGAGGGGTCAGAGGTCAATTAGAGGATCTATTAGCTAGACCCTTTTACCAGTTTTGGACGTAGACCTCAGGTCAGAGGTCAGTTCTGTTGGAATTTTTTTTGCTCTTTTAATAAAGTTTCAAAGTGCGTGTTCAAATAATATTTTATTCACACAACAGGCTGCATTTTTACAGTGTGGATCTTTTTATCTCCAAACACAATTTGTTCCGCTCTGATTAATTTACCAAACCTCTCTGAGTTTGATCTGTTTTATGACATTAACAGCATTTTTTTGAAACCAGGCTCCAGATGGAAAAACATCTTTAACCGTTTCAGTTCACCTTTTTGAAAATAAAGTCCAACTCATGTCGTATTTGCGGCTGCAAGTGTGACACACGTAACGGCAATAATGACAGATTACATGTTTGAGTTTACAGCAAAACCTCCATGTATTAAACAGTATTACTACAAGGAACAGACCATGATAAAACAACCCTAAGTAGAACAGACCAAAAATGATTTATTCCACCAAATAATTCAGGACCAAAAATATTTTTTTTATCATTTTCTGAACTGTCCACAAAACAACAAAAACAAACTTAGTAGAAAAGAACTTCAGTATAAAGAAAAACCATGACACATGGGAGCAACACTGGTGTAAATTCACCCAGTTGTTCCTCTGGATACTCTGCCTCAACTCATTCACTTGTCCCTGTGTTTGACCTGAAACAACCTCCGGTCAGCAGTAGTTCAGCTCAGCACAAAGTAAAGTTCCACTTCGTTGAAGGTCCACACAAAAGATTCAGTTTTTGCACTTTTGATCACCAGCCTTGTCTTTTTCTTTTTGTGTTTACAGTTTGTTTACAGCATTTGCTCCTCATCTTCTTTACTGTTTCTGTTGTTATTTTGTGTGACAGCTTAACAGCGCCACATAGTGACTACAGTGTTTGGGTTGTTTTCATGTTGATGAGAACATTTGTAGAAAAAGGAGCATGTTTACAAGTATTGTTTGTTCTGGGATGACATTGTTGCGGTGCGGACAGGGCCTAAAGGAAAGTGTTTCCTGGTTGTGAACCTGAGACTCTGTCGGAGGCCAGCAACGAGAGTATACCACATTCATTAAGGCGTACAGATTCAAAAACAAATTAGAGCATAAAATCTCTCACACCTTAAAGAAACATTTAGTCAAGCTTTTAAATGCTATAAGAGAGTAAAAAATGGTGAGCACAGACAGATATGTCTGTTCATTACATATTAATGGTTTATACTGGCTTTTTTGCAGGTTTGCACCACTGTGTTTTTAGTCTTTGTAAGCAGGAACACCTGTGATCATGTTTTCTTATGGCTCCAAAGGATGCATCAGAAGGTAGTATCTGTCTGGGTTGAACTGCTGGGGAGTAGAAATAATAAAAAAGAAATGTGAGAAAATAGTCCAATTTTCAGTTGCAGTTTCACCAAATTCTGAGTGTTGCAACCAAGTGATTAGAGAGCCATACGTTTTTTAAAATAATGTCCCATTTTCACGTGCACAGCTTGAAACATTGATTTATAATCTATACACATTATTTTGTTGCCCACATCCACCCCCACATCAAGCTGCAAATGATTTGATCCATCCTGGAGACTCAAATGACTTGGCATACCACCACTTTATTTCTTTTTCTTCTCAGGGTGTAATTAACAATAAATAATTGATTTTTGATGTTTGTAAATGGCTTTAGAATGGTTCACGTCTGGTTGGTGAGGAGCCCTAACCTTCACACCTTGCTGTTTGTGTCTGCTGGAAGTATTGAATGACTGAAGCCTGAGCTGGGCCAGAGGAGTGCCGTTACCACGAGTGGCTCAAGTGTCAACCTGCTTCTTGTTACTGACAACAAAATATCTATGTTCTGATCCAGCAAGCAAGTAGTCTGCACGAACATCAGGTGTTACATTTGTTCAACTATTACTTCAGTCAAATTGCAGAACTGAAGCTTAGATTTGGTTTATTTTAAAATGAGGAACTCAGTTTGAAATGTTGATGGTTGAAGTTTGAAAACCGTCGACATAAAACACTGATACACGTGTTAATAAGGAACGTTACTGTGACTAATTCTACTTTTTATTAGAGCAGCCATATTGATTTTGTGGTTGTGGCTGTTAAAGTGCTATTTTGGATATTTTTAAGTGGGGTTCTGAGGAAAAGCAACAAATAATATCTTAGATGTTGGATATCTATGGATGGCCGCAGATTTGAGTACCTCATGATCGATGAACTAGTCTAAATGCAGCTAGAACCACAGTAACTTAAAACTTTAGTCTCTAAAATGTTATTTTCATGTCAGGTATCACAGCAGCTAAGATGAATAGACACCTGGGTCAATACCGGAGCCAGACTCTAGCTGTGTCTTGATTCATTTGTTGCAGCCCACGTAGACCGTGTAGACATGGGCCACAGTCTACATGGGCTGCAACCATAGGGGCACAAATTGCAATTTTCGGTCTGAAAGTCTGACCTGTTAATTCCAATTTTGCCTGATACAGATATTTTAAATAGCTGACACTGTCAGGCGTTATAAGGACACAATACACCTTCAATGTTCCAATTTTATTTGATTGAAAACATGAAACAATACCATTAAAACTGGACATTAGGTAGTGCTCACAGCAGAGCAAAAGGTGGCTGATTTTCAGAGCTTTGTGGAGGTAGATGAGAAGCCAATCGTTTCCATTGATCTTATCTAAGTATCGACCGATCTACAATCTCCCAAAATTAAGGAAATCTGTTAAGATAAATAGGCCAGACAGTTAATCGGTGCACCGCTAGCCACAACCCACGTTGGCCACACTCTATGTGGGCCATAGGTTGCCAGTGCAGGCTGCATAAACAGCTATGAAATTAGGATGACACGTTTCTGCATGACCGTTATCTTGGTGATACTCCATCGTTAAAAACAAACCCTCCACCATCTTAGGGATGCAGGATACACAGATGCAGCCTACGTTTTCAGAGTTCTGGCGGCCGTATTTGTCAGCTGTGTGAGTAGGTACCTACGAATTGAGACAGGCTACAGTTCAGGGCAAGTGACGTTGGCTGCAACCCCTGAACTGAGACACATCCACAGAAGGGAACTGACACCAACACCAGGGGAGCCAATCAATAGCACCATCACGTGAGACTGTAGACCTGACACACAGACCTGTGAACTGGTTTGACCACAGGAACATTTAGGACTTTATTCCACTCACGGATACTGGAAACTACAACATCAACAGAACAGTAAGAGCATTCGTGAAGAACTCTATGGAAATGTGGAAGTCAACATCAAATGTGACACATGCCAAAATGATTCTCTGTCCCCACACCTGTTCTACATGGACACTGGAGTACTGATTAATGATTTATTCAGTTTTATCTTGGTAAGGATGTAGTAGAGTCTGTATCGATGTGTGTATGGGTAAATGATTGAGTTGTTACCAACGAGTGGGTTAATAAGGTGCAGTACAGTCCATTTATTATTTACTTCCATCATTGTACGTCTTCATTCTAACCACGTGGACATACATATTCTTTAACTAAAAGTATGAGTATGTCCCAAAAATAGCTGTGAACATTGACCCTCGTTAAAATTAACACGATAAATTAATGTTCAAAACAGCTTCACTCAGAGGTAAGGGCTTCCAGATACCAGTTTTTCTCAAACAAAGTATGAATACTTCAGTTTGGGTTCTCGTCAATACCAAGTACTAATTGTGTTGGAACCCAAATGTTACACAATGACTTTACACTTATTTTAAAATGTAGAATAAGGTGTCTCTCCTTCCTTACAGGTCTACAGCTCGTCTGATTGGATCAAATCATGATATTTACTGTTGTAACATTTTAAAATAAATCAAAATAACAAATAAGATTTTCTTTCAACTTGTATAAATTCCTTAAACAAGGAACTGACAAACTTTTAACTTGAAATGTAAAATGTAACACATTCAGGGAGAATCAACACTAGTATCGAAACTAGTGTTGGTATTGTTTTTGGGTATTGGCACAACACTACTGAAATGTTTTAGATTCCTCTGTGTTTAGAGTTGTGCTGGCACTTTCTAAGCTCTAGCACCTAGAGATGAGAATATCAAACAAACATTTTTTAAACTTACTTGATTATTATTTTCTTTACATGTGGCTGTAACTTGGTCAATTTTTTGTGTGGGTGGAGGAAAATCGGTTAGTTTTTTGCATGAAATCCCAATCTCTAACAGAAACGTGAAACACACCTTACAGTTCCTTAATTAAAAAGTCTGTCTCGATAAATCCTATCCGTGTGAAACAGCACGTTATTAAAAAAGGCCTTCTAAAGGTTGGAGGTTGGCCTGCTCATTCCCTGAAGCTGTATTTCCAAGGAAAATACCTCCAGAGAGGCCGGCGTCACTTTGATGAAATGGGAAATTGTTGGCTGAAGTCTTGATGTAGGATTGTAAATCTTGTTCTTAAATCTGACATCAGAGCACCTTCAGAACAAGAAGGTATAATTTGCTTGATGTGGAATAGAGGTCAAGACACTCTAACTACCTTTGTTTCCTTTTTTTCTTAGCTGGTTTATTAAGGTTTTGTAAAATAAATGCCCTGGTAATGAAATCTTCCAGGTACTTCTAGATGTGGCTTTCTCAGCAGTTTGCTCTCACAATAGCTGGAAATGATTCTTTCACTGAGCTGCGCTATTATCCACCGAACCATTGATGTCAAGTTTCACTGTGTAAATCTATGCAACCAAGCATTACACACATTTTTCTCACGTGGTTTCGACTTTCAGTGTATTCAATGCCTTTCCAGTCTTCTCAATGAAACCCTTTGACACTTTGCTCCGGAATGCTGCCTGACGGGACAGTGTTGTGTTGTTCAGGAATGTGAGCGAGCATCACAAAGTTTAGAATAAACTTTCTCTTGAATTGTTCTTTCTCTTAACCTGGAGGGACACTAAACGTCTGTCAGATAGTTAATTTGTTTGACCTGATTTCTTAAACACTGCCTGTCTTTAATTAAATAAGAGGCTCAATCTGTGACTGAGCTGTAAAAAAAGCAAAAGTTATCCAAGACAGTTACAGTTGTATGCGTCAAGGTTTCAGTTATACCTTTTGTTATTTAATCCATAACAGGAAACATTCCTATGCAGTATTTATATTTTATAAATTGTAATAAACAAGATGGCTGCCACAACCAACTGAATTTAGAAAACACAAAGATGGCGCAGCACTCGGCCAGTACAGATACTTTGCAGTATCACATGAGAAAACATGATTTTCAAAGTTTCCTTCAAGGAATGCTAAGCTTTTAAAATTTAAAGGTGCAACAGGCTCCTACTCATAGCACAGCGATTTAAACAGCAAACAGGAAGATAAACCCTCAAACAAAAGGTTCATACTAATACTTATAGGTTTTTGTAGATATTGCTCTACGATAATGTTTGCTTTTCCAGGTGAAGACTTGATCTGAAAGTGTGTTTTTTTCACACAGAAGGAAGCAAAATGGATGTTTATTTTCAGTTGGTAATGGAGGAAGATTTTGTTTCTGTTTTTAACTGAAGAGAAATGCTAATTTACAAATTTACCATAAAGACATCATCATTTTCTGTCAGACAGCGCAGAAACTACGCTTCCTGGCCAAGCCCACTTCCTCCTGGCCAGCACAGCTAGAGACAGCCGCCTGTGTCTCCATGCTGTCTCCTTCATGCACATATATTGATATTTTTATCCATGACTTTTTAACTGTCTTTATGAAGTTTATTTAACTGTTTATACATTTTGCTTGAACAGTCTCAGCCAGCTGGTCCTCAGCAGAGCAAAATGAGAACAGTGGACTGCTGTTGTTTTTCTGCATAAGTACGGCCACAAAGTTCTGATCAAGCACACAATACTTGGTGCATACCTCTGAGGGGAAAAAAGTGCACAGTAAGAACACAGCAAGAACCAAAAAAACAGATTTTTCCCTGTTCAACAATAACAACAAATATCTTGAAGTTCTGCAGACTTTTAATCAGTTTTAAGCTAACAGCAACATAACTAAGGGTTAGCTCAGGAAAACCATAATAGGATTCATCAGAAATAGAAAGTTCTAAGCGTAGTTTTAAACAGACTGCTCATAGGAAGATGGACAGGACTTGATTAAAATAAGTTATGTTTTCTTTTTACATATAAAAGGAACTGAGACAACACTTGAGGGTTGACCTTATATGGGTAAATTTGAGGGTTTTAATTGATGTAAGGGGAAGCCTGAAGTGGATAGGTCATTCCTAATTACAGTTATTTCCGTCTGCTGGCCGTGCCCATGCTACTGACCGGAGAGGTGGCTAATGACCCACCCAAATGCAATTAGCCAGTAATGTATTTGAGACAGGACAGCATGTTGTGGCTAATTTGAGGGTTGCATTTAATGAGACCAGGTTACAGAAGTTCACATGAATTTTTTTTTTTTTGGTGTAATGAGTTCATTTCCACATTGCTGATTACAGCGTTGTGTGTTTGCGAACATGTGACCTGCGGGACATGATAATTCACTGACAAATGGTCTGAAAGGCAATTTGTTCGTCTAATAAAACAAGTATTTCTGGTGGCTTTGTTTTCTTGTTGGCTGACTGATATGTCAGCACAGGGTTATATATTAATTTCTTTATAGTTTCAGAATGCATGGTTAGTATTGTTTCTTACATCAGTCTCCAGTTTGACTGGAAGTGACTTGTTGTCTTCATGCTTAAGTTACTCTGGTTTCCCCTGACAGAACAGAAACATGCACGTTAAATGGACCTTAAGCAGGTATCTCACTGGGCTTAAACAGTTTGTGGTTGGAATTTGTGAGGATGTTTCTGAAACATCTTTAAACATTTGTAGGGTTCTATATTTCTTTAGTGAGTTGCATGGGCTTGCAGTTTTGTTGCGTCAATTTTGAACATGTCTAAAAACAACACTGTGAGACAGATTTTCTCTCAGAATAGTCACTTAGGCTGTGATCACACTGCAGGTCTGAGTTTTTGCTGATATTTGATATTATTCTGTGGTCATCATCAGACTCATTGTGATTGGTCTATGGCCCTGAAGTGACCTGTATTCACAGAAGAAAAGGCCACAGGCAGCATGCTGTGTTTACAGATTTTTGATTATTTCAATCTGCACTTAAATAATGAAAATGTGTTTTGCAAAATACAAATTCACTTTATTTTCTCTCTTCACCATAAACAAGAAATTTTAAGGACAAACTTGTAAAGTGGACAGTTTAATAAACTGCAAACAAAATTGAAGTTTCAAAGGGTTTAAATTTAAAAGGAATTGCAAATGACAGTGTTGTTGGATACTAGTGCTGTCCTAAACAATTATTTTTATGATTAATCAATTATTAGTCTAATGACTAATTTTATTGATTCATTAACGATTAGTTTTTGTTGGTCGATTACTATAAAGAGTAATTTATGAAAAATAAATATCAAAATCTTTTCTAATTGAAATTCCTGTATTTATTTAGTCTGTTCTCAGGTATCCATGATACCAGAGCCTGTCAGTATCATGTCTTGTGACGTCCACGGCCTGCCCCTGTTACCACTACTGTGCATGTGGGTCAAAGACAGAAAGGCAGGTGCTGCAGTGGAAGGTGTCAAAGCAGTTTGGAGAGAAAAACAAAGTAAAAAAAGAACAAAACGACGATTATTTTAATAGTCGATTAGTCGTCGATTAATCGACTAATCGTAGCAGCCCTATTGGATACATTCACTTTTAAGAAATTAGGAAAGATTTTCTTGAATAAGAAGTGATGGAATAAAGATGCAGGAGAACGGTTGGGCTAATGTAAATATACTTCTGTCCACTCCTTAGAGCAAATGAATATTGTATATTTGTAATGTTTCTGTTACCTTCTGTTATGTTCAATAAAATTTATTAAACAAAAAATGAAAAAAATGATAGAACTACAACATTTCATCACTGTGAATTTCATCAAGACGTTCCTTAAAGTTTAAAAATAATGATGATGATGATGAATGTCATCTTTCACACATTTATACATGCCAGGGAAGTGTGTCAGATGTTTACATACATTAGTTTTGGTTCGAGCAACTGAATGAGCCGCTTTGTTTTCCACCACTGAGTACGAGTGCTAAATAATCTTTACCCACAATAGTCGCTATGGTCTCTGTTATTGTGCATTTCTTAGTTTCTTTTGTTTTGCCGCAGACGACTTGTTGAAGCTAACGTTAGCACTGAATGTCAGCCGATGTAAACATACAGAAAGCCAGGAGTGACACAAAACATAGAAACGCACCTCAGCTTCATCACACACAAGACTACTGAGGATAGCGTCGTTGGAAAAAAAATAAATCTCATGCCCTATGAATCAATATTTCCAAATTTAAATGAAATGATTACTGATGTGACCCAACACTAATGTTGGTATCAAATTTTGTTGCTAAACTATCCAAACTAAACTAACAAAACAGAAATTAGACTTCTGCTTCAATCATGTAAAAGATTTAAAAAAAGCAATATGACTGTTTAGACTGTGGTTACTCTTTCAATTTTGTTTTCATAATCCTAGAGATTTAGAGCTTTATTTTGAAAGGTGCAGGGGAGCTGTCTGACAGAAAACAGCAGAAGCTACGGCGCTGAACATCCAGCTCTATAAACCCTGCTGATGATAAAGAACAATTTAAAAACTGGTCCAAATGTCTTAAAGTTATATAAGTTATTAGAGTTGGTTGCAAACACTCCGATTTCAGTAAAACTTTAAATTCAGAAATGTAATTATTTTTCCTGCAGTTTTGAATCACCTGTCGTCTGTAACGATTGCAGCCTGGTGAGATGCTGGCTAAAGCTGTGAGTGTGGGTCTGTGTGCACACTTTGTGTTGTGTTTCTTTCACGGAACGAGAAACACAACACAAAGTGTCACAAACACAGGTCATTGTTTTAGCACCTTTGGTCCATCATAAACCACCAGCCTAGCCAGACACAGCTGGTGATGATGAAGCTTTTTCATGAAGCCAGAAAACTAAACTATTCACAAAGTGATGGGGGGTCTGATTACTTTCTGAAGCTGCTGTACTTTCAGGTGAAATGATTTAAAATCATCATAATGGAGACTAGTTTGTGAGCCGAGAAAGTTTTCAAACCTCTGAAAAGTCGAATGTTTGTTCAGCTCTGTCAGTTTGTAATGATCTGTTTTAAAATCATTTTTTATGGTGTGTCTTTCAGAAATGTGAGTTCAACATGGATAACCTGAGCAAGCCGGAGCTGCTCACCTTGCTGAGTATCATGGAGGGCGAGCTGGAGGCCCGAGACCTGGTTATCGAAGCGCTGAGGGTGAGTCATCACACTTCCACGCTCAGACACCCATCTTACCGTTTCCCATCAGATTGTCTGTGTTAAATCCTGCAGCTGAGGTAGTTAGCTGTAATTATGATTGTGTTTGTAGGACTTTTGATGAAATGTCTGGAACGCTGGTAGCAGAATGTTTTGATGGCTCTATCTCAGAAATGTGCTTGTGTGACCACAATGAAAGTCACTTCTCCTTTCTTCCCTCTGTAATTACCAGCTGATAAGAAGCCTCCCTAATTGCCTCTGCAGAAAGGGAGCTGGCTTAGAGACTGGTTAGCTCTTTGTTTTCTGACGGGAAAGGCCAGTGTGATCAAACGTCTGTGTCCACCTAACACAACCTGCCCAAGTAGCAGCAATAACCCAATGATTGAAGGGCTTGTTCTGACTCCTCTAGTTCCTCAGTGAGGATTGAAAGCCAGTTATAAAGGATACATTAACAAGATTTATTTTTTAAATGAGTTGAAATGGCAGAGATGATAGTGTATCTACCAGTACTCTTTTGGTTAGCTTGATGCTGTTCCCAGCAGACTGTGGGATTTAAAAAATATGCTCCGGTGCCGGAACTGAACTCTTCTGTCCTCTGTGGTTATGCATAAAAGCAGGGTGATGAAGGGAGGAGGAAGAGAGGGGGTTTAATGGATGATGTATTGATCTGTGGTTACTAAATACTGAACCTGTCCCACCCAGGAGCTGGAGGGGTTTTTTATATTCTCCTCAGGGGCCAGAATGTCAAGTTATTTCCGAACCAACCCATGCAGGACCTTCTCCTCTGTATTTAGGTCATCTCAGCTTGCCCATGCTCCACTTAGGGATCGTCCTCCAGGTTTTTTTTTATTCTTAAAACAAAACATTAACGTGCAACAGGAAGAAATAATAGTAAATATGGTGAAAAGACACATTAAGGGATGAAGGGTTGAACAGGTGGCAGTCTTATTCCTCCTGCTTTCCTGAGGCTGACTGACATTTTGTTCAGTTTTTCTCATGTTGAGCCAGCCCCACAGAGCAAAGAGCTCCAGCCTAAAATACATTTTTTATCTTTATATTTAGAATTTGCATTCTGTTCTATCTCTTTTCTTGTTTAAGTCTTTCCGACTCTTCCATTATTTATTCTAAGGTAGTATTTCACTGTCTTAAATAGTAGAAAAATATGTGGGTAAATATGGAAAACAAAGTTTAGAAACATTTATCAGTTTCTAAACTTTACCCTCTTCTGTCTAAAAAGTTATAAATCTGAATATCCGAATATAACTGAATTAATTTAAAAGTAATTTGCTCAACCAATCAGAACTTCTTTCAGATCAGGGCAGATTGGAGAAACTATGAATCTTCTAAAATTAAAATATCTCATTGAATTGAAATCAGAAAAAGATTGTCCTTTTTGTTCTTTTTTAAATTTATATTTATTTTGTTTAACTTATTGTTATTTTTATTTAGAGAGATTAGTGTTTATTTATTTTACAATTAATGTTATTTTTACCTTTCTATAAAAATTAAAAAAAATTCTCATCCAAAATGACTACAACAAGAGGGGCAGCCCACCTTATTTGCATAATGAAGCAGAAATGACAAAAAAAATGTAAAAGCAACACATAGAAATAAAAAGACTTGTGTGGGAAAAAAAACAATTTAAGAGACACAAATGCAAGTAAATAGAAATCAAATGTATTAAAATATATAATTTGTCGGAACTAAACTGGAAAAATAAATGTATAGGTCAATTAAAATAAAAAAACATAAGCAAATTCTCATTTTTTTAATGAATTGGTGCATTTTAAGTGTGTTTATTTATTTTTTGGGTATTTTATATATTTTTACTTTTATATTTAATTATGTCAGTTTTGGTACTCCATATACGCCACACTTTTCAGCTGACAATGCACAATGTCTATTCTTGAGTTTTGGGCCTTTTGACTACGTTTAAGTGTCTGAAGAGTCATATAGATGGAGGTACGTTCTGACTGCCGACATCGCTTGGTGTATTTTCTGGGATTAGGAGCCTCGATGTTCTCCACAGACGGAGATCTTATTCATGTTTCGCTGAAAGTGGCCGTTTCTCCCAGCTGCCTCCACAGAGCTCACAAAGAACAATGAGTCTATTCATTCTGTCGCAGATAAGCCCAGCTGAGAAAGAGGAAGACGGGAAGAAAGAACAAAAAAAGAGGGGGAAAAAAGGACAGATTTAAAGAGCAGAACAGATCGTGAAGTAGATGCCCGTGATTCAAATCTAGAGCGAAAAGATGCTGAGCTGGTTAAATGTGAAGAAAGATGGTGACAAGTGGACGTTTGATGTCATCTTGGACACAGTGGATTAAACCCCCTCTTTTACCTCCAACACCCCTTCTTCCCTGAAAGAAAGGCGTCCTTTTCTTTCAGCTGCTGTACTGTCAATGATACTGGGAATAATCTGTTATTTTCTAATTCACCCACAAATCCATCTGACTGGACTTTTGTTCCCCCCATCAAAAGCACGTCACACTTGCTCACTTTGATTTTTTTACCTCTCAGGCTGATTTTCTTCTCCCACAACAATAACTTGGACCAGACGTCCTCTGGCTGGGCAAACCGATTGTTTGTGGTGTCAGTTTGTTATTAAATGGCTCCAGAGCCACAGATTAATTAGAAATTGGCTAAAGCTAGCTGAGGTATCGTACCAGCTTCTATCCCGGAGAAACAAAGAAAGACGATTAGCCAAAAGACAGAGACATCACATGAATACAGTGACCGGCCACGACACGTCCCCTGTTCCTGTTCCTGCCACGTTTTTACTCATGTCTTGCTAATTAAAGATGTTTTTTCCTGTACTCGAGCTGATGGTGTAAGGTTCGTTAACAAGTAGCTCCTCTTACCAGTTTTCTTTAAAAAAAAAAAAACTAAACAAAACTGATTTTGGCCAATTGAGATAAAAATTCATTCATGAGCCAGAACCCAATGAGGTCCTGGGCTGATGGCCAGTGGTACTTTCCCTCTGGCACAAAAATAGTTCTACAAAGCCAGAAAGAGAGAGAGAGGTTTATATACAGCAGGCTCTTATTTTATAATCAATCTGTGCTTTCACACATGTAAGACGTTTAAGTATTGAAAGTAATGTGGTGAACTCACTGCAAAGCTTCATGTTAGCAGCAGCTGAAATACAGTATAACCAAGATTCATTAATTATATTTACAAAGGTTTTACACTGGATACCGTTTTGTTGTTCACTTTGCAGTAATTACATAAAACTCCACCCTGTAATTTATTAATTTATACAACAAAATGTGACCAAGAAGCTTAAATAACTAAAGTGTTTTAATGTCTGTTGTGTTTCACTCGGCAGGATCAGTTAATGATTTCAGTAGTTTTACTGCTGAAGGTTCTCTGTAAGGCTGTCCCAATTCCAGTTCTTCTGAAACTGAGTACTTCAGTTTGGATACTCGCCAATACAGAGTACTGATACTGAGTGCTTACTAAGTTAGAGCTTAAACATTACACAATGATTATAAAACACTTTTTTTAAATTCAGAATCTGTACCAAATCAGAATCATATTTGATGTTTTGTAAAGCGACTGCAGTCTGAACATTCATCTGACTTCAGTGAGGTATACGAGTCAATTCAAGTAATAAAAATGACAGTAACTTCGAGTCCTGCTGTTTTAAATCTTGTAGTTTTACACGTCTTCAGCTACAGTACATAAGACAAGCTGCTTCATCTTTGTTATTTTAATTTTCCATGTCCTGGATGACTAATCTATAACAATATACTGTATGATAGTAACATTGGCATTGAACCATGTTGATACTGAAGTTTTAAATCAATCTTTTACTTCCAGCATGTTACTTTGTTCCATAAATACACTCCAGAGCAGATGACCATATGTTTAAAATGTAAACAGTGAACAAAACAAGCAGGTCAGATAATTTAGCTTCAGAATCGACATGCTAACATGTAGCATCTGCAGGTAGCGATGTTTCGTCCTATAAACAGAGAGCTGAGTGAGACGTCACATCAACCCCGTGAAGAGTTCACACTGGAGACTGATGGAGGTCCCATTTAAAATGTGAACGTCCACGCAAAGAAAAAAATACGGTATTGGGGCATTTTGAATGAGTACTGTAAAAAATGCTGGCACTGGGCTCAGTACTGGTATCTCTGTACACCACTAGTTCTCAGTCATCAAGAAATTGGTAACATTAGTAAGTTCAATCAAAAACAACTGGACATTTGCTTTAAGACGTTTTGCTTTTCATCCAAGTATCTTCAAAAATCAAGTCCAGTTTCCAGGCCTGTCAACAAATACCTGCTGCTGCTACATAAGGTTTTTATTGGTTAAATCATAGACAGATTCAAAAGGGTTTCTATTGTTCTGGGTTCTGATCTCTGTGGGAGAGAAATGGTTGGTGCAGATTGGACACTTTTGCAATATGAATAAGCTAAAGGGATGATTTAGTTGATTATTGAATTTGATCAATTTTGGATTGCTGTAGGAATCCTTTGCCATGGCTCTCCATGAGGAAACCAACAACACATAGACACGGTGCAGTCACCAACATGTGATCTGATTTTATTGATACCATCAAATTTAAAAAAACATTTACATTGGACTGTTGAGGAAAACTGCAAATTATTAGATATCCAAATATTAACAAATTTGACAACTCTGTTTTACAGAAACTCCACATTATTTACCTCATGTTTTTGTGTTGTCCTCTAGTTGTGGACAAGTGTTAGACATTGAAGTTATTTTCTTAATAAAGGGATTATTATCCCATCCACCAGAACTTGTGTGCATCTCGAAGTCGTCTTGACTTTGTCACAAACTTCTCCAACTCGTCTCTGCACTAGGGGTGTAGCGATACATCGATCTATATCGATATATCAATTTGAATGGTTCATGATTCAGTTATATCGAGGCAAAATGAAAATTGTGATCTATATCGTCATCATGTTCTTGATGACAATCGATATCATATGACCATCTAACAGTCATTGTGTTAGATGGACAAATGATATCGCATTATATCGATCGCAGGCACGTGAATTGAATTGAATCAAAATCGTATCATGACAGACTTTATGATATCGAGAAATATCGAATCGTCATCTAAACATGTCAATGTAATATCGTATCATGATAAAGCTGGTGATTTATACCCCTACTCTGCACACAAGCTTTCCTATGAAATAAAACACAAGAAACTACATCCTGTCTAGGGTTAACCTAGTGTTTTTTTGTTGATGATCAATTTTAATTAATAAAACACTGATCTAAATCTGCCCATTCTCATTTTCCTGAATACACTTCAGTAGTTCAAATCAATCATGTAAAGGAAGCCTCCATGGTGGGTACAAAGTGAGTCGAGGCAAGTGCAACGTGAGCAGAGGTGGGCAACAAAGTTAATTGGTTGGAAATACTCAGAAATATTCAGAATTCATTGCAAAGTTTTCTAACTTTCTTTCAGTTCTGAGTCAACTAGTGTCCAACAGTTGCTGCCCAGTGAAACACCACCTTACGTAGATGACTCTGTCATGACTTGAACCACGTGTGACCCTGTCATGATTTCTTCCTCTCATTCACAGTCATGCAGTGATGCTCCACACCTCGACATGGCTCTGGAACTTACAGTTTTTAATGTAGACTCTTGGTGAAATGACAGTTACATTACATTACATTTATTTTTATAAACATAATTTTTTAGTCCTACTCTTATGGGGGATCAGGTTTTTGCTCTTATCGATGAACGATTGAAAATTCCGATGGGTGGTCTGTGTTTCCACCCACTACCATCCGGCCTGGCGCAGCTAGCTTTCTCAGGGGGGGTCATGTGATTCCAACATATGACTAAGAGCCCCTGGAGCTGCTGTCAGCATTGGGTTCATGCATGTTTAGTGCAACAAAACACATGCCCCGAGCCATCAGGCTTTCTCCAGTGTCACGTCATCCCCTACCATCAAGCTATTTAAGGCATGCCCTGTTGCTGGGCTTTTCCTGCTCCCCCCTCCTTCCCCAAACACAATCAGCATTGCTCATCTTTTATATTTCATCTGTTTCTTTTTGTTCTCTTACATCTTTGGACATCCTTTCTCTCAAAGCTCACTTTTTCTTTGTTACCGTCTGTCTTCTGATCTGGTTTGATGGAAGGTGTTGCTCATCTCTTAAAGTCGGTCTCTCTTTCAACACGAATCTTTGACTTCCTGACTCTGTTTCTCTGTATCTTTCCTTCTCTTTGGTATAAGCAACTAACCCAAGATTTATTAACAATCACAGCATGCTCTCTGACCTGTAAAACGCTCCCATTTATTTACAGTAATGCTTCACTAAGCTTGTCCAGCACATTCAGTCATGGACCGTGCAATATTCATGACCGAAACAAAATGTGGTTTCATTCTATTAAAGTCATACAATTTACTGTAGAATATTATCAGTTTTATTTAGGATTTGAGTTTGTTAATCCCTCATCCGCCAGCTGGGAGTGGGTGTAGGCACGATTGTCACTCTACTTGACAGCTCGACAGTTTTTAGACAATTCAGACCATGTAGAGATGTAAGGAATTCAGTTTTAGCTGAAATCACTGTCTGTACGGGTTGGTGATGGAGAATCAGGTCTGCTTTCAGCTCAGCTCACACAAACCAATCAGCATCTTGCTTTGATCAGTCGGCTGCCTAGCAACCAGACCCCCACCCACCTCCCCAACCCAGACCCGTCTTCAGAATCTCACAGGGTCGTGATTCACTGCCACCCACTGACATGCCACTCAGGAATGAGGCTAAAGAGACCCAAACAGCCAGCCTCCCCATTTCTAGTAAAAGTGGTTCAGTCCAAACCAGTTTGAGGTTTTTGGTGCGCAGCTTCAGTCCGTGCAGAAGATGGATCTGTTCCCAGTGGAGTGGACTATCTGTCAGATGAAAGAGCGTGTGTGTGTTTAATGCATCCATTACACACACACACACACACACACACACACACACACACACACACACACACACACACACACACACACACACACAC
>JAUBOC010000056.1:11325-23296 GCA_032275365.1 Anablepsoides cearensis | reverse complement strand
GGCCAGTTATGTGACAAAATGGGTAAAATCATGTGTACTATGCCAATTTTCTTAAAGGGGCTATATCATGTAAAATCCACTTTTTTGAGTTTTTTATCATGTTATAATGTTATCCTCTCATAACATTATAAGCCTTCGAATTGGGACAGCACTCATCACAGGGCAGTGACGTATGCTGCTGACAAATGTGCACTCGTGAGGATGCAGTCATTGTTACCATGTTACTTAGCAATGGTGGCTCATGAAGTCCAAAAAGGTGCATGTTTCCTGTAGTTGGTTTGGTTCGAGGCTGGTCTAACAAACCACACCAGAGTTCCTCTGGAAGCTGATGAGACCACTTTAAAACGTGGGTCTCGGTCCGATTGCTTGGCTCACATGAGTGTGTTCACTCCTGCATAAAACCAACGTACTGCTGAACCAACAGGAGAAATAAACTCTGGTCCAGTTAAAGTGGAGCAAATGTGTCAGGTGTGAACAACTTCTGAACATTTAAAAAACACACTGAAGGCTTTTTTTTTTTTTAATTTCTCATCTGTCAGATTGGAATCGCAGACCCAGAGGACCAGCAGAAGGTGATGAAGGCCGTGCAGCAGATGCACATGGACAAAGTGGACCTGGACTCTATTAGCACTCTGGGAACTGGAGAGTTGGGGTAAGATTTAACTACATGTTCAACAGGTGTGTCAGTCAGCACAGGTTCACAACAAAGCATGTTTATTCTACTTAAAACTCTGTTTTCAGAAGGGAAGTGTATCAACACAATTTCAGAAAGTTTTTTTTTTTTAATAAAGTTTATTCTTTTAAAACACAACAACATAAATTCAACATACAACAAAAAACAAATCATAAATTAAATGAAAGGTAGCAGAAGAAAAAAATCTTATGATTCTGCCCCTTTATCTCAAATAAATAAATTCAATCAAAAATAAATTCCAATTTACATAAACGTACAAAAAAATAAAAGAAAAACAAAGGTTTAATTCCGTCTTGAGCAACATTTCGTACCTTATACTCATACATATTTCTTCAACAAATTTACCTTTATCATTCTCTTAAATGTACACAAAATTAAAGAAAATCCAGTAATCCTAAATAAAAAATATGTTTGAGAACACAGAACATAACAAAATAAAACAATAAAATGAGCCATTCAATCATAGAAAGTGTTGCTTGAGTTGAGCAATATTCTCAGAAATGATCTGTAAACACAGTTCAGTGTCATTCATAATGTTTAAAGCTCTATCATGCAAACAAATTATATTGTAGTGTGTGAAATGTCACCATCTCATCTGGGTTAAAGCTCTTTAAAAGTGGACTAAAAGTGAAAAACCAGACTAGTCAAATTATAATTGTTTTTTACTGCCATGAAAAGAGGGCAATCTTATAATTGTGCGTGCGTGTGTGTGCGTGTTTGTTTGTGTCTGTGTTAGCAAAATATCTCATGAATCACTGAATAGATTTAAATGAAGTTTTAATCATTGGATGGACGTCTACAATTTACAACGTTGAGTTAACCTAGTTAAAACTGGTCCTACAGCTCATTAATCTTAACACAGTCAAAAACACAAAATACTGAGCTCATATCTGGTGTGGTGGTTGCTGAGAGTCATCTCCAACACATACTCTGAGTGCTGATAGATCTCATGAGATCTTTGTTTGAAGCTTTGGCAAAAGGAATGCATTTGAAGCAGGTTTTAAATGTCCTGGGGTTGTTTATTAATGGTGGGTGAAATACTGCAGCATTTACGTAACAGAACAAGTATTATCTGTTTTTTTTTTTTTTTTTGCGTTGAAACACAAATTTTAAATTTACAAATGATTTGAAATATATTTTTAAATGAAATTTAAAAAAATGAAATTTAAATTAGTTTTTTTTTTTTTTTTTTTTTTTTTGAGGGAGGGCTCATTGGCGGGCCAGATAAGTCACCTGTGGGCCAGATGTGGCCCGCTGGCCAGGAGTTGAATAGCCCTGTTTGGAAGTTTTCAAAATCTTTTTCTGGGAAGTTCTTGCATCTGACAGAAAATCTGTTAGAAAAGCTTTAAAGTCTGGGTGCCTGCAGTTCAAACCTTTGACACTTTGGAGCAATTATGAAATGTAGTAAACTAAAAAAAATAACAACACTGTTGAGCAAATAAAATCTACGGAGCCCGTCCAATGATGTGGAATTTAAAAAAAATGAGAGAATGCGTGCCCACTCGATAATTATGTCATAGCCACCACATAGCTAATTACCCTATTTATTCACGTATAATACGATCAACATTTAATAATATAATTTATTATAATGTAATTTTTAGTCTTAAATTTAATGCTGACCACATTAATTATCTCGTGGCCACATGATTTTTTTTTAATTCCATGTCACCGGACGGGCTCGGTAAAAATCTAATTGATGAGAATGAGACATTTCTTACAATTGTACTGAAAACGAAGGAATAATAAACTAAAATATTTAAACAGAATGTGACTTTTTACACAGCTTTATATTTAGAGCACAGTGTCAAACCTATTAGTTTATTGGATCTGTTTATTTTTAGGTTGTTACATTGAAATACACTAAATGTCTGATCAAGCTGCTAGTTGCAACAAAACAAAACAACCTCAATGGAAGTTCCAGAAAGTGGATGCTGGTTGGCCTCGCTCCTTCTCCACATCCTCCCTGCTTCCACCTCCTTCAGATGCCTCATCTGTCCTCCTCCAGTGGACGTCATCCATCAACCCGATGACGGTCTGTCAGGTCCTGCACCTCCCTTCCTCCTGTCCACACAGCAGAGCCCGAGTCAGGCTCTAATGGTTTAAGTGGAGCAGTAATGATTTGTAAGGTGAGAGGTAATGAGTGGCTGTAATAAGCAGGGAGAAGCCAAACACTTCATGAATCCTCAGCTGAACTGGACCTGTTGGATTCACTTTACTGCTCCTCCTGGAGAACAAATCAGTCTTCCATCAGTCTGACACAAGAAGGTAAATTAGCACTGCCAGCGCATTTATTTAGTAATGCTTCATTTTAACCTCAGCACTCATGTTTAAGACAAGTAATTACAAAGTGCTGACTCGTGTTTAAAGTATATTAATCATTCAGGATAAATAACTGCAGCCAGGGTGGATTTAAATCTGAAAAGTGCAACAATTACAGACGTTAGAGAGGAAAACTGGATGTTTTGTGAGCTCAGAGGTCATCTGACCTTGTTTTGATTATTAATATTATAACATGTCATTCTTTATTTCTTTCTTTCCAAACTGTAGATTTTAGCACTCCTAATATTATAGCAATTTCATTCAAATTTCATTTTTTTGGTTTTATTTTTCTAAATTCCACCTTTTTTCCCTAAATTTGACATTTTTATTGTAACTGTATTTATTAACCTACAAAGTGTGTAATGATAAAGTGACTGAAAAATAATTTTAACCAATAAATAAAAAAGAATGTTATTTCACCTTTACTAATGCAATAGCTATGGTTCAGTAGAACTTTAAATTATTTTTTGCATGTTTAAAATTATTTACTAAGAAAAAACATTCTTTATGTGCAAAACCTACATTCTCACATTAATAAAATGTTTTAGAATTGAACTTGACAATAAATATGTTTTATGAAGTGACAGTGGTCAAAAAACCTCAGAAACTCACCCAAATAACAAATTCTGTGAAATTCTGTGTTTTATACTGGATTCAGTTTTGTTTTTGGTCATTTCTTCAATCCTGTCCACGTTTTCCACATCACAGAAATCTAAGAGAGCTCCTTTGACTGCACGATTTCTTCACAGTAAAATCATCCAAATGCAACAAGCACACCTCAAATCAACTCCAGGCCTTTTATCTGCTTCATTAATAACACAATGAAAGAATTATCCACACCTGTTCATGAAATAGCCTTTAAATTGTCCAATCACTTTTGGCCCCTTTAACAGCAGGGTGGCACATGTCCAGGAGCTGAAACTCCTAAACCCTTCAATCAATTTAATGTTGATATCCTTAAATGAAAGCTAAAAGTCTGGACTTTATGTTTATTATATAACTATAACTTGAATATGTTTCAGGAAACAGGTAAAAAACAAACTTTGTGTCAGTGTCTAAATAGATATAAACTGAAGGATGCAGCATTAAGATATAGAGTTAGGTCTATAACATTTGAGTTTTAGTTTTTCAAGTCTTCTTTAGGCTTCTCCCTCCACAGCAAGTTATCCTCCATCTCACTCTGTCCTTCTGGTCCTTTGTCTTTACAACTACCTCCACAGATTTCCTGTCTTTTTCCTGGCAGCTGCATCTCTAATATATTTCTACCATTTTCTGGTCAAACAAAACCCATGATCAAAGAAACAAAGTCTTTCTAAAAACTCTGTCATATTGTTACATTTTAGACATTTTATGCTAACTTATTTTATTTCACGAGTTACTTAACAGAATTACTAAGTAATATATGTATAAAATATGTATCACTATATGTATGATTAGTTGCTGGTTAAAATGAAACTTTTCCTGGATAAAGACTCAGTGGCACACTTCACCCTCTACCAGCGCTCATGCTAGTGTACGTTCTCACCCATCTGCATGATCACCCTGTGCCCTTAGATAAACTAACAGCTGGAGAAGGGAGTTGCGTGTGCAGCAGAGGCAGGCTGACAGTGTTTACGCGCCCGTCTGACAGAGTGTTAGGAGGACTGGAACGGCTGCCTGCTCACTGCCCTCAGCCAGGGAAATGTACCATTAAGACCAGAACTATCAATATCCCTCAGTTCCAGACGATGGGAAGAAGGAGCGGAGAAGCTGATGAATATAGATGATAAATCATTTAGGTGGATGTTTTTAGAAGGGTGTGAGGAGGAGGAGGTGGGGAGGAAGCCCGGCCACCTGCTCAGTTTTCATGAGATCTCAGTGAGGTGGGCTCCATGACAGCAACATGAAGGATGTGAGCACCTGGTGGGGTTCAAGCTATCAGTCTGTCTGTGCTGTCTTTACTGAGCATCTTCAGTTTGTATCTTCATCTCTGAAGCATTTAAAGAAGGTAAACCTGCTGGCCTCAGCTCTGAGCTACAATTTAGATTCTAATAAAAGTATTTAAATATTAGGACATTTATTCTGTGTACTAAGATTCTAATTTTCAATATATACAGTGGATATAATAATATATAATATATACATTTTTAACATTTGTCATTTACTAAATGTTTCCTTGGTAAGATATCATCATATTGTAAATACTGGAGCATCACCCTCCTGCTGCTCTTGGTTAAAAATGATCCATGGGCAGCAGGAGGGTTAAAGGACCCTCCTCTTTATCTCTACCATCATCTTTCAGTAACTGCTTTTACTAAACGTCAGTCAGCCCTGCTGGTTCCTATTATAAATGTTTGCATACTGATGCTTTCTCACACTAACCTTTAATATGAATGAATGAATGTAGATATTGAATAAATGCATATATAAAATTATTTGTCAGAAGTATTTTCTTATAGAAGATGAACCCTTCTGGTCAGATCCCAGGGTTACCTGAATGTTTGACTGTTTTTTGACTCATTTAATTAAGGAGGACATATCATTCAAACCTTTATCTATTTTTTTAAGCTATTAAATGTATTTTGTTCTCTACTTGGAGTCTGTAAGAGTTCAGAAAGTTTAGTCTCTCCTGGTGCAAAGATATATCTTTATATTCTGCTTGAGTCATATTTTTCAACCAGTTCAGTTTTCTCTATTTTCTATGATGTTTTCTGAGTTTTTACATCCAATTATTTGTGACGAAACAGACATAAGGATTAACCAACTACAGTTTGGTGGTCTTCACTCTCCTCTGATTCTGGGTCAGACTCTGGTTCTGGGTCAGACTCTCGCTCCAACATGTCAGACTGGATGGACAAGTCTTCTCTTGTTGACATTTTTTTATTTATTTGTCAATAAAAAGTTTCTGCGCAGCTATATAGTCCTAAACCCCTCCATCAAACTGGAATGAACTGGTCTGTGACCTAGAGGGGCACGGAGTGTGAAGCTCCTTGTTTGCATTTAAAGAGACAGCCTCAAAACGAGTTGATCTGAGACACACCTCAGAAAAGGGGCGGGGCTTAGTTCCAATTTATATAGACCCCAACTGAAGGATTTAGCTGTAAAAGAAGGATTTAAAAGCATGTGTGTCTACTGTAAAAACATAAAGGAATTCCTTGTCAGGCAGCTGCTGCCTCAGTCTGAGACTCTTTGTGTGATGACTTACTTCTTGCTATATTTAAAGTTAAAGTACGTTACTTCATCTTCATTCTCCTTCTCACAAAGATAAACCAGCAGAAATCAATTTTTTTTCTATATTTCTTTGTTTTCTACCTTAATTTTTTATTATTTTGTGGTTTTATGATTAAGCCTTTCATTGCTGCTCGTCTTCTTCAGGACTGAAGATCTACAGAACTTTCTCATAAGTGTGAGTCAGCAGTGCTGCTACCTGACGGAGACGGTTCAGGATGTCGTCAGCCGCTTCCCTCGTCACGCCTCTCAGGTACGTGTCGTTATCACACCTTCATCTGTTGCTACGCAGCTTCTGATGTCCAGCTCTGACAAACCCTCTGATTGTCTGACAGTTTTATAAGCTCTTTTCATACTGGTTGACTTGTCTTGGTGAGGTCTTATGTGAACTTCTATAGTTGTGAGATGACACAGGTTACTGAGCAGGGACCAGCCTTCTGAAAACCTGTTTATTAAATGACCAGAATATTAAAGCTTTTTGATAACGTTTAGTTCTTAATTGTTGTGCTGATGCTACTTATATGTTTAGATAATCTGAATTTGTATTTTTAGTTTTTCGTATCCGCCCCTTTAAATGGTTTTGAGATTTTAAATTCTGATGAAATATACTGTCTTTTTTTCTATCAGGTATTCATTTTAAATATATACCTGTTTCTGTTTTTTCATGCAGCTGGTCTTTTCTTTGGACCCAAAGAAAGAAGCTCAGTCTGTCTGTAACCAGCTGATAGTAGAAACTAAAGATCTGCAAAAAGAAATCATCTGCCTCCGGAGTCTGCTGACCCAGGTCAACACAAAAACTCTCACAATACACAAGTCATGATTAGAACTTAATAAATCAGAACTACTTTCATTAAGCTGCCTATGTTAGCAGTTTGGTTTTAAAGTTTTGAAGTAGTGTGTGCTGAAATAAGGTATGAGTCAGTTTAAATACTTCTCACTCAGCTGGAACTGAAGTGTTTTTCTTGCATGTGAGGAATGAACACAACATGAGCAGAATGCAGTGTAAACTCTGACAGTTTCTGAATCTTGCTGAGCTCTGACAGGTACGTGCAGGACCTCCTGCATGTGAGCACCTGACTCTTGATGCACACGTGTGTGTTTGCATTTACAACAAGAGAGAGTCGATCCTGACAGGACAAAATCCTCACAGCCCATAAGTCAGCACGGCCGTGACACTGAGCTGTCAGCACGCAGACGCTGAGGCCGAGGGATGAGGGGGGCCGAGGGAGGGGTATGATAGAGAAGATGTTGGTACAGTCTGATGCAAGGAAAACAATTAAAATGAGTTTAAATCTTCCAAAAATCAGACTCTCTTCCAGGAGCAGAGTCCCTCCCCTCACACATGCACTTTAAACTGAGCACCAAATGTAAATTTGTTGATGAAACCACTTTATTTAGACATGTTTACTGTTAGGTCTCTCATTTTACACATTCAAACATGTATCTGTTTTTAGACTGCATCAGTTTTGACCCTGATGCTTTACATTGAGCTTCATCTTCTGTTAGGAGCAGTGCCCCTCACTGCCATCCAGTGTTACAGAAACATATGGTTTATGGTTTTTATATGGTTTATGTATCCTCTCTGGTCTGGTTTTAATACAGTGGCTAAATATTGAGCTGTAGATGGGAGGTTCAAGAATTTCCCAATTTCCAATTATTTTAAAACTGATCCACCATATGCGGCAGTTTAATAAGTGATGAACCTCTGACCATCGTTACTTTTGATTGATTCGGTCTCTTTACTGATTTGCTGCCAGTTAATCTCATTAGTTATAAGACGTCTGCAGCTGTTTTTTTGTGCCTCATGTGTTGTTTCTGGTTGAATAACGCTGGGTGGGAAGTGTTAACTGCTGCCTCTGGCTTTTATTTTCTTTCTGTGGGAACAACCGCAGCAGCAGAACAGAACATTCACTTCTTTGTAAGAAGTCAGGAAGTCTTAAGAGATCTGGGAAGAAAGGTTTGAGCCGTGTAGTTTTTAACTTTATCACATGACTGGGATCCAGCTTTATGGTGCGTCACCCTCTGACACAGCTCAGGACCTGGACCAGGACTGGACGCTCCACTTGGCCTGTGAATCCTGCAGGATTTGGCACAGGAAGTCTGAGTGAGTCAGGTCTGCGAGTCACTCTGTGGTTGGTGCAGTGGGCCCAGACGTGCCCTCAGCCTCAAACTGAGCCCGTGTCATTTAGTGTACAGAAGGTTTCCTCCCAGTCGGGCCTAAACCCGTTCCACGTGTTGTAATCCAGAATTATTCTCTGCTTCCTGTCTGAGGCTTCTTAGAACCTGATTTAATGACTTATCACATTGAAGTGTGTTGATGTCAGTTTGTTGTCTCCCTTCAGATGGATGAAGCCAGAGATTGTTATCGGCTTCCTCAGCCGTCGTCCTCTCAGAGCTGGAGCAGCTGGTTTGTGTTGGGCGCTGCTGTGAGCGCGCTCGGAGCCACCGTCCTCTTCATGTTCTGCAGAGCTGCTGGTGGCGATGCTGACATGTGTTAGACCAGAGTTCATGTTCAACGTTTGCTTTGTTACTCATGTTCAGCTGTAAAATTAGTTTTTATCTTTAAGAACTGTTTAAAGAAGAGTTTTATTTGGGCCAAAGTATTTTTGTTTCTTAGCTCGTAACTTGAGTTTTGGTCTTAATTTATTTCTAGTTATATATTATGTTTTAGTGCTTTAAAATATTCAAATTCTGTTTTTTCTTTGAAACAAACACACAAATAGACTCTTTAAAGGGAGAGTTAGTCAGTTATTTGACTGTGGAGGATGGAGCAGTTAGTGCAGGCGGGGCTAAACAAAATATACCAGTGTGAAAGAATGCTGCGTCAGCTAATATTAAAGTGATCCACGAGTACTTGTAACATTAGACTTTATTTGATAAATATTTATTTTAACTGTAAAATAAAGTCTGTAAAAATACTGTAGGCTGTTTGTATTTTTTTTACAATTTTTTTTAAATATATTGTCACACAGAGAGACATTTTATTTACATGCAAAGCATTCTGGGTAAATGATGCGGACTAAATTGTCCATGTGAGGCTGTGAGCTATATCCACTCTGAAGGTTAATCTTGGAAATATCTGACGATTGGCTCTTTTAAATAAAACCAGAGAGGAGAAGGTAGAAACCACTCAGTCTACAACTGAAAATGTGGATGGAGGACAACAGAGCTGCTTCATGAATGAAGAACCTCAGCTTAGCCTGTTAGGTTTAGCGTTAGCACTGATGCTATATTGCCTTATATGTATTAGTTTGGCGCTAGCGCAAAAGCTAACATGCTAACCTGAGGTCCTACAGCCACATGACAGAGGAGAATGTAGAAATGACTGAGGACAGCTGTATAGAACTCTTTAATACAGCTCATACAGTAGTTGTGTCCACAGGGAATAATCACCAGATCCTGCAGGAGATCCAAACAGATGGAACAGGAGAACTGAGGTTCTTCTTCCATGAAGCAGCTCTGTTCTCCATCATCTTCAGTTGCAGGCTGAGTCATTCTACCTTCTCCTGTCTGTCAACGCTCTCTGGTTTCATTTGAAAGAGCCGATCGTCAGATATTCTCCGAGATTAACCTTCAGGGTGGATATAACTTGCTGCCTCGCACCGATGACCTATTGACATCATTTACCCAGAATGCTTTTGAGGTGTCAATAAAATGGCTCTGTAATGTAAAAACACTGTAAAAATGCATAAAAACTAAACAGTCTACAGTATTTTTACAGTCTTTATTTTACAGTTAAAAGAAATCTTTATCAAATAAAATCTTATGTTAGAAGTAATCGTGGATCCCTTTAAACATCTAGACTTTTGCTTGACTCTATAGTTTGTCACTGTAATCTCAATGTTTGTGCTGGAAATGCTGGAGGTTTCAGTCTGCTGGGAGTTGAGTAAACATTTTGTGATCAGAAGGACTGAAACATTCCCAGTACCAACATGTTCTGCATGAGCATTAGCATAACGGCAACAAACTAAAGAGTGTTTTGGTTTAATATCAGCTAATGCAGCAATATTTATGATGCTGTCACTGTTAAACAATTGTATAAAACTAAAAAAAGGGCACTCATTTGGTTAGCCATTAGCTTAGCCAGAACAAAGACTTGTTTGTCTGACTGATGTCAGGGTTCTAAAATGACCACACTGTCTCTTTAAATCATCTCAGCTATGATTCAGCAGCTCTGAACTGTTGCTGCAAACATCACATATTTTTTCTCCATTTGTTCAAAGGGATCAAATGATCCTGAATCCTTCATGCAGGTTAAATCAGTTAAACCTGAATCAATAAAGTTCAGTTCACATTAGTTATCAGCTCAGACATTAACTCTGTTTTAGTTCGGTCTTTGTTGTCAAATTTTATTTGATTAAAACTATAAACTTGGTGACACATTAATCTGTAAACGCATCAACACTTGTGTGAGATTGGATCTGTGTTGGACAAATGACAGCTGCTGCGATAACAAAGTTATGTTCAATAAAGTGAAAAGTGCAGAGAGACTTGGTGGCTTATTTTTCTGCTTTTCATCCACAGAGATTATGAGAAAAATCCAATTTGCCCATTAATCTCATCTGGCCCGGGTCTCAGGACCTCCAGATCAAAGATGGAGGAAATGCTGTTTGACAGAACCTCAGATTTCCTCCAGGAACTTCAAACAGATCAACAGATAATCCAGTGGAAACAGGCACATCACCTTTAGGTGCTGCTGTGGGAGAACAGTGGTGCCAATACATAAACACTGAATCATCTTTAATATTATTCTGCTATGATCAGTCACCAGCAGTGGCTTTAACATAACTTTTAATCTTGGTTCTCTTTGCAGATTACACAGTTCAGGTGTTGAAATGTTGACATTTTTTCATTTAGATCAGGAGGGTCATACTCACACAACTTGGTACAAACCAAGAGAGTTTCTGTCAATATTTATTGATGAAATGTTATGAGAAATTATTCTTACATAAATACAAATAACCTTCAAATATGTATGTATGTATATATGTAGCATTAAGATTTTCAAACGTACTCCTTAGCATTTATTTCTTAAGTCTTACAACAATTTTTTCATTTATTAATTCTTAGATACATTTGATCACAATCAGCAAAACACTAAAATCTTTCACTAAAAATCTGATTATTTGACTTTAAAAGAAGAAAAAAAATGTAGGAAAAAAGTAATTTTAACACTTATAGAGTTGAACAGTTTCAGATAATATATCCCAAAGTACTGAACAGATTTACACACATGGACAAAGTTGTTGGTACCCCTCGTTTAATGGAAGAAAAACCCACAATGGTCTCTGAATCTGAACTTGAATCTGACAAAAGTATAAATAAAAATTCTATAAAAATGAACAAATGAAAGTCAGACATTGTTTTTCAGCCATGCTTCAACAGAATAAAAAAATAAAATAAAACTCATGAAACAGGCCTGGTCGTTGCACAACCTATTGAACAATCACTGCAGCCAAACAATTCCTGTAACTGTCAGTGAGACTTCTGCTACCTGGTGGTGAGTTGGCTCCGTTGGTGGGGGAGGATGCCGGTCAGACCTGGCAGGCCCAAACGTATAGTGAGGGTCTGCTAAGAACGTCTGGCGGAGTCTCCCGTCAGACAGAGCTTCAACTCACACCTCCGGGGGAACTTCGAACACGTTCCCGGGGAGGTGGGGGACATGGAGTCCGAGTGGGCCATGTTCTGTACCTCCATTGTCGAGGCGGCTTACCTGAGCTGTGGCCGTAAGGTTGTCGGTGCCTGTCG
>JAUBOC010000051.1:1323568-1352805 GCA_032275365.1 Anablepsoides cearensis | reverse complement strand
ATACATACATACATACATACATACATACATACATACATACATACATACATACATACATACATACATACATACATCCAGGCATCTTTACATTCATCATAGCAAATACTGCATTTAGGTTAATTTCATAAAAAGATTTCACAGAACCAGCAGGCTTTCGCTGCTGTGGTAAGAGCTTGTTCTGAACCATAATGATTTGCTGGTTTGTGCTATTTATTATGTATGACAATAACAACCTAATATTTGATTGCAGGTTCAGGCTCAACTAAAAAACAGGGGGATTTTGGCTTGTTTTTTCCCTGCATGGTGAACAGCAGTGTCAGGTCCAAACAATCCTTATGTTCAATAATGAAGAGATTATTTAAACATGAAGTTATTGATGTATGTCTTGTTAAACTCACTTTTTGGTAGGTTGAACTGCGAGTATGCAAAATGCGATGACAGCACAAAAACCACATGTGAACTGTACGTGAATAAGGAATCCTCAAAGAATCTCCTCATTAACACCTGTACCCATTTAATCGACACTACTCATTTGCAAAATAATGTGACAAACTACACCTGCATCCTGAGGAGGAAGACTAGGAGGGAAGTAAAGAACATCACCCTCTTCTTCGAGACTCGAAAGTTCAGCAAGACCCCCTCAAAGAAAGGTCCAGAGCACACACATACACAAACATACAAGTTTGTTCTTCTATCTCCTTACCTTTTACCCTAAAACTAACCACCCCAAAAACTGGCCCTAAATCTAACCTAAACTCAAACCCCACCCAAAATCAGCATTTGTACCTGTGTGGAACAGGCTTTGGTCCCCACCAAGAGGCTGTGTTTTTCTGGAAATTGTAGCAAAAATTGTGTCTACACACAGACAGTCTTGTAAAGTTCAGTCTTCTTTTTGGGTGCGGCTGTGGTGTAGTGGTAGAACAGCCGACTTGTCCCAGTTTCGACTTCCCGCCATGCCCACATGTTGTGGTGTCCTTGAGCAAGACGCCCAACCCCCAACTGCTCCCCAGGTGTACACATAGCTGCCCGCTGCTTCACTTAGGTGTATCTCATGTGTGATGCGTCAAATGCAGAGCACAAACATCATCATTGCATGGAAACATGCATTGATAACGAATAAAGCACCTTTACTATACCTTTTGATTTTTGTGTTTTTGGTATCATAATAAAATCTGTTTCTACCAGGGGAACAAACCTGATCAGAATTCATCCTGTGGGTTAGGGTAGTGTACATCAATGAAGGACAGTCTCCCCAGTCATTTGTGAGGGATTTTAAAACACTTTTCTTTATAATGCTGCTTCCATGCTTTAGACATTTCTTTTACAGATATTTATTTCTGCTCAGCAGTCTTGAGGACCCACCATGGTATTTCAAGCAGAATCCAAGTTTTGGACTTAGACTGGACTTAGTTTTGGACTTAGACTGCAGCGTTGCAACACTGTATTCTACTTTTAGATGTTCTGTTAGATCAGCTGCTGTGGTTGGTGTAGGGAAAATTTGCGTCGTTCAAAAATGGTATGTCCGAATAAACAGGAATCAGCTGGACTTCTTCTTAAAGCTTTATTTTCACTCTTCTTCTGACTCCAATCAGGTTCAGTATAGCTCACAGCAGACAGAAGGCCTTCAGCCTCTGGGTTGTTTTCGAAACAAACGCCTTGCTCTCAACAGAGCCCCTGCAAAAAACACTGACAACTTCCAAATGAAATAAATGAATAGACATTATAAAGCACATTTCTTCCTGGTTACACCCTGGAGGTGTTACCTTTTACGTCAGACGTCAGAACGTAACTCAGATTTGTTTAGGCTAATGAAAGAACACATGATAACACACACACCAACTCTTTGGCTGCTTTAAACCTAAAGGCTGAAATGATCAGAAAGTATAAAATACAAAACTCCATCTAATATTCAATTAATCAGTTACAAAATTTTCTTCATTGGGATCATTGTTCTGAGGCATCATGAACCAGTTTTGTTCAAGCAGCTTCATTTTCATTTTTACATTTCATTTCATGTGGACTTGAGCGCCCAGTTCTTGTTTTAAAATACACTGAAGTTGTGTGTTCTATAAATATTCCACCTTGGTGAAAGAACAGATTAAAGAACCTATTAAAAGGCTTAAACAAATATGACCCTGAAGCCCATGCTGACTGTATACCTCTATATATGACCTCTATATGATCACTGAGCCAGAGTGCCTGCAGTTCATTTCATTATTTTTTAGTTCAGCTTCAGCTTGTTGTTCTTGTGGCAGTTTGCCCACAGTTAATGTGTTGAGAAGAGTTTCCACTCCAACAGATGAAGCAGTTTTTATGGCTTCATTTAAAGTCAAACTCCTCTTTAGTGACTCGTCATCACTTCCAGCTGGTTCATACACCGGCTGACTGATAAGGAACAGATCTTGTCATTTGTTTTTGGTCCATTCACATTTATTACACAGTAATAGATGGGATAAGTACATTACTAAATTATAACCAATTCTAGTAAAAGTACTTACTCAGTTGTCAGGAGTAAATGTAATTTATAACTTTTCACTTCTGCCCCATATGGTGACAGGTGAAAACATGAATAATTCATGGACTTTTCTGTAAGAGATGTTGTGTCGAGCTGGTCTACAGTAAATAATGTTGACTCTTCTTCATATCCGTCTGTCTTCACAGAGAAAATAAAGACCTGTAGCACCACAGGCCTGCAGCTGCACCAGACTCCAATCCTCCTGTGGTCTGCGGTGGTTCTGTCTCTGTGGGAACTCCTACATTCTGACAGGCAGCTGGCATGAAGACTCAGCTGTGGAAGATTTGTCCAACAGAAATACACTCGTTTATATTGACTTTATTCTTCTTTTTAGTTCATTTGCATTCCCATACAACAGTTCCTATCTCATACTATTTCATCCAAACATTGTATTTATCTGAGCATGATCTCATTATATGTTCCTAGATTTCTTAAATTTACACATTAAAGGTTTAAACAAGAGAACTGTCTTTTGTGGCAGACTATTAAATGTTATAGCAGGTCACAGGTTCAACACAGTACAAAAAGTTTGGATTGATTGAAAATAGTTATAGGTCAGAGTTCATAAAAGGAGGGGTCCCTTCATTCTACGCTAATAATACTTTATGTAAATATTGAATAATTATGTCACCACAATTTAAATAATCATATAATAATTATATAACCTGTCATTATTAACTAAAAATATGATCATAAATCTGGAGTATAATGTAAAGCAGTGGTTTTCAAACTTTTTTACTTCCAGCTCAAAAAATAACAGCTGCATCAAACTGTAACACCAGATATTCCTGGTTTACATTTGCAAATTTTGCTACTAACTCTGATAAATATGATCATAATAACAATAACTAAAACCTAATAACTATAGTACAACTTTTATTTATTTGTTATTAATGTATTTATTTTTTATTTTCTAATAATTATGATGAAAATAGTCTGTTGACAAATTATTGGCCTAGTGACGCCACTGGTTGAAGTTTTATACGAAGAACTTTTAAAAATGTAGTGTTGAAGGTGTTGGGAACACCCCCTATTTACACCAAATTTTAGCACCAAATCAGTAAAATTCACTGAAATTTAACCCTTTTTGTGTTTTCTGCGTTGGCTGCGGTGGCCATGTTGAATTGGACTGGGTCCAAACATTATACAGCTGTATTTCCTTAAAGTGTCTTTACAACCCGTCCTGTGATTTGTAAGAAAATCTGCAGATAAACAGAGTTGACTTCAAAAGTTGATGGTTCTCGGTCAATCTGTAAACAGGCCTACTCATAATATGTGACAGGGAGACACAGAGACTGTCCACTTTTATCAGACCTGGTCAGAGCCAAGAAGGTGGGCTGGGTTTAAATCCTGGAACCAGAACATGATCACAGGAAAAGAACGAGCAGCACCATTCTACATCAACAGGCTGCAGGTAGCAACCATGATGGATTGGATCATGAGGAGACACATCTGTGGGGATGAAAGATATTTGACTGTCTAACAGAACCAACATGTCAGTTCGCTGTGGAAATAAAGTCTGAAAGGAACGGCACCAAATGTGGGACAATAAAGATGAGGAGTGAACACTTGGATTAACTAGTGAAATAAAACCGTACAGTTTTATTTTGTCAATAAAAAAACAGAATTTATTTCATAAAATAAAAAGGGAAAAAAGAGGGGCAGCACAATGACTCAGATGGTAGACCTGTTGCTTCTCAGCAAGAAGATTGCTGGTTTGAATCCCAGCCAAGGACCTTTCTAGGTAGAGTTATGTAGTACTGTTGCAGTCCAGCAGGGGGCGGATGTGCGTCACTGACCGGAAGTTTTACCTCCTGTAGAAGAAGAAGACACGTCACGGTGGTAAGAAAGCAATAAAGATGGCCAAGGCTGCAGAGAGTTATTATCTGTAAGTATTAATAAAAATAACCTATATTTTACATTTATCAAAAGCTTTGAATGTTATTTAGACACCGATGACATCATGGTTTACAATAACCCCGTCAGATTACAGAAGTTAGCTTCAGAAAGGCTATGAAAACATCTAAACTTATCAAGTTCACAGAGAATATTTAACTATTTTTCGTTCTGGCGATTTGAAGCAACAACAGTTTATTAACAGGACTTTTACCAGAACCGGCAGAGGATGTGCTGGTCTCTGACAGAACCGGGTCCTGGTCTGAAAGCGACACAGCTGGAATCAGTGGATTTTTAGAACATCAATAAATATTTTACTTTTATCTGCTGATTTCTAAAAAATGTGCTAATTATTAAGCCACAGTCAACTTTATATTCATGATGAAAACATTTTTCTCCAAAAAAAAAAAAGATTTATTTTAGTAATGTCTGTGTTTTAATGTCATGTTTGCAGCTCTGTTATAGACATAAATAACATTCTGACTTATAAACGCAGTGATCTCTAATAAAAAGTCACAAACACTCAGACATTAATACAGTTTGTAAAACCAAACATTTACAACACATCAGTCTCATTGTATTTATTTTCTTTTATAGTTTTAAATGAACTGAGCTGCTGTCTGTAGTTTCTGTTAGTCTGGATGTATGATGCTAACATCATGTGGAGCTGAACCAGTTCCTGCCTCTGTGTTGCAGACACACGACTCCAGAGAAGTTCTACATCGAGCCTTGTGATGTTCACGGTCCTGTGGAGGTTCTGGTCATCGACAGGGTGTCGGCTGAGATGAGTCTGTCCGGTGAGGACCCGACACAACATCGCTGACTCAGCATCTCTTAACTGAGCCACATCCACAGTGACTGCTGATTCCTCACTTCTCTGCTTTGTTTTAGATTTTTTGTCTCATTCCATTTAAAATGTGTTGCTTATGGGGAACATAAAACCTTATTTATTTATTATTGCTATATGACATTGGTCTGAATGTTGTATATAACTTATAAAATCACAAACCCCAGCTGGTCCTCTTGTGTTCCTCAGTGAGAGCAGATGTTCCTGTTTCAGCTGAAACTGTGTCAATATGTGGAATCATGGGAACCATTCGTTTACTGGCAGGTAAAAATCTATCATTTGCCTTTAACTTTATGTGAATTTCAACAAGTAGTTTTTTTAATCTAAAGGTAAAACTGTTTCTGTTTTAAGGCATGTACCTGGTAGTGATCACAAAGAAGACGAAGGTGGGAGATTTGCTGAGTCACACTGTGTGGAAGGCTGTAGACTTTGACATCATCTCGTATAAGAAGACCATACTGCACCTAAACGATGACCAGGTCAGTTTGCATTTTGAAATATTTGTAACCAGCTCATGTTTGGACCAAACAACAGTGTTTTCTCAAGGGTTAGAAAGGAATATGTGAGCTTTGGTGTAAAGTTTGTGATGAACTGCTCTGAAAAACTCCTCTGAGGGCCACAGTTTGTAAACCCAAATGATGCTACAATAAACTGGAGGTTTATTGTAGCATCTCTGGAGGTGACTTTTTTCTGATCCTGATTATTTTATGTCAGTTTTACCTCAGAGATTTGTTCGAAACAGCGTGACGTGTCGGATCAAAGGGTTGTCTAAAGGCAGCCGTTCTTCTCCTGGGTTATAGTTTGAATGAATGCAGAGTTTAAACCTCATGAGTTACATGTGTATTCTGTTAAAACTGAAACCTTGTGCTGATTCTTTAATTAGTGCATCGTTAATGTGATCAGCATGTTTTATTTATCTCATAACCTCTAGATGGCAGCAAAGTTTTATTTTTTATCAGTATTTTACAGAAAACAGTATTTCCTTCATTTTTCCAATAACATTAATATATCAGTGTTTTATACAAACCCAGATCTAAAACTGGGACAGTGTGTATGGATAAATATAAAGTTGTGTTTATTATAACTGAATGAATCGATCCAAGATGTGTTCTGTTTTATCTAAACTTCATTTAGTTTTCCTGTTGCATCTCAAGTCGTGTATTCCAGCAAATTTCCAGCAAATTAGGCCCAAAATGTTTTTTAAACAAGTTGAAATGCAGCAGCCCGGGAAAATATTAGTGAAAATGTCATAAAAACAAGAAAAGACATTTGGATGTTATTTTCTGTACTAGTTTAAAAGCCAGAAAAACCCACAAAGGTAATTGAAATAACTTGAAACTGACAAAAATAATCATTTTATTTACTGATTCTCACAGAGGTGTGTCTGTATGCAATTTGTTAAATGCATAAAATCTATAATGTTAAACTCGTAAAAAAATATTACCTGTATCCAATCAAAATCTATTGAGAGAGAGAGAGAGTTGGTATAACCTTTAAAGGAATAGAGATTTTTGTAAAACCACAATTTCGAGCCAGTTTCAAGGGGAAAAGTACTTCAAGGAATGCAACTGTAGAATAATCTTGAGATTAATCTTAAAACTGCTGAAAATTTGTATTAAGAGAAGGATAAAGATTAGCTTGTTAAAAATATAATATATTTTATGTGAGTGTAATTTGAGAAGGACCTGATATATTTTTTCTTTTTGTTTAAATTTAATTTTCGTGAGAAAAAACGGGGAAGGTGGCAGATATAATCACATAATGTTTTCTTATTTCTGCTTCCTTTCGTTTTGTTTATGATTAGTGTTTTGTTTATAGATTTTCTTTAGTTTATTTTAATGAATGAATGAATAAATTTCTGAAAATGAAACTAACTGAATCTAGAACAAGTGACACAAAGTCTAAAGCCTCTGTATCATTTTCCATCACTACCTCCAGCTGAATGCTCTGCAGACTTGATTTACAGAACAAAGTCAGTTTTTATTATTGTTGTTAACTTTGCAGCAAATTAATCTAGTGTAAAAAATGAAGCTAGTAATTATCTAGTTTTTTATGGTTCCAGGTTTTAGTTGCATGTTTCTATTGTGAGTTTAAAACTTTTAGGTTTCAAACTATACCTTTCTTTTTTGTTTGTTTGTTTGTTTGTTTGTTTTAGTAGATAGAAAGTAACTATATGTGGATTCATTTGTTTCAGATGCAGGACAACAAGACGTTCATGTCTATGATCAACAGCGTCCTTCACACTGATGCCTTCTACTTTGCAGCAGATTATGACCTGACCCACACCCTGCAGCGCCTGGCCAACACCAGCCCAGAGTTCCAGGACATGAGCCTTCTGGAGAGGGTAACAAACACACCAACAAGCCTGTCTTTGTACCTTTGGGTTAACTAAAATAAATCATGGACAGTAGGGCCTGTGTGACGTGAGCTTTGTCTTCTGTACCAGCAGACCGTGGTCCACATGCAGCTCCTTATTTACTGACTACAGACTGGAGCAGCAGTACCTGCACTCTGACTGAGTCTGTCCTTCAGTATTTTCAATCCAGACAGGTCTTTGACCACAGCTCACTTGTTGGTTTATCTCTCCACCTTCAGCTACAACTTAACTTTAGTTTAGTCTGAACACAGAAGAAACTTAAAGTGGTTTTTAGATAGTCCCCACAAGACCTGACCTGAAGCTGGTCAAACCAGAAGCCAACCTTTGTGTTAATGGTAAAACTCTGTTACTTTGCTTTTAGATGAAATACTGTGTTGGTCTTTATTTCTAGTCTCAAATTAGCATGAATATAAATTTAAGTTATGACATTTTTACAAGAACAGAAACATGTATTTAGATGTAATCTTGGCTTTCAGTTCAAGTCTCCATTCTGACTGATGTTACTGACTGTTCTGTTACTTTTAGTTTTTCCTTACTGCTAAAAAAGTGATCGGAGCAAATTCATGCTGTGTTAGATGGTGTTATAAAATATAATGTAACTTTACCTTAATAACTTGCTACCTTTTTTTACACTCTTGAACCCAACAATAAATACCCATCATGATTCTCACACACAGTTAATAGAGTGGAAAGCTCAAACAATAACTTATATTCTACTTGTATAAATGTCATTGGAAAGCTGGTGTCAAATTTTTTCACTATCAAAATAGCGCCAGCAGTCCTGATGTATGTATAGTGAGATGTGGGAACTATCTGTTCAGTGTTTCTTTAGTCATTTCCAGCAGTTTACCTGCAGAAAATCATCCACACTCATTTCAGTGTTATGGTCCCAATAAATCTGTTAGTTTCTCACTTGGTCCAGTTCTGCCTAAAGATCCATCCTCTTTAAAGGAATATATTCTATCTGGATTTTATAACGTATGGAAAACTGGGAACTTGTTTTGTTAATTAAAATGGAAATTAAATCAGATATGCGTCTTTCTGTCACATTCAGATTTTAATTCTTTATTATCAAACTTAATTTTCACTTCTTATATTTGTACTTTCTGCTGATGTACTGATGTTTTGTTATTGTCTTTGCTGCAGGCAGATCAGCGTTTTGTTTGGAACGGGCACTTGTTGAGGGATTTTATTACTCAGCCAGAGGTAAGTGAAAATATACTGACTTTATTATTGTAGTTTAAATAGACTGTGGTGTCTCTTTAGTCCGATGGACTTGAGTAAACAAAAAAAACAATAATAAACAAATCTAGGTAGTTGAAAATGTTTTTCATTTCAGAACTTGTCTTTAGTTGCAGCTGATTGGCGGGACGTTCAGGTTGTAAAAATGACAGTAACACTTGTGACTCATTCAGGTCACATTTATTTTATTCACCCAATAAACATTTTCATGACTTTATCAGCAGTGTGTTTATTCTTCTCTGGCCAACATGTTTTAAGGTGTGATCAGTTGTAAAACTTGAGTCACTGAGTCAAACACCTGAGATGTCCTCCTCAGACCATAACGGTCAAACTAATGAGCCGATGGGTCAGTAATTCACCTCCTCGTCAGACCCAACCTACTAGCTAGGTGAATGAGTCAGTAGCTCACATGAGTTGGGTTGGTAATTGGGTCCACCTCTTTAGAGAATGTTTAAAGAAAATCTGATGGGTTGATAGGTCAAGATACAAAGACCCCCTTCTCCCACCCAAACAACTCGTTGAATGGGTGGATTGGTCAGAGGCACACAGGTGTGAAACCATATCCTGAGTCTGAAAATCACCTGCACTCAGTCAGATTGAAGCAGTTTGAATAAGTGGTGGAAACAAGTCTTTTATCATGTAGTCTTGACCTTTATGACTGAGTTCTGTAGATAGACCTGTGTTGTGCTGCGTTAAGAACATTTTGGACAAACTAGACTGTATTGGACAGTTACGTAATTTCTGTCTCAATGATGAACCCTTTGCAAATAGCTGAAGAAAAACATGTATTGATGTTTTTGTTAAAGCAGAGTGTGTAACAAAATGAAATAATGTTTGATGGTCTAATTCTTCTGTTTCTTCTAGCTTCATAAGTTTGTGTTTCCTGTTGTCCATGGCTGTATCCTTTTCTCTGGTTTGAAAGAAAAACTAACATCAAGGTTTAATGAAAACTGAATCAATCAGTTTTATTTAAACAACACAAAAAAAAACAATGTAAAAGAAATGAACACTAAAGTTTTTATTATTGTCACAGAGTAATCACTAATACTGCAGCTCTCCAAGAAGGAAACCATGACCGAGCAAAAAGAGCAATGAGCAAAACAGTTTCACACCACTATGGTGTACAGAAACCAGTGTCCCCGTCTATAAAGACACAGGTCTTATATGAGGACAGGTGTCAGAAAGGTGCTGTTCTGTCAGTACTGTTGGTTTATTTAACACACCTGTTGACCAGTCGTCACCATAAAGTCCAGCTCCATCAATGGGAAGGTGTTTGAGTGGAGCATCATCTCCAGGAGGAGCTGCTTCAGAGCTGGAGTCCGTTACTACGTCAGAGGTAACTGTCCTACACCACGCCTCGGTTCTGATGCACGTTCTTAATGTTCTGAGTCCAACACTGGGTCAGAGGTGACTGTTCCTGCTGTGTATTCTTGTTCTCTCTCAGGGTTGTGTTAGTTCTGGGCGGTATGACAAATTTTTTTATCTTGGTATTTTAAACAACTATAAAGTTATCTTGGTATTTTTGTTTTCATGCGTACCTGTGTGTTTTAACCACATATTATTTAATTACTACAGTAACTTGGTTAGATATTACCTGCTCTACTGTCATGTCCACACAATTACAATCTTTGTAGAAGTGATAGTTTAATTATTTGCTTTCCACTTGGTACAACTCGGGGATCGCTATTTAGCCAAAACATTTGCGACCTGGCTTCACAGCGTTTTGCCCACTGCTCTGAAACCTTCTTTTTCCACAGTGAGTTACCAAAAAACGGCGAGACCAAACGGCGAGAACTTTAACCTGACAGAATTTATAGAATACCATAATTTGATTAATAGCCAAGCTTTTAAAGCTGAAGTATTTCCAGATAATAGATCGCCCTCAACTGTTCTGTCTGCCACAGCTTCTCTGTCCATTTGTTCTGTGTCCATCTCCACCACGTTACTCCATGTTCCAAATGTTGCTCAGTCCATTTAAAACAGTGTGCAGAAAATTCCTATAACAAAAATAAAAAAAACGTTTCAGTACAAAACGGTACCGCCCAGCTCTGTGTGTGATTTACTTCAGGACACTAGATAGAGAATCTAGAACCAGTTTCAGACTAACTGTTAACATAGGATCAGCGGATTGTTTTTCAATATAAAGACATATTGAAAGGTTTGGACTCTTCTTCCTGCAGGAATTGACTCCGAGGGTCACGCTGCTAACTTTGTGGAAACGGAGCAGATCGTACAGTACAACAGCTTCACTGCTTCATTTGTTCAGGTGAGACCAGCAGTGAAGAGTTTGATTTAAGGATCATAAATTAATTTAAATAAGCTTTTAAAGGAAAAAGAATTATATTAGGAAATCATTATAGCAACATTTCTAATACTATATCATGTTTTTTTTATTATAAGCAGACTTTACATTCATATTATTTTAATATATAATAAACTGAAGAACTCTGCTCATACTAACAGAAACTGGTTCCTCTCTGCATAATTCATCTTTAAATGATTTGGAAACTGCTCTGTTTTAAAGACATGAGGATGTTGTTGAAGTTAAACATTTAAAATGTACAAATTTAAAGTTTGTGCTTTAAAGTTTAAACCTTGTTTTTCATGTTATAATATTTAAACTCTCATTGTGAGTTCTAACCAAATGTTTCTTTTGCTTTCAGACCAGAGGATCGATCCCCTTCTACTGGTCCCAAAGACCCAACCTGAAGTACAAACCAAAACCCCAGATCAGCAAAACGTTCAACCATGTCAGTTTCTACTCTTCTGTCTGACTGAGTTGATTTTATTTAGTATTTTTCTCACGTAGTTTCTGGTTTTCTTCTTAGTTAGATGGATTTCAGAGGCACTTTGACTCGCAGGCTGTTCTCTATGGAAGACAAGTTGTTTTAAACTTGGTGAGAAGCCTGATTTGATCTGAAAACCTTTAATCAAACAGATACTCTTATAACATTTATTTATTTTATTATTTGTTTCAGATCAATCAGAAAGGCTCTGAAAAACCTCTGGAGCTAGCTTTTGAAAAAATGGTGTCCAGTTTGGGTAACGGCATGATAAAGTGAGATTCCCGCCGTTTCCTCTGTTCCTGACACATGATCCTGTTTTTACTGAGCACCTTGTTTCTGCAGGTACGTAGCCTTTGACTTCCATAAGGAGTGCAGCCGGATGAGGTGGCACCGCCTTCAGATCCTGCTGGACATGGTCTCAGAGGTCCAGGATGAGTTTGGGTCAGTACTCTGTTCTTGTTGTATGTGTGTATAACAATGAACTAGTTTTCACTTTAAAGTGTGTTTCTGTGGATCCAGGTACTTCCTGGTGGATGCTGATGGGAAGGTGCTGCAGAGCCAGGAGGGAATATTTCGGAGCAACTGCATGGACTGTTTGGACCGGACTAATGTTATCCAGAGCCTCCTGGGCCGCCGCTCGCTGCAGTCCCAGCTGCAGGTGCAACTCCTGAGTCTGACTGAAACAGCTCTGAAACCAGACAAAACCCATTCACTGACATGTTTAACTAACAGAGACTTCAGTGAGAGATCTCATGTTCAGGAATTCATGTTTTATCCTTTTAGTTCTCAGTATCAGTTTGTTTTTATTGAAAAAGTGAAGCAGTTTAGTTTGTTTCTACTTTTAACCAAAACCACCGTTTTTTTTTTGCACATTTCCTAACCTTTTGTTCTTGGTTAGAACTGTCCTCCTGTAGCTCAGCTGCTCCAAATTTATTTATTACACTTCTGCAGTTTAACAGGTTGACTGAATCAGGACCCACAGCCAGGTTCGGGTTAGTGGACTGAAAAACCAGCTGAGTCTCCAGAGAGTCGACAGTTAAAATAGGATAAAATAGCTAAATAAAACATTTTGATGGTTGTTTCCTCTTTGTGTTTGTATTTGCAGAGGTTGGGGGTTCTACACGCAGGCCAGAAGGTTGAAGAGCAGGTGGAGTTTGAAAAGCTCTACAAGAACGGTGAGAGTTCATTTTCATCATAACATAACCCGTCTAACGCTCCTCTGGGCTTCATCAGCTGGAATATTTTAGAAATAAATGTCCTAAAGGGGAGAAAAAAACAGTTCTTCTAAAATTGTTCTGAAACAAAAAAAATGATGATTTAAAATAAACACTGAATTGTGAAGTTGTGAAAATATTTTAACCCTTAAAGTGAATTGAGAGAGGAGAGTCATGCATGTTGTTTACTGAGGTCAATAAAACAAAAGCTAATTAAATCATGACTTTTCTACTTCATGGACCTATACTTATATAATACAGATTTAAGTGGTGAACAGTAACAAAGACAAATTTAACTATTCTTGTCAAAAATAAAACAAACATCACAGAAAGTGTGATTATATTTTTTAATGACTGTAATTAAAAATTGTGGTTTCTTTGTCCTCAAATGACTAAAAGTAATGATTTTTACATCTGTGGCATTAAAGTCATTAATTTGATGATGGAAACATTAATTGAAATAACACCTAACAAGTGTTAACCTGAAAAATAATGCATTTAATTTAATGGAATAAAATACAAATCCTCAAAATTATCAAATGTTTGATGGTTTTAAGCCAGTTATTAAATAGATTCATCTAAAAGACAAAGATAATATGAATCTGTTTGTTTTATAGCAGTGTTTGGAAGTGAAAGGGTTGTAGTTTTATGTCTTCTGCAGATCAAGTAGAAAAATATAAAATCTTTTTAAGAAGAATTTTGTTCCAGGTTCACCAACAGCTAAAATAATCAAACCCCAAGATTAGAAATGATCTTTACTGATGCAGGGATGTTGGTTATTTTCACTCAGACGAAGCTCCTAGTTCTTAATACTGATGGGCCAAAACATTATGACCACTGAACCATATGAAAGGAATTCTTTGCAGCGGTAAACCAGTTTTAAACACCTGAGGAGGGGATTTACAGGTTCTAACACGAATGAACACTTCTGTGTCAGACTGAGACGTGTCATGTGACCATCATATGTGAAAGAGGCACTTTTACATGTTGTCCTGTAAATAATTATATTTCTGTTGAAGCTGGGGCTAACAGATGAACTGGTTATAATGTTTTGGCTCGGTGGTTTCTGGTGTTTCCCTCCAGCCTGGGCAGATAACGCTGACGCTTGTGCCAAGCAGTACGCAGGTACCGGGGCCTTGAAGACGGACTTCACCAGGTCAGTTTTCAGTCTGAATAAAATGTTTACATAACTATTTCTTGTGATTTATCTGGGAACTTAAATAGATTTGTCTTATTTTCAATGAATAAACACTGATTTAAATCATTTAATGCTTAATAATTTGAACACAATAACATGGTGGTGTTGAACTACAGGACGGGGAAGAGGACTGTGTTTGGTGCTCTAATGGACGGCTGGAACTCCACCATCCGATATTACAAAAACAACTTCTCAGATGGCTTCAGACAGGTGAGTCCAGACTGTTTGAGTCATTTCTAATGGTAAATAACTGGAGTTCATTCATATTTGATCTGTTAGACACTAATCAGGAACAGTATAAATTAGAGGTGCAACGATACAGAAAATTCATGGTTCGGTTTGATACATTAATCTCATGGTTTGATATTTTTCAATACAAAAAAGTGAAATTTCCATGCCCTTCTTAAACTGTAATTTATTGAAATTAATTATGAACATTTGTTTAACCTCAAAAGTACAGTTTTTAAATTAAATGTTGCTGAAACAGCATGTTTCTCAATGGATCTGCACTCAACAATGCAGATTCTCTGAGCCTTCAACGCAGAACATCTTCAGAAGACAAGCTAATAAAATAAACTTTAAAAATCTGTATTTCTCGATACATAGTGTGTATTGAATGGTTCGATACAGGTACATGTATTGTTGCACCCCTAATATTTACCCATAACCCATAACCAAACATACAAGCAACATCAGCTCCTCCCAGCTGTCAGCACGGTGGTGGAGGCTAATGGTTTGGTCTCCTTATAGTCCCTGAGTGGACCGTGACCTCCTCTGTAGACCAAAGTTTCTAGATTCAAGAATCACTTGTTGTTCGATTTCAGTCACTTTAGAACTTGGTAAAGATCAGATCATATTTTTTTCCTGATGTGTAGAACCACTGGACTGATAAGTCTTGGTTTTCATCAGGAATCTGGTCTGTTTTTTGATGCAGGACTCTATAGACCTGTTCCTGGGGAACTATTCTGTGGATGAAACTGATTGGATCACTCCGCTTCGTGACGCCAAGGACTGGAAGTTTTTAACGGTAAAAAAACAAACAGTCAAAACATTTTAGTTGTTTTTCCTCATGTATTTATTGACTGTTTGTTTTTACTTTTAGTTGCCCATCATCATGGTCGTAGCTTTCTCCATGTGCATCATCTGCTTACTGATGGCTGGTAAGACCGACTCCTCTGGTTCTGCTCCAGACCTGGTGCTGTTGATCGGGTCACTCTTAAATATCTTGCACCTAATTCAATTCTGTTAAGTCGGGATTATTAGACTTCTGGAGTCTCTTCAAGATGTCCGACCATTCAGTTTTACAGATATTAACTTACAGTTTGATGTGGTAGTAGCTGAGAGTCGATCATAACTTTCACTAAAACTCTGGCATGAAAAGGGAAGAGCATCAAACATTTAATATTGTTTTAAGTTATTCAGAGAAACACTGGTTTATTCAGTTTTAGAGTGTATAAAATCTATAAAAGACAAAGTAAAGTAAGGCGGGACCTCCTGTGTTCTGCAGGTGACACCTGGACAGAGACCCTGGCCTACGTTCTGTTCTGGGGGACCTCCAGCGTTCTGACAGGCGGCTTTATCCTCTTTAACGGACGGGACTTTGTAGACGCTCCAAAGCTGGTCCAGAAGGAGAAGCTGGACTGAATGTGTGCGTGTGGAAAGCAGCTCGGCCCGAGAGAACTGATCGCCTCCTCCTCTGCTTCGGTTCCGCCCCAGCATCATCATCATCATCATCATCGTCAGCAGGCCTGGAGCCTTTACTGAAGCAGCAGAGGAGGTTGATGGGTAACAGGGACTGGAGGCACTGGGGCCTGCTGCTGTCCACACGGTACCGACTGAAGAACTGTTCACAGGGTTTACCTGAGACCGGACCTCTGGAGTTCATTCAGAACCACGTTCTACTGGATTGGATGCTTCATCATCTTTATAACTGTGTGACAGCACACCTGTACACACCTGTACACGTATACATTAATGTTCACAGTTTGGACGTTTTGTTTTGTTCAGTATTTAGTCTGCTTCTGTTTATAAATGTATTTACAGAACATAAAGAACCGGTTCTAACGGTTCCAAACGTTGGGTGTTGCATTCTTGTGACAGTCAGTGTATCACTGCACGTCCTATCAGAGGAACAGTTTTTATTCAGCAGCTGGAGGAAGAACAAATATTATTAATAAAAAGAAATGGTCCATTTCTGCTGGTGCTGAAGTCTGTAGAACCTCCTGGTACCAGCTTCACGTGAGCTCGTGTGCGCTTTCTGTTCAACAGGACATGTGTGTCCCTCTGTGGACAGATTGAGCTCTAAGTTTACTTGCAATGAAATGTCTGACAGCATAATGTCCAACACTGTCCATAAGACACAGGAAGTTGTCCTGTCTGTCCATCTGTAAGACAGTCCACTGTATTTCAGCTGGTCCCTCTTCAGGGATGTCCTCCTCCTCCATCCCAATCTGTTCTCTGTCCTCTGTGTCCTCACTTCAACTACCTCCATGTCCTCTAACTGCATCATATCTGCGTCTCTAACATCCTTTAATTATTAAATCTAAAGATGAATCTAATCTGTTACTGTGAGCTGATGATGCTTTGCATTTCTTATGGAGCTTTGACCTCCAGGTTTTGTCCAGTACTACTTTTTTTTTTCTTCCCATGAACTATATTTACCAGACCACAGTTTATTCCTTTTAAAATTTGTGATCAAATAAAAGTATCCTGATGTAACAGTGAAGCATGGGCAGTGATAAGAGTCTAATGGTGCCTTTTCTGACACAACACCTACAGGAATTAGACTTTTCTTATGTAGATAAAGTTTTTCAACACACATTAGAAACACAGTGGGCACCTATGATGTGCCTTAGAGCCATGATGGTTCAGATTGGTTTGATCTGTTTTACAGAAGTCTAGTTTACTAAATGCTTGTTTTAAATAGTCTCAACTCTGAAGCATGCACAAACCTGCTAGCTAGAGGTGATTTAATGTCCTGGATTAGCAGGGAGTAACACCTAAGTACTAACATGCAAGTCCCAGGCTGTGGCTCCAACCATGACTAGCTGTGATGGAGCAGAAACATTAATGTCACAGAGGAAGGCGATCAGGTCTGCAGAAACACGAGAGCCATCAGATCAAAACAGCTGCTTCAAAAATCCCACCAAAGTGAGATTAATTGCAGCAGATCTGATGTCCTGCACCAGGTTCACTTTGAGGCATCAACTGAGATGCAGTGATTTGTCTTATCTGTTTGTTCATTAAATTTAGATCATATTCAGTTTGAAGTTAATTTTGTTCGCAAGTTGTTTGTGAAGAAACTCAAAAGATCATTGCAGTCAGATCATCTGTTTAGTTTCTCTCTTCTAGATTGTCTCTAGAAACTTCTATTACTTCCTCCCTCTGCTGTCCTACTGACCTGAAATAACTGGTTCATTTAGAGGCAAGGTGGAAAGACATCAGCAATGACCTCAGAGAGGCAAATGTTGCTGCTCATCAGTCTGGTTAATGTTAAATATAAGCTATAAACAATAAGAAGCCATCGTTCTACAGAGAGGAAAATATTTGCAATCAATACAAACAGCTGTTAATCTTCTCAGGAGTGAACGTCAAAGGTTAAATATAAACCTGCCAGGTTCCTGATCCATTCACTGTTATCTCTTTATATGCAGCTTTATACATGTTTGAATTATTTTAGTACTGATTATGATCATGTCTTCATTTAACCTGACTTTAGTGTCTTGTTTATTGACTCATTTCATGTTAAACCATCTCAGTTTGACCTCTGAACACATATAAAGCTGTTAGATCATTAGAAGAATATTTATCTTAGTGTGTACTTTAATTGATCTACATTTGAACTTGTGATCCACTTCCTATTTGTTATGATGACAAACAGCTGCTTGGCTCTTTGTTTCCCTGAGAACATGGGCATGGACCTCCTTTCAGCTGCTCCCTTCTGCAGGGGTCACCACAGCAAGTGAACTTGAAAGATTTGGTCTTTTGTTTCACAGCAGATCTCCTGGTGCAACCTGCAGCCTCAGAGAATGACCCAAACCACCGAGCTACCACTTTCTAGTAGTGATGATAGTCAGTTCGTGTTTTTCTGCTCCAACACACCTGATTTGAATGAATGGAGGATTTTCATGATGAACTTGGAAGAGGTAATTCTGACTGAATCAGGTGTGTTAGAGAAGGGAAAAAAGTAAACCATGCAGGGCTGTGGCCCTCAGGGACCAGGATCCCTGCCCTGCAGGCTACTATAATGACCTCAATGTAGACATAAGGTGAACATCTGGATCACAGCTACCGTCTGTGAGCCTTACATGCAAAACAAATAAAGAGGTTTAATAACAAATAATGTACTGTTCTTCCTCACAAAGCTCTTTTAAAAGCTAGAAAAACTATTTTAAAAGCTGTCTCCTTTGGTTAGATACTAGCTTATCCTGGACTAAAACCTTTGCCTCTTTCTCCAAACTCTATGCTCCATGGCTGACTAAACTTTGCACAAAAAGCAATGAAATTTGTGTTTGGTAGATTTTTTTTTTTGTGTGTAAATGCTTTTTGACAATAAATCTTATACAGTTGGAAAGCCTGCTAATTGACCTTTTAAATGGTGCCACATTTGTAAGGAACATGCATTTGTGGGATGAGCAGTAGAGTTGAGTATGTGGGGTGAGCACATGAAAACTCAGCTTTTTCTTTGCCAAACAGCTGAGACTTCTGGTACCAAGTGCATTATTGAGCATGGGCCCTGCTACACTGGTCAGTAAGCCCCAGGAACCAGCATTCCATGGTTGACTGAGCTGGATAGGGTCCATGCGATAGGCCAGCTTCAAACTGGTGTTCCGCAAAACCAGGTTACGATATTATTTGAAGTAAGCCTCATGATCATCTCCAAATGTAAGTTCCATATAGTAGGGGATGTCAGAGACAGGCCAGGATGTGGGCGTCCCAAGAAGATGGTTTTCCTCACCTTGTCAGCACTTAGGTACCGTAGGCTGTCTTCTACAGATTTACAGTTGAGGTTTGCAGGACGATATGGCCGACGACTCTCTGCCCAGACAATCAGGAACATACTGAACACAGCCAATGTCTGGTCTCAGGAACCAGGAGGACTGCCATGACTGGCCTCCACCATCAGGCCTGTTTGTGCTGGCATCGGCAACACTTGCACTGGAACCCGAACATGTGGAGAAACGTTATGTTTAGAAATTATTTGAGATTCTGCTTACGGCAGTTGGATCATAGTGTGAAAATGTGGAGCACACTGCTGATTGCTGCACCAATAAAGTGGAGGCAGTGTGATGGTACGGGGCAGCATCTCTCTCACTTAAAAAATGAGGTTTGTCATCATTGGGGGCAGTCTCCATGCAGAGAAATATCCAGATGAAATTTTGCAACCAGTGGTGGTCCTGTATCTCTGGGACCAAACTCTGTCCTTCAAGATGACAATGCTCAATTCCGCAGAGCGTGGTTTATCAGAGACTACTTCCAGAATTTGGGCGTGGAGAGGATGGAATGGCCAGCAGTCCTGATCTCAACTCCATTGAACACCTGTGGGATCAGCTTGGGTCAAAGTGAACAACACAACCACGTTGATGACAAATGCTGGTTGAAGAATGGGATGTCATCTCAGAGCAGGGAGTGACCAGCATAAGGAGGAGGGGCCAGGCTGTCGTGGCTGTGTATGGTTCTTCCACATGCTAGACTCCTGTTTGTTAAATGAACAAATTGTTAAATGGCCAAATTTGTCTTGTTTCTTCAAACTTTAGTCATCTAAACAACCAAATGACTCAATGGCAAAATAAGCTGTTTGGCAGATAGGATTAGGAAATTTTTGGTTTTGCACTAAGTTTATTATTAGACAGAACATCACTTTAAAATGGTTTCAGTGGTAGTTCTATGATGCTGTGAGCCCAGATCATGGTTTCATTCTATTTTAGACCTTCTTTATCAGTTTTGATTAGATATGATGTTGGCTATTCTGCTCTTTATCAGGAACTAAACTCTAATAATAGAGGTACTTTGAACAGAATTGATGGGATTTGATGCACTAAAGTGCTAAATTGCTTCCTTATTTATTGTTTTATTGTGTCTGTTGTTTCTGCCAGCTTTTTACTGCACTGTTTCATTTTATGGTGTCCAGGTAACGTTTCCATCAACATCACAGGCCTGAACAAGGAAAAATTACAAAAACAAAGACTTTCAATTAAATACTAAAGTCTACAATTTCTCCATCTGCTTTTTGTTTAACCAGTACATTTTTTTAATTTTGACTCAGTTTATGAATAAATGTGGAGAAAAATTAGTAATAAAACTGGTAAAAAAAAACAACAAATCTAAAATAACAAAGAAACAAAAAACTTAAACACAGAGTTATCTGTTTAGTTTCCACCAAACCATTGATAACAGATAAGATTATCAATCATTGCCTCACAGACTGAAATATGAATAATGAAATACCTTCAGAGTGGCAAACGTTGCTGTAAACATTTATTTCTAAATGTATGTGCTAAAGTTCACTCTTAGCTGCTACCACACCAAACATTAGCTCAACACCTCAAACACTGACTCAATGAGTTATTTTTGTTTTAGCTGCAGAGCTCTTTTTAAATTTATATTGAAATGGAATTATCCTGACATTTTAATAAACGTTTTAATAAAATTCATCCAGTGGTTTAGGAAACACTGATAAAATAAACAGACCAGTGCAATGACATTATTGCTCTTCACTTTCATTGGGGAATAATATTTATTAACAGGAAGAGTTAACAGTCTTCTAATAAGCAGGAATCTCTTACTTGTACTAGTTTTATAGATATAATAACAGGGAACATAAATAACAATAAATACTGAACAGAACAACCAATTTTCACACAGAATCATAAACAGTCCTCACATTACTGTTGTTTACAAATTTTGTCTTTATATGAGAACATGCATTATGACCATATACCATACCATGTCTCATAAGCATTAATTTATCATTATTTATTTATAATTGCATAAGGATTTTATTAGTCTTTAAAATTTTATTGGAATTAATTTCCATGCCACAAGAAACAGAAATTTAGAGTCATTATTTGCATTTTTATGTTTTAAGCCAAAAATATGAGAAAATGTCAGGTTGGACACAATGCTGGATCTTAAATGTAATTATAATTGAATTGTACAAATGTGATAATTTTATTGTATAAAGATGTTAATTTTGTCCAGAGGGTGGTAGTTCAGAAAGGTCCTCGTGCTGGGATTTGAACTGGCAACCTTCTTGCTGAGAGGCATTAGCTCTACCAATTGAGTCACTGTGCCGCGTGATAATCAAACTGTATAATTTTGTTTGTACAATTATCATGTTCAAACAATACACTATCATATATGTACAATATAACTCACATTATGTGAAAGTGTTCAAATTTTTATTTTATTTCTTTAGATAAATACAATTCTGCAGTAAGCTGTTAACTGCTGACCTAAAACAAAAACCAGAGAAATAAAAACATAATTATGTTTATTTGATAAAAAGCAGCTGAACAACAACAACAACACAATAGTTTTATGTGTTAGAGATAATTAACATGAAACTGTTAATGTTAGTTTACAACAGGATGGAACCTGCTGTGATGAGAACAGTCACATATTTTAAACATTTAATGTCCAACATGTGGAGTAAAATGCTGTCTGACACATTGAAACAGAGACTTGAATCTGTAAAACAGACATAAATCTAAACAACTTATCACAAAATAATTTTGTAGAAAAACTTTTTTTTACAAAACATAAATCTACTGATCAATACTTCAGTACGTTTTTTCTTAGTTTATCCATATTATTGCTCATCATTGTCAATTTAGTCAAAGTCCAAAGTTTTTTTAAAATTTTATTTAAAATATTAATGTGTCTTACCTTCAGCAGACTTAAAATCTGACAAACAAGCAGCTAATAAATCCTGTTAATCTTTAACAAAACTACTGATCATTTGGACTTGATTTAACTGAAAAAGTTCTGCTGAAGGAGGTAAATGATCTGTTTACAATGTAAACAAAAAGATCTGCATTATAAAAAAACTACTACAGTGAACAGCTCACCGAGTCAGCTGCACATCTAAACCCATTTATTTCAATCAATGTGTCATTAAAACACTGATTTATAACTGTTTGACACGTCTAACAGGAAATTCAACAAATGTGGAGCTGTGACGGGTTCTGAAGAACCTGTGGTTCTGTTCAGATGTACAGTAAACAACCAGTGGTTCTGTTCGAATCCACAGTAAACATTACTGATGACTTTAAAACCCAAACTGTATACAAATAATGATATCTGTTTCTTCACTGAGATGTTTGTTTACAGAACAAACAACTTTTACAGCAACAAGGTTCTACATCTGAGGAGCAGTGTTAGGTGGTCCTGGTCTCTGTCCTGGTCTCAGTCTTGGTCTCAAGTTAGTCCTAGCCCTGGTCTCTTGTCTTTGTCTCAGTCTGGTCTCGCACTTTCACTCCTGGTCTCTGCCTGGTCTTGATCCGGTCCTGTCTTGGTCTGGTCTCAATCTGGTTTCAGTTGTGTCTCGGTCTGTTTTCACTCCTGGTCTTGGTCTGGTCTGGACTCTAAGCATGTACTGGGCTGACTGGGAGCTGCTCTTTATGCTGATGAAGCTGTTTTCTCCTCTGGATGAAGACGTAGAGAGCTGTGAGGGGGACACAGCTCACTGCTGAGACCAGAAGAAGTCCGATGAAGGCCTGCCCAAACACAGGGTACTCTGTCTGCTCCGTTTTACCCTGAAAACAACAAAAAACACTGTGAAAGTCAGAATTTATCTAAGCTTTGAGATTTAGGTAAAAATACTGTTTTGTTGCCTTAAAGTCTGGAGGTTAAATGGTTATTTTTTCATTAAAAGTGGAAATACACCAGATTAATAAAGTTAAACTTGTTTTAAATATTTGTAAATTATAAACAATTTAAAAGTGGTGCATGCATGTGTCCTGGAACCTGAAAAAATAAAATAAAATGTCTCCAATAAAACTATCAATAAAAAAGACTCAACATCCAAGAAGAATCAATTAATGGAGGTAGAATTATGGTGTGAGTGTTTTACAACAGGAGGGACTGGTGACCTTCACAAAGTAAATGGAATCATGAAGAAAGAACACGTAGTAACATTGAAGCAACATCTCAAAACAACGAATGACAACAAAGTTGATGTTTCGGACGAACATAAAGTTCTAACCCTAATCTCACAGGATTTTTATGTGAGTGTGAGTAAAGCAGCCTACAAACCTGGGACAACATTCCAGAAATCTGGAAGAAATAAACTCAAACTGTTTAATACAGTTTAAAGACATAACCACCAAATACTAGAACATTATTACCATCTCTAATATCTCCATTACTCAGACCAAATAAAATGATCTACACTGGGATCAAACATCATTCAACCTGGTCACTCACCAGGTCTTTGTTCCATGCCTGGTATGTAGGGGTTCCTCCCTGGATGTAGCTGACGATGTAGAACAAGAAGAGGGCGATAAGGAGAAGAGGACTGACGCCTGCCCACATGATCTTCCAAAACCAGTTAGGGCGATGACCAAGCATGTCTTCGATGTCCTTTTCAAATCTAAAATGAGTGAAAGAACTCTTTTTAATTAATTTTAGGTCAAAACCAATAAAGGTTGAGAAGTGGTGTGTTTCAGTCCATGCTTTTTGTAACGTTTATCTTCTACATTTGTGTTTTATAATTCTAAGTTTAAGTTTTTAGTTGATGATGGAGGAGTTGGAAGAGGAAAATTTGGTATTTCTGTTGTAAACTAAAACTACCTCCACCTCCAGTAGAGGGTGCTGGATCTATCCCTGCTCTGCACTGTTACAGAGAGCCGCCGGTGTCTCCACGCTGTCTCCTACATGTCCTTCCACAAGTTCTTTTTAAGTTTGAATTGACTTTCTTTACAGGTTTTGCTGGAATAGCTGTAAAAACAGCTGTATTTCTGAACAGCCTAGGCCAGCTTCTCCTCAGTGAAGCAGAAATAAGATGAACTTGCTACATCTGCTTTTCAGAAACACGCGCCACAAATTTCTGCCCAATCACACAGCTGGGCCCATACTCTGAGACAGACGTTCTGTCTGAAGATACAATTTTCATTAAGTCAGACACACAATGTCTCACTTCTTGTAGATTATAAGTATGTACTGGCACTCAAAGTTTAAAATTCACAAGTTTTTTTTCTTGCTTAAACACATTATTTTGGTGTCAAAAAAAATGCACAAAGTTTTGTTTGATTCCATTAAACCGTTTTCAGCATACAGATATACAGAGGGTTTGGGTAAAACTATGTTTTTACAATCTAAATTGAAAATATGCCATTTTCGATGCCTTTAATTTTCTTTCTGTTATCTCTCATTATCGCAAACCTCGCTTTCTGCTAAAGAACTATGAAGGTAGAACACCATGGCTTGCTTGGGAAAAGTTATTTTGCCTTAAGAATTTGAAGGTTGAAAAATTACTAAATTAATTTACCTATTACATGTCTATGGTAAATTTGCCTCTTTAATCTAATAAAATCCACTTTTCCTTTATTCTAGTAGTTTTTGTTTTATATTAGAATGAATATGGGTCTATAGCTGTTGTATATACCTATACCTGTTCTAAATGTGCTGTGAATGTTAATGGAAATCCGCCCAGTTTCTATGGTTTGGTGCTGTTTCGTACTTTGACAATTCCTGTTTTACTTTTTCAGAAGTTTATGTTCCAAAGTTTATTCTGATATCTAGTTTTCCTATAGGTTTTGTTTTGGGATTGAACCGAAAAAGACAAAGAAATGCTGAGAATAAAAAGTAGCTAACTTTTAGGGGTGCAATGATACAGAAAATTCACGATTCGATTCAGTTCGATACTTTAGTCTCACGGTTCGATATTTTTTTGATACAAAAAAAGAGAAATTTCCATGCCCTTTATAACTTGTCATTTATTTAAATTAAGTATGAACATTTGTTTAACCTCAAAGTACAGTCTTCAAATGAAATGTTGCAGAAACATCAATTATCTTAGTGGATCTGTGCTCGACAATGCAGCCTAGGTGGAGCAGTCGAACACAGATCCACTGATCCTTCAACACAGAGCATTTTCAGAACACAAGTTGATAAAATAATTTTAAAAGATCTGTATTGCTCGATACAAGTGTGTATTGAACCTAAAGCACTGTTCGATACGGTTCGATACGGGTACATGTATTGTTGCACCCCTACTAACTTTTTGTTTTCAACAAAGTACATATAGTCGGACAAACAATGCGTCTTTAAAAGGGTTGTTAAAAATTAGTGCTGATCAGATTTCAACAGCACCAGGACATTTTCCTGGAGATAGACAGAAACATTTTTTCTCGCACTGCCAGCTGATCTTCAGGCTGTTCCCCCAAGTTAAAAAAGAGGGTTTGGGGAAACTTGCTTCGATCAATGCAAGTGATCGCGGTTACCAAATTAAAATATTTAACAACTAATAGAATGTTAAATGTAACTTTTATTTGATATTCTTTGCATTTTGATGCATTGGCAGTTAGACGTTGGGGTGTTTTCAGTCATTACTGTGCTGAGTTCTGCTGTCTGGGGGTTTGGAGCCATGCTTGCCTGAACCTACAATAAACCAGACGAGAGTCTTTTCTTTTTGAAGTCCAAACTCTAACTCAGTAAAAAATGAGTAGTGAGAACCAAAACAAAACTGCACTTTGTATTAGTTCTCACTCAGTTTGTTTATGCAGATTCACTGATCGGTTACTGATTATAAAACACATTATATAATACATTTTTTTCAATATATTTAATATTTAACATGCATATTTCAACATAATTTCATGTGTATTTTTAAGAGTTACTTTTTACAGATTATTTAAAAGTCTATACAGAGGATGTATTTCCAATTATGTGTTTGAGTCGTGGCCATTTAAAGATATTGACTGTTTCTGGTCTGAGGAAAGGCAGAAAAATCACATTGAATTAGCTGCAGCTCTGTTTGCGTCCAGATCTGGTTTGAACAGAAGCCACTTGTTTCACCAACACAAAGATAAACACATCGTTCACAGAGACACCAACCTTCTGATCCCATAGTAGTAGCTGACGGTGATGACTTCAATCAGGACGATGAAGAGAAGGGAGAACGTGGCTCCGTAGTCGTTGAACATGCTGAACCAGTAGTTTCCTGATGGAGTGGTGAAGCCCAGACCCAGCAGCAAACAGAGTACACACACTATACCTGGAAGAAAAATACACCTTAGGTCAGGTCTGTACAAGAACTGGTCTCCATAAAAACCAACCGAAACCCCAGAAATATGTTCAAGTCAACTACCAGAGCCAACACCAGCTCTCACACTGAGTTTACTGTCTTCAAAAGAAAAGTATTTGATGCAAAAGTCCTGATGTATCTCAATAATCCAGGTATAAAAAAAAAAAAAAAAAAAACTTGAGTAGGTTCTCTGGATCTCAGACTGAAGACGTCTCTTGGAGAAGAGACAATACATTTTTTTCAACAAAGAACTTGTCTAGAGGACCTACTCAATTTAAATCTTTTTATTTCAAATAATTTATACACAAAAGCAACATTTAAAATATTGGTATGATAGCTTTAAACAGGAGAAATTCTGTCAAGAGACATGTTTTTTTCCTCTACATCATGCATTTTTTTGAATGATGTGTTAAATGTTACTCCATACCGACAAAAACCAAGGAGTAAACAGTACCGTCTGCAGCTGTGAGAGGGCGCTTTAAGCTTGTGACAACTATAAAATTAGCCGAAACTTTATCTTAAAGACAACTGAGAAAGAAACAAACAAAATGTCACCAAAAAAAAAATCATATTCTGCAGATTACAAACAGCAGGAAGTAAAAAATGCAGCTCAAAGGGTAATCGGAGCAGCAGAAACAAACTTTAGAGTGAGTGAGAAACTTGTGAGGGACTGACAAAAAGCAGAGGTTCACAAAGAGCTGGCTTCTTACCGTTAAAAACCTCGTTGCTTACGCGAGACACCACCTTGAAGTCTCGCAGAGGGGTGATGATGGCCGTGACGTTTCCCAGCATGCTGCCCATCCCCAGCAGCAGGAGCATGATGAAGTAGAGCACTGACCACAGCTGAGACAGAGGCATGTTGGTGATGGCCTCACTGTACACGATGAAGGCCAGACCCGTCCCCTCCACTGCCTGAAAGCAAGCCAGGACACATGCTGGAGTCAGAGTCAGAAAACAGAGTCTGGACATCTGTCCTCAATAGTAAAACAGCTCACTAGATGTGTTTACGTGCTCAAAAATCTGTGATTGGATTCAAATGTATTTAGGTTAAATAATCCAAATGTATTGTTTATATGGGCACAAAAAATAAGAATGGTTTCATGAAAGTTTTATCCCACCAACACATAATGAGTTAAAGCGAAGCAGAAACTCAATAAGGAAATAAAATCAAGCAGGTTCATTAGTCGGTGCTGGTTCTAATACATCAAGCTCAGTTTGTTACCATCTTTTTAGTGAATAAAGAATGCTGATGGAATAAAAGATTTACTTGTTCTGAGCCTAAAGAACTCTCTTCTTCTTCTAGAGAAGCTCAATGTAACTGGAAAGAGAAGGAGGCTGTCTGCAGTAACCTTCTGTATTATTCTGTCAGAGGTGGGTCATGTGTCTTTAGGTTTTACTTTACCACCAACACAACCTTAAAGGTTTTATTACTGTTCAAGAGACCAAATCAAGCAGTAAGGTGAAATGTTCTATTCCAGATGTGGTAAATTTATTTATAACGTGACACCCGGACAAATAATCCTCTGATTAAAGAGCTGAAGTCTCAGTGAACAATTCTTAAATACACAGTTTGTGTTTTCAAAGTTCAGCTGACAGTAGAAAGTTATAAGATATTTAAAGTTTTCAAAGTTTTAATGGAGTTGAGCCCAAACACTAACCCTGAACCGTAGCTGTATTCTTGTATTCTTGTATTCTTCTTGTTTTAACAGTTAAAAACAACAAAAGGTGTCTGTGTTGAACTACATACGGTGCTCAGTTCATCCTCGAGGTTGCAGTCTTCCAGTCTGCCACTGATTTCAGCGAAGTGCTCTGGATAGGTTGAATTCAGCTGGGTAACCCACTCAAAGACATTGTCCACAGCGATGCTGTCCTCTGAGAGGCTGAAGGTGTTCAGCAGCAGAGTGCGCATCCTAAAACCAAGAAGAAAACAGATTCAACAAACAAACTTCAACAAAAGTCCAGATATGTTTTCATTTCTTGGGTTTTACACCTATTTTTTATAAACTTTTTGCCGGTTAAATAAACATTTTTTTTAAATATTATTTATTTCAGAAACTGTACAGTTATAAATAAATCCTAGCAATGCCAAATTAAGGCAACTTGACATTTTTATGATCAAAGGAAAAAGGCCTCAAAGGTTTGTTGCTGAACCTTTTCATTTATTCACTGAAACCATGTAGTTCTTTCTCTGAGACCTCCAGATGTTCAACAGGATTTAGATCAGGGCTCAGAAGTTCACTTCAGAACCGTCCAATCTTTTGTTCTGATCCATTCTTGAGTGTTTTGGGTTATTATCCTGTTGGACCCATAACCTTGTACTCAGCAGCAATTCTCTCCAGAATGCCTTGATAATCTTGATATTCCATTGTACACTAACAGATTCAGATGCAGCAAAGCAGGTCCAGAACAGAATCAAGCCTCCTTCGTGTTCCACTGTAAGTTCAGGGTTCTGTTCTTGGTTTATTTCATGTTAGGATCTGTGAACACAAAGCTGATGGGACTTGTTGCCAAAAAAATCCAGCTTTGTCTTGTCTGGTCCAGAACCTCTGTGGTAGGGCAGATTCCAGTTTTTCTTTTTTTCTGACATGTCCTCCTCCTCCTCCTTTTCTATTAAGTCCACTTTGTCTCAAACGATGATCCAGAGTCCACCTCTACTCTTGTAAGACGTTGATCTGTACTCTTCAGTCCTCAACTGTATCATTGGTCTCTAAAATTGATCCTGTTATGTTTTGTAGGAATGCAAACCGAAACCGAGGAGCTCAGGTAAAAACCTACACAACACTCAAGGAAAATGTGGAATGTAACACACACACACACACACACACACACACACACACTCACACACACACACACACACACACACAGCTCAACTGATGAGTGAGGTGAAGCTGATGGGACAGGGGCTGTGTCTCAGT
>JAUBOC010000051.1:1280211-1295430 GCA_032275365.1 Anablepsoides cearensis | reverse complement strand
CACTTTTTAAATGGAATTACTGAAATAAATCTACTTTTTCATGATATTCTAATTTTATGACCAGCACCTGTATATAGGTTGGCTGGTTGGTTGGTATAAGTAGGTCAGCAGGTTAGTAGGTATGTAGGTAGGTTAGTTGTCTGTTTTTAGTCAGTGCTGTAGGCGACAAAAAGTTTTAAAAACTCACAAACTCACTCATACTTACACTTAAAAAACATGACATAAGTATTAAAGAATTATGTTCCACTTATGAGAATAACCACATCTCCCACCCCATCCACTCAGTCCTTCCTGTGGGAAAGTCCAACTTTAAATCTGACACAGATGTTTCTGTTTCTCACTCCAGCAAAAAGATTAGAACTGTCAAATACAAAAGCCTTAGTTTGTGTCCTAAGTCAGTAGATTTACACAGTTCATCACAATCTGTCACTACATCTTTTTCTTTCTCTTTCATACCACATCTGTTAAAAGACTGAAATGTAAAAAATATAAAGTTAATAATCTGGAATTGTTAAAATTACAGCGTTGTGTTTCAGGTTTAATTAAAGATAATGCAGGAACTGTCAGGAAAGTTGCAAAAAGGTCTGTATAAAAAGCTTTTTAATGATTTTTTTAAATGTATATTTATAAAAGGGATAAACTGTTATCACAAAATAAACACCACATCAACAGACCTGCAGGTGTCTTGTTTGACCTACTACCTGTTGCACATAAAGGGAGGGAGTGATATTTGATGACATCATGTAACCGGAGACACATGTGGAGGCGCATCATAGTAAAAGGTGTAAACCAAGACCCTGTGTTTTTTTGTTCACAACTCAGAAAGCAGAGCGAAACCTCAGTTGCTGCTCTTCAGAGGAAGTAGGGTGGTGACAAGTAGATGTAGAGGGTGGAAGTGAAACTGTGACCTTTATTTCAACAGTCGTTCTGTCACTTAGCAGTTAGAAATGGACAAGTTTAAGACGGTTCTGAACATTGCCAGCAAACAAACCAACCTTGGATTCGGAGGGGTGGCCCTGATGACAGCTGGGGGAGAGCAGATCTTCTCCTCTGTAGCCTTCAGGTGTCCGTGTAATGAGCTGAATTTCTACTATGGCATGGTCTTCCTGCTGGTCCCCGCCTTGGCTCTGTTGCTGTTGGGTTACATTCTGAGCAAAAAGACGTGGAAGATGTTAACGGGTCTGCTGTACCACCGGGAAAAGCTGTGCAAATGGAAACATATGTCTGTCATCATCAAGACCTTCATCCAGGTCAGTGTCACTGCTATGGTGGCTCCGTCCAGCTGGATCGCTGTGGCTCTGCTCAGTGGGAATTATTACGAGTGTGCGATGACTGGGATCAATGTGACGGCTTACAACCAGCATGTTTGCAGAGAAAAGGAAGCTGCAGAGGACTGCATAAAAAAACTGAACAAGTTCCCCTGTGAGAGAACAAACGATGAGGTTCTGAAAACACTCAGAGCTCAGTCTCAGGTAAGCAATCTGCTAATGTGCCCTACTTTAAACACAAATAACACAATCCTATACTTTGAAACTAAATTTCTCTTTTCTTGCAAGAAAATATTTAAACTATGTACTAATCAGACTGAAACACCTTAATGGCTCAACATAACTGTTTCAAAAACAGCTGGTTGTGCTCATAAAGTCACCTTTTTAAATAGACTTTTCACATGTTTGAACCTACAGCTGCAGATAGGATCAGAACACGTTCAGACATAACTTGCCCTTATTTATAGATCCGTACAAAAGGTGCTTCTCACCGCATGGCTGGATGTTCACCTACTGTTAAAGTTTTGTATTGTAGCAGAAAGCATGATGTATTTTTAGGAGTCAAATAAAGAAAATTCTACCTCAGAAATCAGAAGTTCAAAACATCAAATTTAACATTACTTCAGCTGCAAGATAGTTTATAAAGTTTGTTTCTACTTTTTAAGCCTGAGGCAGTTTTTATGTGCTGACTGTAAAAAAAAAAATTGAACTCTGACTTTGTGTCACAATTTGTTGAGGTCAGACCAACTCATACAAAAATAAAGAGTTTGCTAGTAATAAACACGTAAAAACAAATGTAGCCGTGTCAGCAGAAAAGCAAAGCAACTCATGAGACTCAAGGAGACAGAGCAGAACCCGACAAGGCATGAAGCACATGGTGAACCACTGGTTAAAATCAGAACCTGAGTATGAATTAACTGATGCTGATAAGTGAAGGAATAGGTAAGGGAAGGGGGGGCTAAGGAGTAGAGGCTAGCTGTGGAAAAGTACTGACAGAAATAAAGAAGTTGATGGGCACAACACAAATAAATAAAAGAAAAGAAAACACAGACACAGCTCTTAAGAAGGATAAATCAAATGTGACCTTGGTATTCCATACTGTTGAAGCACCCCACACAAAATGTCTTACGGGACATGGTCTTAAGCCTTCTCCAGATCCACTAAACACATGTAAACTGGACAGTCCCATGTAGATCTGGTCCACAGTTCCATGATCCAGACAGAAGCTGTCCTGCTCCTCATTGGATTTCAGGTTAGATGACTTGTTAGAGCCTCCCTTCTAATAAAAGTAGACTTTCCCCAGGAAGCTCTGATGGTTAAAAAAAAATCACTATTCAGTCCCTTACATTAAAAGTAAGGACCACCACCTCAGTCTGTCATTTCCTCATGCCACAGCAGACCCTCAGTGTCTAAAGCCTTTAACATGTCATGAGAAATGGGCAGCGTTTTAATTCTGTTAAGATCCTGATGTCACCTTCCCTTGAGTCTTCAGACCTAGTGGTGAACATGATGGCCAGACTAACATGATCCTGAAAGTTCTCCTTCACTCAACAATGTCTCCAGTGTGAGTCTGTGGTTCTCCATCCAAGCAAAGCCTTTCCAGAAACACTGGGCTGTATGACAGGACTTCTGTGAGTCATGCTTAAGTTTCATCTGTTGTGCTTTAGCTTTAGCAGTCCTCAGGGACAGCCAGTCCCAAAAGACCTCCGTCCACCAACAGGTCCTTTGGCTGCTGCCATGACAGGCACCAAAGGGTACTGAGCACCCTCCCTCCACTGTTGTCCACGTGAACATCAAAGTTACCCAGCAGAACAGCAGAACCTCAGACCCCTCCCAGGACACTGCCCTGAGACTCTGCGATGTCAGGCAATCTGAACTGAAGTTTGATGCATGAACCAAAACAATCAGAATTCAACCTCCTGCAGCAAGAAGCTGTAGAGAAGAGAACCCCCAACACCTGTGAGTATCCATAACACTCACCTGATGCCACTGCCCATGAGCAACTCTGATGTTATAGAGTCTACCCCTTCTTCAGGAGTTGGGGCCAACAGTTCTTCAGGCAAGCCCAACTATATCTAATAGTTATCACTCAATGAACACCAGCTCCAGTTCCACCAGTGAGCTGATGTTCAGCTCAAATCATCAGGGGCCCAGTCTCTCCGGCCCCTCAGTCTACATTATCCCACAGGTGGTTCTGCCCATGTGGAAGTTTCTTTGGGCTGAACACAGCTAGTCCAGGAGCCAAGGCTCGGCCATCAGGCGGTGTTGCTCAATCAAGGTGTTAGAACTGGGCTTTGACCCCACTCCTGAGACCAGTTTGTCATGGGAGACCCTGCCATGGGCTGAGACCCTGGATGACACAGACACAATGGGAGTCCTTAAATCCCTCTCCCAGGTCTAGGGGGTAATTTGACAGAGTGTTTCAATAATATGCAGGCAAATTGGCGATTCTTTATTGACCTGCAGTGGGAGTTTGGATTTGTTTTTAGACAGACCACCAGTCCATCACAGGACCAACTATTCAAACTTAAGGTTATGTGTATAGAAAACATTTTCAATTCAGTCATGATAAAATGACCAGTTTTACATCAACAGTCTGTCTTACAGTCTAAAAAACATGAACAGAAGTTTTATTCTCAGTCATTCAGGACAGGGTTTTAAATGCATTTTATTTATTATGTTTTGTCTCAATCATATTATGTTAATTTAAAAAGTGCTGACTTTGTTGTTTGGTTGTTGACTGCAGATTCTGGGTTGGCTGGTCATCACCTTCATCATGTTGTCCAGCCTCCTGTTCATCTGCATCGCTCGCTGCACTTCGCCCATCAGCTACCAGCAGCTGAAGTTCTGGAGAGCCTACGCTCAGGAGGAGAGCGATTTGATGGACTCATACACCAACAAACACGCCAAACTTCTTGCTGAGAGGAACCTGAAGAGCTTTTTCAACCAGACGGCACCTGAAAACATTGTTACTCCATCCAACAAGGACTGGGAGAAGATCTCTGCTCTTTATACGTTCAGCACCAAAGACCACTACTACAGCACCTTACACCGATACGTAGAGACCAACTCAGAGACGGAGATGGACATGGAGATGAGGATGACTTCCGTCAGGTCTAACGAGTCCACTGACAACCCTGCTGTTCTTCACTTTGTGGACGGTGGAATGGTGTCAATATGAGGAGGATGTTCTGTTCCCAATTCATGTTCAGGTAAAAGGGTGTTTTTTATTGATGATTTGAAACCTCTCTTTGATTTTAGCTTTCTAAATACCAACAAACCCTTCAAAATAAAAGAACCTTCCTCAGATCAAAGCTGTTTGGTTGGGCTCATGGTAACCGCTGAGGGGGGGCTCATTACGGGATGTTCAGACAAGATGACTCATTGTCACTTTGTTTAATTTTAATTAGCCATTATTGGCCCATGGGGTGAGGTGAAACTCACATCATGAGTTAAAACTTACATATAATACATTATGTTATGACAACAAAAAAAAACTGTTCACCTAGATTTAACTAAGGTCTACGATGTGGGGTTGCTGCAGTTGGTCAGGTCCAGGTTCAGCAACAGTCTGTACTCAAAGGATGAGGTCAGCTGCTACCTGAATATACTGAATGACCAGGTTATTCCGTCAATGGATTGTTTCTTCCTTGATGGCATGGCCATTTTCCATGATGACAATGGCTGTGTCCAAAACAGCGAGGCCGGGTCTGCTTACATCACAACAAAGGCAGTCCCAAACCGAAGACTCCTCCGATGCGGCCGACAAATGCGTCCTTCATTTTCCCCGAATTGAAGGATGGTTCGATGGATCCTTCCCGGCCCAGCATATCCCATAATGCATTGCGGCCCGACCGGAGATTTTTTTTCTGCTAGTAATGTCGAATGAAGCGAGAGAAAAGTATGTCTTAAATAAAAATCTGGCGGTTTAAAAATTAAAAAATTCAAGCGGTTGTAATTTTATTACTTTTATTATTTGTATAGACATCTTTTTAAATATTATTTTTGTCATAAAAAAACGAAGTTATTTAGCAAAATAAACATGCACCTACTGCGGGTCCATTAGTTCTTCAAGTTAATTTTATTGTTTTGTGATATTAATAACGCTAAAAAAATGATATTTTACTCATTTTGATCTAATTTTGCTTCTGGGTAGCGTCGCCATGGTTGCTAAGTGACATGACGTAAAACGGGGTAAGGACGGGAGGCTAGACCGTCCAAATTCACAGACGCTTTTTTTCCGGTCTTCCCGGTCTACCAAGGACCCGGCCCACCTCGATCGGGTAGTCTGGGTACTTCGGAGGACCCGGTCTGCCATTTTGGACACAGCCATAGTCAGGATTCATTCAGCTCTTATTGCAAAAGAGTGGTTCAGGGAGCATGAGACGTCATTTTCACACATGGATTGGCTCCACAGAGTGCACTGAGAATCTTTTGGATGTTCTGGAGAAGGTCAGACTCTGCCATCATCAATGCAAGATCTTGGTGAACAATAATGCAACACTGGATAGAAATAAAACTTGTGACATTGCAGGTTATCCTGTCAGGTTGTGTACAGGCAGGTTCAAAAAGGCAAAAACAGGATCTTTAATAAAGCAAAAATGCTGTTGAGGCAACTGAAAAACTCACAAGATCCCAAGGAGAACAGGAACACAAAGGACACAGGTGAACAACCACACTGGCTGGGGAAACAGCACAATGAACAGACAAACACAAGATGACAAGACATTAAATATAAAGCTGAAAGTAATGAGGACAATATGAAACACCTGGAGGAGACCAGAGGAAACAGGTGAGTGTGGGCGGGGCTGCAGGGCAGAGGGGAACACTGAAACACTATAAAACCCAAGGAAAATAAACACAGATCATGACATGTCCAAACAATGCCACAGTCAATGAATGCCGTAACCAAAGCTATAGGCGGTCCAATGAAATATTAGAGTGTAATCTCTTTTTTCTTTTATTAACACAAATTAGGAACAACTGTCAGAAATTTATTAGGTTTTTGCTTTTAAGCCAAAAATACTCAAAAATTCCAAAAGAAAAAAAAAACTTTTTCACAAAACAAGGCACTGACAGGACAGCAGAGAAACTTAACACAAACGAGGCACTCATGGAGACCCAAACACTGTAGACAGCTCAACATAATGACATGTGAGTGAAAACAGGACAGAACATAAAGGTGAGTTAACGAGGGGATGATTGAGAACACCTGGGAAGAGACAGAGTTTTAACTGTGGTTCTAAAGGAATTTCAGGTTTGAATGCATGAGTTTAAGTGTCTGTGACATACATATTCTTTAGATACAAAAAGTCAAATAAAACATCTTTATATCTAAAAAACTTGATATAATACACACACCTTTACACACTTCATCACGTTACTGGCAGGTTTTCTTCTTAATTTGACTCAACTAAAGTGAAACTGGAAGTGACATCAAAGAGGAACTCTTGAAGAAAGAGAACTCTAGTCTTTGTTTATCAAAACAATTACAAAAAACTGACTCATTTTAATCTCTCTGATAGACTCAAAATAACCTAAAAACCCATCAGACTCTTCACTACAGTCTGTGTTGTTAGTTATTGTAGCAGTGTTCTGTTCACGTTCAAACATTCCCCTTTGACATCACTTCCTGTTACTTCACATGTAAATATCTCAACAGCTTTTCATGCATCCTGAAAATGAAACCAGGGAAAACCCACAGCAGAGATGTTTAGATTCGTTTACCCAGGTATCGTTTCAAACACAAAGGCAAAGAATGAGGAAGGATCAAACGGCTGCTTCTAGGAATTAGAGACACTAAATCCTCGAAGCCACGCCTGCCTCCAGTCAGAGGTTCTGTTGTGTCTGCTCATCACAGAAACATAAAGTCTGGCTTCTTCTGCTTAGAACAAAAACAGCCTGTTAAAATGCAGATGTAGCGTCACGACATTCCTTCAGTTTGCTGGAATGTGTTGGAGGATCATTTCATAAAAGTGGCTCCATGCTGTCTGTTTGTTATAAAATGTCACTCAGGGACGTTGAGGCGTGATTAAATTTTCATGCCAGCACTTCTGGCTGACAGACAAGATTTTCCCGTCAACAGGAAGCGTGCAACCTTTTAAAAGTATCCTGAGGGCTGAAGCAAGATTTTCTTTTTATTCACTCGGAATGAAGAAACATGTGGTCACAGTTAGATCTGCCTGAGCCACACACACCCACACACGCATGCACACACACACACAAACAAACTTGTTTTTATATCCTTGTGGGGCCCGTCTATTGACTTCCATTCATTTTTTGGTAATTTTATATCCTAACTCTGACCACCAACCCTAAAGCCAACCTCACAGGTAACTGCCAGACCCTCAAACCAACCTTAACTAAAAGTTAATTCACACCATACCTCTAAACCTAAAAAAAGTGAGGACCCGGAAAATGTCCTCACTTTGTTGGTTAAAAACAGGATAGTCCTCACTCTGTAGTAGAAACAAGTACACAGAGAGGGAGGGAGAGACCTGCTGAAGTTTGTATCCACTCAGAAAGAGGATGTGAGCTGTAATGGACTGCAGTCCGAGTGGTCATTCCTGCGGGACTGGATCAGAAAACCACCAGGAGGATGTGAACACGAACACTTCCCCCACCGGCTAACTGTCTGTTCTGCAAGTTCTGTCATGTTCTGCCAGAGCTTCACTTTGTCTTTCTCCTCTCTCGTTTTTCTTTACCCTTGCACTGCTTATTTTGTCCACATGCCATCCTGCTGCACGACGCGGACTTTAGAGGAAATCGGCTCCTCTCCAGAACCTCAGGCAGGACAGAACCACAGAGGGTTGTTGCTGCTCCTTCAGTGGAAGCAGATGGTTCTAGGAATGAGAGAAGAGAATAAAGGAGAGCGAGGCTCGGAATGAAGGGAGGAGCCTGAAGGAAAAACTGACAGTGGAAGGGAGGGGCACGGGGAGGTTTTTAACAGATGAGTTCTTCTTTTGGTTGAGACAAACAGGAAAAGCTGCAGGGTGGAACTTTGTGGACTGTTTCGCCGACTGACACCATGGATAACTACCAAACCGTCCTCAAGTTCTTGATGAATCAGAAATCCACTATCGGCTACAGCTTCATGGCACTCCTGACCATCGGTGGGGAGCGAGTCTTCACCTTGGTGGCCTTTCAGTGCCCGTGCAACCGGGACCAGAACTTTGCGTACGGGATGACGTTTCTGCTGGGCCCGGCCGTGGTGCTTTTTGTTTTAGGGCTGTTCTTCAGCTCCAGGATGTGGAGGCTCTACACGGGCTGCTGCCTGAACCCGATGAAGCTGTGTCCCCGGGGGAACTGCTGCGGGTGCTCCAGGGTCCTGATGAGCATCCTCACGGGGGCCTGCGTGGCCCCCGTCATGTGGCTCTCCGTGGCCCTGCTCAACGGGACCTTCTACGAGTGCGGCATCAGCGGTCTGGACAATAACCTGGTGGTGGACCTGTTCTGCAAAAACAAGACGCTGAAGTGCCGGGAGGAGCTGGCCCGGGTGCCCTGCGACCGCTCCAAGCTGTCCCCTGATGAGCGCATGGATCTGCTGCTGATGTTCAGAGCTCAGTCTCAAGTAAGAAACCCCTGAACTGGACTGTACCGAGGCCAGCAGGGAACTGAGCAGAACCTCCTGCTGTTCTGAAGGGCTGTAGCTGGGTCTGCCTGGTGTTAGGCTGTTTACAGGTACTGGGGTCACTCAGAATAGAAAACTAAATAAAAACACTGAGATGGATCTTTTTGGGTTGAATCTTGAGATGAACGTATAAAAGTAGTTCTGAGTGAACTTTTCCAACTACAAAATAACAAGACAAACCTTTTTCTTGACCCAGTCCGAGGTGTGGCCTTTAATACAGCTGCTGCAGAGTCACAATGGGACTTCCTGAAAAACTTCAAAATAAAAGTCTCAGTGTTGAAGCTAACAAAACCAATTCAAGTTGTTAGTTTTATTCTTCTCTGGTAAAAGTAAGACTTCAAACTAAACTGCTTTGATTTTTATTTAAAATAAATAAGTAAATAAACAAATATATAAATAAATAAATAAATAAATAGCTTTAAGAACTTGTCTAATGTTGTGTGTTCAGGTCCAAAGATATTAATAATACAGGACTGTTAATAAAAGCATAAAAAATAATAAAGATTCTGAACTATAAAGTCAGAGAAAATTTGGTTATAGATCTGTGAGGCAAAGATGATTTGCTTTTATTAACAAAATACTCCATCATTTTGACTTTATTTCGCAGGTTCCATTACTAAGGAGAAATAATTATCCGCTGTGTTACACATCTTCACTTATTGTGCCTGCCACTGGTGTAAGACTAGTTTGTGCTTCACTCGGTTCAAAAAACATTCAATCTACACAGCAAAAACGGGAGTGTTACAATTTCAGTGTTAAACTTTTGGGTGTTGGTTTAACAACACTTTCTGAGTAAACCAGTGTTGGTGTTAATTCATAGTGTTGATTTCCTTAGTGTTGTCTCAACACTGGATAGTGTTAAATAAGCTCCGCCCACTGTTAAGTCTTATATAACACTTAACGGTGTTGTTATTTAACACCATGCAGTGTTGAAAGACGTGAAAACAGACCAGTGTTTTCTCAGCAAGGAATGCTGGGTAGTCTTGTAGAAATGATGTGTTTGTATGTTTATGTCTATAAGTTCATGAGAGTAAAAATTTGTTAGTTTTCTTGTTCAGTTTGATCACGTTGTTCAAGTTTAGTTTGTCGACACCTTGAGTCGTTGAGTGAGAGGTATGTCCTGTTTTGTGAAAGGTGACTCCATTATACTTTGATCCTAACTACTGAGTTGTGGTAAAGCAACACTACAAAGGCTTTAATTATAACTCTGAGTGTTAAATATATACTCTTAAATTTATGGTGTATTGACACCTTGTGGTGTCTGTAAACCTTTTTTAACACCAAAATTTTCTTTTTTTAATAATAATACACTAGTGTTACTTTTAAAACTATATTTTAACATTGTTGAAATATAAATGTGACACCCAATGTTGTTGAATATTAAATACTGGCTGGTGTTACTTTTAATGCTATATTTTATTACTATTTTTATGTTAATGTGACACTCAGTATTGTTGAATATTAAACATAGGTGTTTAATAAAAACAAAAACAAATGGGTGTTAAAATTTAACACTTTCACAAATGTATTAACACCTGCAAACAAATGTAATATAACAACAGCGAGTGTGGAAACTCACACTTTGTCAGTGTTGAAATTAACACTGTGGGTGTTAAATTAACACTGGCATTTTTGCTGTGTAAATTCAACAGACTCAAGTAAGTTTTAGCTCAAAATGCTTTTAAGTTGTAGAGATATCTTATTTACTCTATGTAACACATTTCAGTTACAAGACAATTTAAAGTGTTTTACAGGATGAAAACATAAAAAAGACGTACGTTACAGTGACATAATAAAGAAAAGCGGAGAATAGTTGGACCCCAGACAGACATAAATGATGTTTCAGTTCTTATTTTAAAAAGAAGAATGTAAAATTATTCATTAAAACCAGTTCAGTGACAGTTCCCAGAGGGCCCAGGCTTTTCCTGGAAATAAACACGGTTAGTAATCTGCACCTGCACCCTGCCAACGTACTGATGCTTCTGAACACAAACAATTTTGTCTGCTTTGATATAGAGACAGAGAGTTTTGGGGGGCTTTAGGATGATTTATGATGATGGTTATGTGGATTCTGATCTTGCTGATAAGGAAGCGTGTTTGATCTGATGTGTCCACAGATCCTGGGCTGGAGTATTATCATCGTTGCCGCCGCTGTGGGCCTTCTGGGAACCTGCTACAAGAACTGCCGCTCCAAAGTCAGCTACCTCCAGCTCACGTTTTGGAAGCGCTACATGGAGAAGGAGAAGGAGTGTTTCGATTCCTTCGCAGAAGAATATGCAACCAAACTGGCGAAGAGGAACCTGGAGAGTTTCTTTGAGAACAAAGATCCTGTCCCCATGCCGTTCCCCAACCACAGAGCCTGGGAGGAGATCTCTGCCTACTACTCGTTTTCCAGGAGCGAACAGTGCTACAGCATCTTACAGCGTTACGTGGAGAGGCCAGACAGGAACTACTTGCTAGAGAAGACTCCAGTCCTGGATCCAGAGCGTGGAACAGAGATAAACTGAACATTTTATAGACAGATAAAAAAAGCACCTCTAAATGTTCAGGTTGGACTTATAATCATTAAGTTTGTAACTGTTTAGTTCTAAACTAATGAAAAACTCAACATTCTGTCAAGTAAACATCAACCTTTTATTCAGAGTTTTATTTTAGAATTATCTTTTTATGTGTTTAGTCAAATCTTGAAGATAACATTTTAGATGATTTAGAGTAATAATTTGTTTGAGAATGACTCTTAGCTAAAACTGTCAAACCTTTTTGTATCAAACTCACTGCTGATTACCTGCAGTTACTGTCTTACATTGAATCAACTCCAAATTTAATCAGTTTGAGATCTGAATACAGAAAGAACCTTCTGAGAGTTCATTCAAATCCATCCATTGGTTTGAGAAATATTTTGCTGATTGTGTTAAATCAAACTATTTTTGCCAATGTTTTACCTAAAGATGTTGCTCAATGTGTTTCACTCAAAGTAATGTGTTGCTCAGCTATTAACCCTATAAAGGTCTCAGAGGAATAATCAGCCAAACATTTATCTGTTTTTATTTATTTATGTTGATTGGTGCTGCCTTACCCTGACAGTTACTTTACTTTACTTTACTTTACTTTACTTTACTTTACTTTACTTTACTTTACTGTTCCTCAGGGGCAGAACCGACCCTATTGAAATCCATAATGTTAGTTTTTTTTAATCTCATATGTATCATATAAAATAATGCATTCCTTTAGTAAGGTTATTTAGCTTTTTCTCTATATATTTATATTTTTTATTGGCTCACTGTGTGATGCTTTGCATTTTACGCTTTGAAAGAATCACAGACGGTCTTCAGCTCACCCTGGAAGCAGTTTGTGTTTTCCGGTTGAACGTTGCTGTTGAGTTCTGTCTCATCTTGTCTGACAAAATAGTTTTGGTTAGGATGTAAACCACAACACACTTGTGTACGAGTAAATAATCAGTACAATAAAACGGTTCCACATTCTTACAAGCTACAGAATCAGATGTTCCACAGCTGAGACCAGCTGATGAGGAACCGGGAACAGGACATAAGTATCTGATGCACTGGACTGCAGCCACTCTGTAGTTTATTCTACTCCTAATAAAAACAAAAAGTGATTTAAATGATATTTATATTTCAGGCAGAGACAGCTCTAAAACGTGGACTTGTTTATTGTGGGGGGAAAAAATGTAATAGTAATTAATGCAGTTTTGTAAGGTGGTCAATTTTCTCCCCAAAGAACACTTCTTATTGTAAAGTTAAAGGAACTTTTGAGGGTTGATTTTTTTCTCCAAACTTATGTAAAACTGATTGAGTTAAAGACATTATGTTTTAGTCTTGTGACTCATACCTGTGAGGTGGCTCAGACAACCTCCACACCACAGTGTATACATCTTTTACAGTATAATCACTAATCTTCTTTTATACTGACATATGATGCTTTTAAATCCTTCTTTTTCACATTTAAATTCTTCTGTTGGGGTCTATATAAAGTGGAACTGCAATGCTTTGGTTTGAATTCCTCCTTATTGTAAGCCCCGCCCCTTTTCTGAGGTGTGTCTCAGATCAACTCGTTTTGAGGGTGTCTCTTTAAGGTCAAACGAGGTGCTTTACACCCAGCCCCCCTCCAGCTTCCAGACAGGTTCATTCTAGTTTGATAGAGGAGGTTACGACAATATAGCTGTGCAAAAAAAAATATTTACGAATGAATTAAAAGATGTCAACAAGACAAAATTGAACAGGTTAAAAATTATAACCCAAAGAGAATATAAAGACATCTAAGCACCAGGAGAGACTAAATTCAACTTTTCTGCAGAGATACTAAGTACACAACTAAATGTATTTGATGGCTAAAACAGTGGATTTTGCACGATATGGCCTTTTAAAGAGAATATCCTTTATGGTTCCTCAGTGAGGAAATTCAGATGTATCAGCAGAACTAAAGACAAAAGCATGAAGTTGAACATCACAAAATGTAAATTTAAAGAGAAAACAGATGTATCAATAACAAGAAGCATAAATACAAAAGTAGAAGTATGTAATGTGATCAAAAGTTGATACCCAGAATTAAAAAAATATATTCTTCAGATCTGTAATTCCATTGTATCAATCAGAGTCACGGTCTCTCAGCTCCTGTCTGTGACCTTGACTCTTATCAGCAAACAAAAACAGGGGCCCTCTCTCCAGCCCTTACTTTCTGTTCATCGGTACCTTTTAATAGTGTCCAGAACTGAGTCATGCCTCCTGAAAACGACAATCTAAGGAGGGAACATGACCTCACTTATCGTTTGACCCAGTTTTTTAACAAGGAAACCCTGATATACATGTCTGACTGTGTTTTATCACATTAAGGTGTGTAACAATCACTCAGACATTGGTTGTTCTCACAACAATCTGAATCACAGCATGAAAATAAACTTATTACACACTGGTTATAGAAATACTTCCAACCATCTCAAGCATAAATATGTGAAATGCATTTAAGACTTAATAGAAATTAATATATTTCCTTCAACTTAGTGTGCAATACTTGCATGGGCTCCCTGCAAAGAACAAAAAATAAATTGAGCAGCAAAGACACCATTGCAGGACGGAACAAAGAGCAGCTGAAAATGTGCAGTGCTGCAATCAGAGAAACCTATTAGATCAGTTCACACTGATAATGTTTAAAGAGTCTAACCGGGAGGAAGGTCCTTCTATAATGCTCCTGCACCTCAGATGTAGCAGTCTGTTGCTAAAGCAGCTGCTCTCCAGTTCTGCAACAAATTTGTTTATTTCCTAAGTCTTATATTGTTAGACTGCTCTGAATCAGAACCACTAAACTAATTTTTTGGTCCAGAAAAAGGAGGAAATAGTTTATTAAACTAGAGACAATGTTTGTTTCTATGCAAAAACAGTGAAATTCTGACAGGAATCATTCCTGACCGAATTTCACTGACTGCAAGAAGCTAAAACTGAACAGCTAAAACAGGTACAAAATATAAAACTAGCTTAAATAATAATAGCTAAAAGCAAAACAATAAATAACAATGAAAACAAAAATGATGACTAAAAGCCAAAGTTAGTAAAACAATGGCTAAAGACTTACAGTAGCAGACTGGTAATTAAAACCTAAAAGCAACTAAGCTGTAGCTAAACGCTAACCAGAGCAATTAACATCAAACAGTGAGGAGCTGTGTTGGTGTTTTTTTTATCAGACTGGTAGAAAATGAAAGGAAACCGTTTTCATGACAGTAAAAAAGGAGAGACGAGGTTCTCCTCTCCTTCAGAGTTCTCTAAAGGTGGCACAGTATTCGCTGAGCATCATAAGATTTACTGACGATGACCGTGTTAAGTTTGATGGCATTGTGCACCTGCCTGACATTGGATTGTTCCTGCAGGAACACAACGCACTTAACCCTTTAATTGGGACAATGATGATGACGATGATGCCATCTCAATAAAGAACATTCTTCCTCACCGTTTGATACTCATGTCTCTGAGGCCTTCAGGTGGGGAGCAGCCACTTTAAAATATTATATATGTAGAAGTTATTATCTGAATGTTTTCTCTGACATCAGAGGGAAGCTGTATCCTGTCAGAAAAATTTGGGAAAGACAGGAAATATCTTGATTTTGATAGATTTATCACAGATTACTGTTTTAAACAATGTCGCTTGACACAATATTTTCCTAAAATTATAATATAATATAATATAATATAATATAATATAATATAATATAATATAATATAATATAATATAATATAATATGATAGATAGATAGATAGATAGATAGATAGATAGATAGATAGATAGATAGATAGATAGATAGATAGATAGATA
>JAUBOC010000051.1:1259382-1276977 GCA_032275365.1 Anablepsoides cearensis | reverse complement strand
ACCGTCCCATTCCCCGCCGTTTATGCAGCCGACACGAGCAGCCTACAGCCCACGTCTACTGCAGCCGACGTCGGCGTGGTCGACGTGGGCTGCAACCCATGAATTGAGACACAGCCACTATAAGTTTATTCACATTATTATTTATTTTGCCCACTTCACATCAAGCCCCGCCCGGTTTCCGTCTTTGCCAACCTTGCGCCTGCGCAGTCCATCAGTTCGAGCACCGATGTGATGGATCGGATACAGCACGCAGGTCTCAGTGTAGTTTCAGCGCCTCTGTAATGGTTTTATTAAAGTCCAGTTAGCCTCCAAAATGACCGACTACGCGGAAGAGCAAAGAAATGAGCTTGAAGCGATAGAATCCATCTATCCGGATTCTTTTACAGGTCGGAACAGCGAGTTAAACCTTGAGCTAGCTTCAGCTAGCTCTGCGAGCTAACAGTTAGCTGACTGTGCCACATGTAATTTCTTGTTTGGGGTGAAATATAAATGTACAGTAAGCAGTGGTCGTTGAGTGAGGGTCTTTTTCTGTGACCAGTAGAGACGGGAAGGACCAGCTAAACTTGACGTCAGCACTTTGTTCTGTGGTTTTAATTGTGTGTAAAAGTTTTGGGCTCTGCTCAGTCAGTCCATTCTGAGTGCAGCAGCTGAGCTAGCTGTTTCCAGCTGTCTCAGACTAAAGTTACCTGTCAGGCTTTGATTTCTAATGTTAGTCCTGTTGATGTGCTGCAGTTCTGTCTGAAGACCCCACCAGTTTCACCATCACTGTCACCTCAGACGCAGGAGAAAATGGTGAAAGTGAGTGAAAATCGTCATCCAGCATAACCTCAGAACATCTGAAGCATGAAGATGAACTTTTTTTGTTTTTTCTTTTTTGCAGTTGTGGAAACAACAATAAAGTTTACATATGTGGCCCAATACCCAGATGAGCCCCCGCTGTGGGAGATCCACTCCCAGGAGAACCTGGAGGACCAGGACACGGAGGAGATCCTGTCCCTGCTGCAGCAGCAGGTCTGTGGTGTTCTGGTTCTCACACATTACAGACTTCATCACTTCTGAATTCAAACCATGAAAATAGAAGTTCTCTGATCACACTCAGAGGATGTGTTTACCTAGGCTTCCATAGCAGCTGTATCTGCACATGTTTCCTTATGAGAGCAATGGAATATAAAAAAAAATAATAATATTATTATTTTTTTTTAATTAAAGTGAAGTTTGTGTTTTCACTGATTTTTTTTACTGTGAAAGTTACAAAATTATGTTTTGGTATATTGTATTTATCTTAAATAGGTCTCTGTGTGTTAATTATAAATTTCAGTTGATTATAATTTAATAAAATTAATTTTAAGGTCAGATTTTGTTCCTGAATAAAGAGGTGAACTCTGCCCCCTGCTGACAGAAACTGCTTCCTGCAGCCTCTGGGTGTTTGACAGGATCAGAACCCTGCTGCTTCAACAGCTCTGTTCTTTAAAGACATGTTATTGATCAAAGTATTTACTCGTCTTCTTTGTTTTTGTTTACTTCAGAATGTAAATTTCTGTTTTTTGTAACTCTTTCTATTCTAAATATATGCTATAACTGGCACCATAAAACTAAAGAATTTTTATTTTCATTTGTCAGAAAGAAACAAAAATTTATTTAAAAATAATCATCTTCACAGATTTTACTTCCTTCTTTTATTACTTAATTCGACATGATGTGTGTAATGTGTGTGTGTGTAGGCTGAAGAAAACCTGGGCATGGTGATGATCTTCACTCTGGTGACAGCCGTTCAGGAAAAGCTGAATGAAATAGTGGATGAGATGAAAAACAGGAGAGAAGAGGAGCAACGTCAGAAAGAGCGGGAGGCAGAAGAAGCAGAGAAGGTACCAGTTTGAACCTGAACCGGTACTCTGAGCCGGGCTTCCTGCCTCAGTCTGTTGGCAGTTTTCTCTGTCTCCCCCCTCTACAGGTAGCATTCCAAGGAACGGTGGTGACCATCGAGAACTTCCTGGCGTGGAAAGCCAAGTTTGAGCAGGATATGGCCGAGCTGAGGAGGAAAAGGCTGAAAGAGGAGGAGCAGTCTGGAAAACACAAACTCACAGGTAAACCTGTTCCTGTGCTCCCACTTCCTGTTCGCAGGCAGAGTGAAGAACGTGTGGCGTTTGTTTCCACAGGTAAACAGCTGTTTGAGAGGGATCATAACCTGGACACATCGGATATTCAGTTTCTGGAAGATGGTAAGGAAGTCTTCTTTTTAACATTTAAACCAGATTATCAGAAACAATCTCCTGCTGGATTGATATTTGTCTCTGATGGACTGCTGGTGCTTTAAAGCTAGGAGACTGGTGTTTTCTGTAGGGATGTCCCGATCCGATATTCAGTATCGGTGGCCGATACGGCCATTTTTTTCAAAATCGGATAGTATCGGATTTAGTCATGGTATCGGGCCGATCCAGTTTTCAGCATCATCATGCTTTACAACTGCTGTTAAGAAGTCAAGACAAGTATGTAACCATGTCCACAGTGTGGGAACACTTATCAAAGGAAAACAATGATGCTAAAACTGAATCTTGCAAAATCTGCAAACTGGATGTTTCTCGTGGTGGGAACAGCAGGGCTCGCTTTACTACTGCCAACCTTGTCACTTGGAAATAAATAAAGGTATTGGATTGGTATCGAAAAGACTAATCATTAAAAAAATCAGATTGTATCGGGAGCCAAAAAATCTGGATCGGGACATCTCTAGTTTTCAGTGATAACAGGTGACAGGGAGGACTTGGGCTGGTCCAGTACAGGACCTTTACCTGGTTCTTAAACCAGATTTGAGACAGAGCTCGACCTTGGAGCAGGACAGTGAGCCTAAACCTTCACTAGATGCGTTTCCATTACAAATGTGCGCAAAACTTTGTTGATATTTTGTTAATGTCGAAAAAAACACAGTTTTGCAATTGCGGTGTTTCCAATAAGAAAGAAATGATATTGAAATCACACGTGAATACGCTTGTTCTCGCGATATTCACGCGGTGGATGTAAACAATCAAGCATGTTGCTACCACAACACCAGTGATCAGAGAAGATGTGGGCGTCTTATCGAGGCTTGTAGTCGGTGAGTTTACTACTTTCTTTTACAACTTCGGCGATTTTACTACTACTTCCTGTTGTCTTTTCCTCTTCATCGTCTTTTCGCCAGTAGAAACAGCTGGTTGTTGATCACGTGACTCCCGTAATTCGAAAAAGTGTGTCCATTGCTTTTTAGCGAAATACGCTAATTTCGATACGTCCGAAAAACCACCTCATCCTAGCGCAAAAACATTTCGCGAAAAATGGAAGGTTTTTCGAAATTGACGTGTTTCCATTGAGCAAATTTATTTTCGAAATTCTAAGTTGCGCATTTTCATGGTCAATGGAAACGCAGCTTATGTCCTGCTCTAAGGTGGACCTCTGTCTCTAGAAATTTCAAAAAAACTCCAACAAGCTCCCCTCTGTGTTTCATTCCTTGTTCTTGCAGTTCTGGGAGGCTGTAGGTTTGTTGTCCTCGATGGCCTAAAGGTTCAGTTTACCTGAATGGTGGTTTAGTTTTCACACTTTTTGTTTTATTCCTCTGCAGCTGGAAACAGTGTTGAAGTAGACGAGTCACTCTTCCAGGACATCGAGGACTTGGACTTGGACGAGGACGACCCCGACTTTGACCCTTTAGAGATGGGCAGCGATGAAGACTGAAGCAGTACAACTCTGGACTTTAGAAAGCTCAAACACACACAAACCTGGCTCTGCTCCTTCACATGATCAGTCCATTCTAAAGACTTGACATAATATCTAAAGGGGAACATTATTATATACAACAAGTCCTGCCATAAGTGTGATTAAATGCCTACAAATATAGATTTTTTTGCTTTTGTGCTGTAGAACTCCAAAAAGACCGTCTGACCTGAAGAAGGCAGTAAAAGATGGAAGTTTAGTTTAGTTTTTTCTCTTGGTCTCCTTTCTGAACTCTGATAAAAGTCTAAGTTCTTAAAGTGCTGAAAGGAGAAGACAGACGCTGCAGGATGATCTGTAAACTGGATTAGCACATCTGGGTTTTTAACCTCTGAACAAAGCTCCGCCCCTTTTTGGGGAAAAACACCCCCTTTTCTTTGACAGACATTAAATAAAACTAAGACGTGGGCTTAGAAAACTAAGGTAAACTACAGGACTGCCTTCAACATCACAGCTGATCACTGAGCTCCAGTGGTGTTTAGAAGAAATTTGGATGACAGATGCCACTCAGTGATATCTGATGTGTCTCAACTTCCTTCCTGTTTGCCAACTAGTTGGCGACCGTCTAAACAGTGAGATGCAGGCTTTGGAAAGGAAGATGTCCAACACATTTTATTGGTTGTGTTCAGAGCAGCTAAATTTCCTTTGGTTCTACTGACTTATTTAATAAAAGTTCACATCTCTGGCCTGATAGTTGATTTCTGAGCAACCAGAGGCTTCTTAAAGACAAATTACATGAGTCTTCCCTTCATCAAAAAGAGATCCAGTCAGTTCTGTGGAATTCTGAACATACGTATACTAAAGTAGGATATTTGATTTGGAGTCATTTTAAACTGCTTGTGTTAATTTTTGACTAAAAGTTTTAAACATTGCTGCAGCTGCTGGTTAAGTTACCATAAAGCTTATTAGTTAATGATAATGATTTAATTAGTTTATTCATGTTTCAACGCAGAACAGATGAACGAAATGGAAAAATAAAGATGCTTATTAAAGAAAAAGGTGAGAACAGAGAAATTAATTTCCAAGGAGGCAGTGTCTGCAGATGACCCATCAACCCTCTGGGTGGTGCTGTTGAATCTGATTAACTTCAGTCCAAAGTATTTTTATGGAATGCTGTGGATCAGTGACAGGAAATAATTACCTGATTAGGCACTTAAAGCTTCAAAACAACTCTGTTCATATTTATCATCAGTCTCTGGATATGTTGATCTAGTCTACAGACCAAATGAGACGTTTCCTTTATTATATCACTAACTTCTAACAGACTCAGCAGCTGAATCTACTTCAGATTAAACACCTGTTCAGGAGAGACATCCAACAATAAGGAATAAGGAAAGATCAACAAGTCCGAATAATAAGATCCAGTTCATTTTAATCCAGTTTGCTTCACTTTGATGGTGGTGTAATTATTTCAGTACAATCACATTTAATAAATGAGTATTAAAGAAAACATGTACAAATTGTATTTAATCTTCCCTGGAGAAGGAAATGGATTATTAGTACAGAAAGATTTAAACCACTTTTATTGATTTATTTATCCATTTTTACCAACAACACTAAAGCAGCACAGCTAGCCACCTGTAAGGGTGTAACTATGAAGGATGGATCCTGTCATAATTGGAAATAAATGTAGAAAGATATAAATGGCTTCAAAAACTAAATACATGGCCTAATAAAATAATATTGCAAATTTAGCAACCAAATAAAAAAATACTAACTTAACCAATTTGTTTGATTAAACTGCAACTTTATATTTTATCATTTTTAACAGCATTAATTTAACATTATCACAATTATTTCATTGTTTATTTCCAGTCACATTTTTTACATGTTCATGTTGACCAAGTCCCGACCAATCACAGTACTTACAGCAAACAAACTTTTGTCACACATTGACGTCTGTGAGAACAAATACATCAATGTCAAATCTTAAATCAAGCTTTGGTATAAAAAAAAGACTTTAATAAAACATACATTCACAAATATAAATGGGATAAAATTAGGTTTGGGTTAAAACAAATTTAAATTAATCTTGATTAGATTATTATTTATTAGTGTACTAGTTTTTACTAAGTTCAGAGCCCATCATGGGAACAGTAGACTAATTCTAGAGCTTTAAAGATAAACTGTAATGACTGTTAGTGGTGTAGGATGAAAACTAACCTTGATATTAGCAGAGATAAACAAATCAATCAGTTTGATCTGGGAAACATTTTCTTGTCTACACAATATGTTTTGTTTCCTAGAGGTAATAATACCTGTGAGGTGGTAACAGGGTCAGACATGGGCTACAAAACAGCACAGGAGTTTGACTCGGCCGGCCCGACACCTGGCACAGCCTTTGACATACAGTAAGTGCTACTCATGGGCATCAGAACACTGGTGGGTATCTGGGGGGGTTCTTCCCCTGGAAATTTTGATTAAAGTTTCCTGCATTCTGGTGTATTTTAACGGGTACAACAAATTTTACCTTCATAAATTGATTGATTTCATAACTATATGAGTCAATCTGTTTTTAAACTCTGCTGTGGCTGAGATAAAGAAATGAATGTGACAAGATATAACTAATGAGTTTAGAGTTCTATTTTACTTTTTTGTTTTATTTGTAACGCATGGCATTGTGCCAAACAATGATGACACTACTACATGTTTAAAAATAATAATTATAAATTTACCCAATAAACAGTTGTAATTATGATAAACACCACTTTCTTTCTGCTTTGGTGAACCATAACCAAAACTGACATGACATCATGCAACTTACAAATACAAAATCTTATTAAACAAGCACCTTTTCATAAAAATCAAAGCAATTATTAAGGGACAAGACCCAAGATACCTGGCACTGTTCCTGCCCTACTTTCCTACTTCCTTTCATCCTCCTCCCCCCTTTACATCTCCTCCTCATCTGTCCCTTCCTCATCCTCTTCACTTCTATGACTGGCATCAAACCTCATGACTGACTCTGGCCTTTTCAGCTAATACTGATCATAACGTCATAATGCATCTCAGTAATCCAGGTAGAAAAATCTAAAAGAAAAAATGAAGTAGGTCCTCTGGACGGGTTCTTCTTCAATGAAACATTTCGTCTCTCCTCCAAGAGACTTCTTCAGTCTGAGGAGTCTCAAGCACTGCCTCCACATGGTGAACAAACAGGTTGGTCACATGCAAAAGAGGACCATCAGCCAAACAATAGGTCGCTAGTGCCTTGATTTTTTTTCTTTTGTTCATAGAGGGTCATGTGCTTCATCACCTGACTATCGTCAGGGCCCTGATTCACACCTTTTGCTCACAGGAAGGTAGAGTCAAAGTTACAGATCACAGGGGGCTGAGTCACTGATCACAGGGGGCTGAGTCACTGATAACAGCAACAATCATACATTTGTAGAACGTTTGCAAAGAATTCAGTGTTATAATACAAATACAGCATAAGCAAAGCTCTACACGCACGTCTCTTCTTCTATCCTCATGGGGACCTTGCATTGACTTGCACCCAATTACTTCTTATTTCTATTTTCTAACATTTATTATTATTCCTATAGACTAATCCTGACAAGTGCATACCTGACCCAAAACCTAACTTAAACTCAATTCACATTTTGGTCCTAAACCGAACCCCTGAACCATCATGGGTATTTCCCACAATGGGGACCAGTCTTTTGTCCCCATAAGGAACAGTGGGTCCTCACCAGGCTATGTGCACTGGAAAAATGATTAAAAATCCTATCTACCATGTAGCAAAAGCATGTACAAACACACAGTAAATTACTCACTGCAATGTATCGGAGCTGGTAAAAACTGCTATATATTAATGTAATAACAGAACAGGAAAACTGATATACTGTATGTTTTCTTTTGCATTAAATAAACATGTCTTCTCCTGGGTAGTCTGTATGAATTGATTTTAATTTGAGTTGATAAAGCAGAATATAGATATATGTAAACATTCCTGATAGGCTGTGTTTAATGTTCTGTGGGCCCTGAACACTTTCAGAAACCCAAACTCACTAATAAACCAAGTCTGGGTTGAAGTGTAGACAGAGCTGCTAACCTGTAACCATGCTGCTGGTTCCGTGTCATCACTGCCCTGGTTCAAGTCAAGAAAGTAAAAAAAAATAAAAATAAATAAACACCTGTGACTATGTTGCAGTCACTGGCCGTCCTAGAGCACCAGCCATTCTGTGATTCTCTAGAACTCAAAGACAGCAAGCCAGTCCACCTCTGGTTGGTAATATCTAAAGAGTGGAACATCTCTGCTGTTGAAATGGTGTTTTCATGTGAAAATAGTACAAAGTTTACTACATGAACGTTGTTTTTAACATCAAGAGAAGCACACACACATGAAAACGTTGGATTAAGTGGTCTGTGTGCTATGAGACCAACATTTACGTAGTTATTGATAGTCTTTGATGTCCCAGACAAATGTAAGTGGAAAATCTTTCATCTCTCTGTGGAAGACTTCGTCAAACCTCTCATTCTGGGCCACGGTAAAGTGATTTTTCCAGTCTCCAATGGTGCCTTAAAAGACAGAGAAGAGACATTTAATAAATAAAGTTAACATTGCACCTCTTCTCACCTATGGGGTCCCTCAAGGCTCCATGCTCGGCCCACTCCTCTTCATTCTCTATATATCTCTTGGATACATTATGTGCAAACATGGACTTCACTTTCACTGCTATGCTGACGACACACAGCTGTATATATCCACCAAATCTATCACCCCAGCCATTCTCCCCACTATCACCTGGCTGAGATTAAACTCTGGATGGACATGAGCCTGCTAAAGCTCAACAGCAACAAAACAGAATTAATCATCACTGTTCTGAAATCTCTTCTATCCGCTGCTCAGAACATCTCCCAACTTATTAATAGCCGCACATTGACTTCCTCTCCTACAGTGAGAAACCTTGGTGTCATTTGACTCCTTTAATTCCCACATCAACACCATCACCAGGACATATTTTTTTCACATTTGCAACACTGACGATCTGTCCTTTCCTTTCTCACTCCACCGTTCAAACAACTATTCAATCCTTCATAATTGCAAAACTTGACTACTGTGACAGCATCCTTTATGGACTTCCCGCAACGCACCTGCAAAAGCCACAGTATATTCAAAACTCAGCTGCCCACCTACTTACCCACACCCAATCTAGAGATCACATCACCCCATGGCTCCCTGTTCAATACTGTGTACAATACAAAATACTCTTACCACCTACGAAGCCCTTAATAATCTTGCCCCCTCGTATCTCAATGACCTCCTTCACTACTAGCCACCTGAGTTCCTCTGACTCAAACCTCCTGATCTCCATCAAAACAAGCACCATACCCTAGTGGATCAAGCTTTTTCCACTACTACCCCATCCCTCTGGAACGCTCTTCCTCAAAAAATATGTAACTTTGACTCTACCTTCCTTTAAATCACTACTCAAAACCCATCTATTCAACCAGGCCTACTCAAAACAATCCTCTTTCCAATTTTACAGCTTATTTGTTATGTTGCTCATATTTTCTTTTCTTGTAAAGCATCTTAAAGTATCCTTAAAAGCACTATATACGTTTGATGTATTATAATAATTATTATAACTATAGTATTCTGATTCATTGATCTGGTTTTCTTTGTACTGGGAAAGTTCTATGAGTTGATATTGGTTTTGAGTGGCTCAGTTTGAAAAGGTACCTTTCCTCATGAACCTTCCCAGGTGTTGGCTGAGCAGGTCATCTGAGACATGCTCGTAGTTGGCCTGAGGGATCTTCTTCATGTTGTTGAATGTGCTGTGCTTCACCACATTGGCCAGTTGGTCTTCAGTCAGCTTTTTGTCCAGGAACAAGGAGATCCTCCTGACTGCAGACTGCAGGTCCTGAAGGAGAACAGAACCATCCATGGAAATGTGTTTAACACAGTCAGATGATGTCTAGAAAAGGTCTTACTTGAATCATTTCTTCGTAAGTGATGAACAACATGTTCAGGTCATCCTTGTGTGAGTACCAGGACTTCACGTGGTCAAACCAACTGCATCCAAAAACTGTAGAGAACAACCAAAACTATCATCAACAACTGAGAGTTTTTTGGACTAATATTTACTGTAACATAAGAATTTTTACCTTCTCCTCTCAAAAATTTCTCTAAAAACTCATCAAAGTTCTTTGGTGTTTCCAACATGTTTGCATATTTATGAAAATAGAAGTAAGACACAAGGACATCTTTGGGATTTCTTGCCACGTAGATCACCTAGAAGAGGTCAAGACTTGGTGTCAGTTTTTATACTTCCTTTGTGATTAACAAAACACAACATAAACTTTGAACCAGCTGTAGGAACATATAAGAAGTTTAAAGGGCCTGTGACATGCCTATCCTTCAAATACAAAATTTCAAAGAAAACATCTTTATTCTTAAGAAAATTACTATAATACACATGATTTTACACATTTTGTCTCATAACTGGCCTATTTTCTTTTAAATTTCGCTCAGCCAAAGTGAAACAGGAAGTGACATCAAAGGGGAACTCATTAATAAAATTAAACTTGCTGGTCTCGGTTTATTAAAACAATATTATTTAAACTTGAACTTTTCTTCATGTCTCTTTGCTAGAAACTCAAAATAATCTCAAGAAACATCAGATTCTTCTCTACAGTCTGTGTTGTTAGCTTTTCTAACAATGCTCTGTTTACATGCAGATATTCCCCTTTGGCATTACTTCCTGTTTCTTCCCATGCTAATATCTCAACAACTGTTCATGTCAGCGGCGTGAAATTTGTTTTGCAATATTTTATCAATGTCCTCTTTCCAAAAATGCATTCATGTTTATTACCAAATTTTGATGTGACACGCACTTTAAAACAGAGTTCTATGAGCCAACACACATGCCACAAATCTAATTTTATGCACACATGTCCAAAAGAAGCAAATCATGAACCACCTGTAACACCTGAAAGTTTAAAAACAAATCAACTGGACGTCTTTAACTGAAGATGTTTTTATTTAATCCCACTCCCTCCTGAAGGTCCACTATAGTTTGATGCCTTTTTTCTGCTTATTGACAGAAGTGGTGTTTCCCTTTTTTGTCATTTTGTTTCATCTCTTCACATGATCCATGATTAATCATTGCGCCACTGAAAGGGAAGCACATATATGGATACACAGACACACTTACTGTATCTCACTTACAAGTCCCTACTGAGCCAAAAAACACCAATAGATGTACATAAAGACTGATAGAAACATCAGTAACTAGTAAACTAGTCATCTTTGAAATAGTTACCTGTAAGCTGGTCGACTCTAAACAGATTTCCTACAAACTAGTGTCCCTGTAAACTGGTTCTCTTTAAATTTGTAACCCATAAACTGGCCTAATATGAAATGGTTCCCTGTAAACTGGTCCACTGTAATCTAGTTTTCTGTAAATAGTCTATTTTTGTGTGAGGTTTAGTCAAGTGAACCCAGGAAACAGGCAAGACTCAGAGGATCAGAAATACAAGCAGGTATATTAAGTAAAAAGGCTCTGATGAGGCAGCAGTAACTACGAGCACAATAGGGACTCAGTGAGTAACCACACTGGCTGCGGTAACACAATGAAACATAAAAATATGTTATAAAAATAGTATAATTTACACCCACGTAGTTTAAAAACATTGGCACCAATAGAGGGCTGCAGCAAAAACAAAATACCAGAACATTAAAACACCAGTACTCCAAGTTTGAGACATTTTTCTTGGCAAAAGGACTCAGATGGATTGTGACTCTTGTCTCCCTTCTTCCTCTTTGCTGCACTGCAAATCTCCTACTGTTTGTTTTGATACTTACTTGGATTGGCTTATGCAGCCAGATTATTGGTGTTGCTTAGAAAAGTAAATTACTAACAAAATTTAACTTACAGTAGTGGGAGGCCTTCAGATTTTACACCCATTTTTTATGTGGAGTAAACACTCAGTGGTTTGGAAGAACACTGTCGACTAAGCATTTATTTTAGAGGCAGCGCCAGCAGAGTTTGTAACAACAGGATAAGTAGTTTGGACCTAACCTTAGCAACTTGCACTCTGCTATTATGGCATTAACTATATTGCTCTGCTTTGCTCCTCCTCATCATTAAAATGTTACCAACCTGCAGCCCTAAAAAGAACCACAGACAGCATTTGCAGGTCTTCTCTGGGAAACCCTGTGAACCTTTTTATTCAAACATTTCAACCTATTTGAAGCCAACTGTTATTTTAAGTTACTTCATGAGTTTAGGTGGAGTGTTGCCTTCAAGGTGAAAAGATTTTACATTGTTTAGTATTTCCTATGAATTTCAGTAATTATGTAACTATATGATTAATCTTATACACTGTCTTTATGAGATGTTTGGCAGTTATGTAACTTCAAATGGCTGCTCTCTGTACCACCTTGAGACATCAGTTATTACCTACTTGTCACAAAAGGACTTTAAGTGATTGAAGTGATGAAAAGAACTGGCTGACCTTGCCCTTCTTATGGTTTAGAGCAGCAGGCATGAAGTGATACGGCAGGTGGGTGACCCTCAGCCTGGGTGAGGGAGCAGAGATAAAGTCCACCCGGTTCCCGATCGCCTCAATCCAAGGGATGAGGTCAGCATTGGATTGAATATTCTCATTGATGGCCGTCACGTCTCCTTTAGCCTCCAGGAGCAGCAGGATCTGCTGCATCCAGATAGTCCCTGTCAAACAGAAGATGTTTAACAGAATGTTCTTTCTGTGTTCAGATTCCACAGCACACACTGTTCCAGCTGGTCATCTGATACTCCACTTATTGTGAAATCCCGAAGCACTGAGGACCTGGAACACTTATCTGGAACAACTGTAATTACTCTGGCTACTTCCCTCTGAGCAGAAAACAAAAATTACATGCAGGACATTCAGTTTCAGAAACATGCCCCAGATGTCCAAGCAAGACAGTAAACCCTCCTCTGATCCTGATATAATTATCAGGTGAAAATATAAAAGGGCTGTAATAATAGAGGATGAAATATAGCAGTGGTTCACAAACACTTCTGCTTTTAACCCATGAAAAAAAAGCTACAGAGAGTCAATTTATATGTTGAATGATGCAAGTTGAACTCTGAGGTGTGGAAGTGTTTATGGTGAGCACCAGGGTCACCTTAAATTCAGGTAGGAGCATAAAGGTGCCCAAAAGACCAGATGCTTTTAAATCCTTTTTTGCATTTAAATCGTTTATCTGTGGTAAAGTAGAACTGCAATAGTTTGTTCTGAATTCCTCTTTGAGTGTGTCCCAGGGGCTACTGTTATGTCTGGTACAAAATAAGAGATAATACTTGATTATCAAGACTTGGTCCAAATTGGCCTCTATTTTCAGATTAACCTCTTGTTATTGTAATTATAAAAAGGAAGTCAAATCTTTAATTTGCTCTTTCTTGAAAGGAAAGATCCCCTGAGGTTTTAAATTGTGTTTTAGAAACCTTTATATATACTTATTGAGGCCTCTAAATATATAACATTTTGATGCCCCTGTTTCCAAAATCTATTGGGAATAAAACAGTTTTTACTGCAGTCTAGAGCAAAACATTTAGTCTGGGTCTGAAAAAATCTGTTTAAAGTTAGTTTTCTGTAATCTGAATGCATGAAGATGTTTTCCATAATTTCTTTATATCATAAATAACAAAAAACATTATGAGTGGGCTTTGCAGAACCTGAAGAGATTAAAAGGTGATCATAAGAGTTTGATCAATTACATGCTCATGTAAAAAGACTTTTCACCTGATTTTGGGTATGTGGCCACAAATATGTCAGAGTCTCTGATCTCCAGGTGGTAAATCTGGTCCACATCTTCAGGATCATGAAAACCACTTATCAAACTGAAGCCTTTGTGTGGCACCAGTTTTGGATTTTCAGTATTTATATCCATGAGAGCTGAAACAGAACAAAAAGGGGGTTTTTGGTCACAGGTGAACAAAAAAAAACCTCAGAACTTTGTTCAAATTAATAAAAAAAAAACATGCAAGTTCAAATGAAACAACATTCAGTCAGTAAAGACGTGTTTAAATGCGAACCTCTGAGTTCTGGAAACTTTCTTGCAATTGTCTCAGATAGTCCAGATGATCCTTCTGGGTCTGGTTTGGTGGTCTGGTGCTGGTTCCAAGGATCCAGATAAATCTCTTTAGACCTGTTGATGTGTTGTAAAAAGCAGCTCTGACCACAGAGGAGTTTATCACCAGATTTAGAGCCACTGCTGGTGTATGGGGGTGGACTGGGAGGAGCACCCTCCTCCCTCCTCTTTTAAGTGTGAATAGTTGAATTGGACTGATGGAAATAAACAGAGCAGGACTCTGTGGGCTGTCAGAACCAGAACACCTCCATGAAACGGATCAGAAACATCTCAGAGCGATGATGTAACACCACTACAAGAGCAGGACTTTACTGTTTAGACGACATACTTTATGTCTGCAGAAGACAAATGTCTTTGTTGAAATGAGATTTATTGGTGTTTTATTTCCCTTAAGCTCAGATTTTAGTTAAGGTTCAGCTGCTGCTTAATTCCAACAAGAAGTTTCTCTGGTTTTGACTTACAGCTGTGTATAACTGACTGTGTCTCATGTGCTCTGTGCTGTCGTCTACCGTGCTTCTAAATATAATGATTATATGATTCTGTTTTTAGATTTTATATCAGTCATTATACCAAACTATGATAATATTATTATCTGTGGAGATATTATTATACATGTTTGCTGTACTTCATATCGATTGCAGTCACTGACTTCAAAAGCCTTGTGGAAACTTTTGGTATCACACAGTTAATGGTCCCCTCCACCATCACAGGCACACATTGGATTTGGTCATTTCTCACAGACTTTCTTTATCTCTCAGTGATACAGTAGTTGCTCCTGTCTCGCATCACATCCCTGTCATCTTTGAACTCGCAGTGTCTCCATCAATATTCAAGCCATCTATCCCAGTTCCTGCCAGATCATCACCTCCTCTACTGTGGAGGAATTTTTCGGCCACTCCCCTGTATGCTACAGAGAACCAGGACTCTACTCAGGGTCCCGGTGACTTCATCTCATCCTTCAACTCCACATTGATCCATACTTAATTGCACTTTTTATGCGTAGATCTACCAAAACTAAACCTGATCCCTGTCTCAGTGACTCCACCTGTGCCCTCAGGCAGAGCTGTAGACAGGCTGTGGGAAAAGGACAGGCTTTGTGTGTCTCTGGAAATGTTGAGGCATAATTTAACAGAATATCAAATTGCTGTGAAAAGGGCAGAATTGCATTATCTGTTACATATCATCTCTATCTGTTTCAATTCTCCTAGGGTGTTGTTTCACACAATAATTCTGTTATAAGCCCTCCCACTGTGATGTCTGGTGTTTCCAACTCCTGTGAAAGATTTCTTCAGTTTTTTATTGCTAACGTGGCTTCTGTTAAACAGAACAGTGCGACCTGTAGCATGGTGTCTGACAGCCTTTGCACCCCTCTTAAGGCATTTGTTGTCTTAAAAAGCTTTGAGCAGGTTTCTTTGTCCCTCATTACTGAGGCAGTGCATGGCATTAAATCTAGTGTGTACTGGACATTATACCTGCTAAAGTGTTCAGATGTTTTTAATATTCCTTTTGAACACGCTGTCATCAGACCTCTACTTAAAATAACAACCTGGATCCTTCTGTTTTATCTCATTTCAGACCTGTTTCTAACGCATCATTTTTATCTAAAGTTTTAGAAAACATTTTTATTCATTTGGAATCATTTTTAGAATATAACTGCTTTAGATAAATTTCAGTCTGGATTTAGATGTTGACTTAGTACAGAGTCTGCTCTGTTAAAAGTGGAAAATTATATTATTTTAGCTTTGGACTGTGAGGATCTTGTGTTTTGTGTTTTGTCCTGTGCCTCCCTCTAGTGTTCCTCTTGTGTCGTTCTCTTTCATCTCAGTCCTCATGTCTTCCAGCCCTCTCCAGATTGTTCCTTTACAGCTGTCTTCACTTCTAATAACCCAGCTGCTTCAAACTTGTACTCAGCCCTGTTTGTATTTAACCAGCCTCTCTTCACCACCTCAGCAGGTCATTGTTTGGTTTTCTGCCCAGGCTTCCTCCTGTCCTTGGGTTTATTTTTTGCTGCCACATTGGCTTTTTTGTTTAATAAATATTTTATTTTGAACGGCCTGCCTGTCTGTCTGCCTGCATGCCTGCCTATCTGCCTGCATTTGGGTCCATCCTGCCACCTAAACCTGATATGGACTCTAAGAAACGGTGATGCTGTATCTCACAGCAGCTGTTGATACTGTGGATCACTTTGTCCCAAGTGACTGTCCTTAGGTGGCTTATGTCTTATTTTTCTGAAAGGACTTTTAATGTTCAAAAACTTACTGCTTACTGTAGATCCACGGTGAAGAATTTGGATGTGATGTTTGATGATTGTTTAACATTTGACAAACTGATTGCATTGAATCAGCTTTTTACAACTGCAACTTCTATCTAAGGTTAAACCCTTCCTGAGTCAAAACGACCTTCAAAAGGCAACGCATGCTTTTATTCTCACATTGATTATAATGCACTTTATGTTGGAATAAGCCAGGGTTTCCTATATCGGCTCCAGTAGGTGTATAACGCTACTGCTCGACTATTGGCCAACACAAGGCACAGTTACATCCCGTCTGTACTTTCCTCCCTCCTTTAGCTCCCAGTTCATTCTAGGGTTAATTTACAACCTTTAATGTTTGTTTTTAAAGCTGTTCATGACGTTGCACCTTCTTATTGGAGTGATCTTTTACAAGCACATCATCCAGCCAGAGCCCTTTGATCTGCTGACCAACATCTTTTTGACGTCCCTAGATCAAAGTCCAAACATTAGGGTGACCATTCACTTGCTGTAGATGTTCCAACATTATGGAATTTATTACTTTTTGAGTTGTGCATGATCAATGACTTATTTTTGTTTAAAGCAAACATAACTTGGTATGTTTATTTTAAATAAAAAAGGAACCAAACGTCATGATTTGTAGAGCAAAATGCACACAGGATTTATGCTTACAAAATGGTCCGTGACCATTTATGGCTAATTTTTAGCTCCTTGAGCCACAATCATGACCTCTAGTGATGGACAGGGTAATGTTTCATGAAGCACCGAGGCTTTCCTTACAATTGTGCCAAAAAGATTCAGTACTTTGTGTTTTCAGTGATGGTGACATCTGGTGGACAACTGGAGCTACAGAAACCTCCTGAGAACCTGATTGAAGCGCTGACTCTGTCTCATATCAGCTAAGAAAGTTCAGAAAAGACTGTTCAGTTATTAATTTAAATTAATTATGATTACAATAAAATAAATTACAACTTTGAAGTTCAACTAAGTTCTTTGTTAAAAGAAATAATCATCATCATCATCAGTCTCTTAGCATTTTGGGCCGATCCTCAGTAAGAAGGAAGGACATGGAAAGGAAGTTCTGTCCAGGTATGAATGTCTTCTGCCTGTTGACAAGAGGGACGCTCCATCAATCAAAAAATCAATCAACTTTATTTGTACATGCAGGTAAATTTTATTACAGTGAAGTGAGTCAGCTTCGTTCCAAAAAAAACACAAGACATTTGACATGGACATACATGAGACACAGCATGATTAAAAAGTGACCAGGTGCTCAATATAGAAATAAAAACAACTCCAAACTTTAAAAACAATATCAGAATAAAAAGATAAGACAAGATAAAATTAGGTAGGACCATATGGAACACTTTAAGACAAATGGAAACACATCAAAACAAGACAAAAAGTTAGATAAGAATCAGATAAGACATAAAATGCCACAACAATAATCAATATTTCTACGGAAGAGGATTAGGGCCATTGAAAAAAAAAAAAAATTCTGACTTTAATCTCAGAATTCTGAGAA
>JAUBOC010000051.1:1190101-1204782 GCA_032275365.1 Anablepsoides cearensis | reverse complement strand
TCAGTGCTGCGCATGCGCGCGAGGGATAAACCCAATAGCGACAGCCTTAAAGGGCGGAGCCTATACGAAATAGAACAGCAAGGGCGCATGCAGTAGAGTTGGTAAATAGCCACAATGTGTGCAAGTTTTTATGCCCTAAAATATGATAGACAAATTATAAAATAGAAGATTTTTTTAATGGTAATGAGAAAATATGTATAAAAATGACCCTTTAAAGTGTAGAATACCTCCATTAAACCTGATTAGAACCAGTATAAGAAACAATAAATTAATACTTGAATCTGAACTGATTTAAAAGTAAGTGGATTAAACAAAAATATATTTTGTACTGTTTCCGAATACTCTTCTTCAATCCTGAAAAAGTGGAGGGAAAATCAACAAACATGCATTTGTTAGCACATCACCTGTTAACTGAAGGACAGCTAAACCTTCATCCCAACTTCTTCTGATAGAGCTGAAAAAAAAAAAACTAAGACGTCTGGCAATGTTTAGGTGAAGCACTGGCTTTAAGTCAAAGGAAGGAAGCTGCTTCATTCAGCTGATAGATGTGTTAGCTCAGAGATTCAAACTTGCACTCTGTGGTGTTGAGTTTAAACTAAGTTAAGATGAGGCTTTTTCATGTTTTAATAAGAAACTTTGGCAAAATACTCAGATATCAATGCCTTACTCTTGGTTAACTCTGTAGCCACTGGTAACTATTTAGGCTAACACTGTGTAAAACTTATTTTTACCAAGGGCCACATGAGCATTATGGTGGCCTTCAAAGGGTCAGCTGTAATTAACTTCAACATTTTGGTTAATTTAGACAAAAAGAAATGTCACATTCCTCGTTTCATTGCTACAGCTGAACACCGCTAACAAACAACTGTGCTCTACGTGGTTTAGTGTACAGAAACAGTGTTTTATCATGTTTTCTCATAGACACTGAAAAAATACCAAGTGTATGACTGACTAAATGTGAAATTTATAATACAGAAATATTAAAAGTAAGAGTTTTACTCACTATTTAGTTGTGGTAAGTAGTTGCTATCTTGAATTCTGAAATCTCCCAATTTCCGAAGGAATTCCCACTGGAATTCAACTGGGCTGCAGCAAAAGCAGGCGGCGAAAATGTAGTGAAATGAAGATTTTGCACTGCAAATTTCGCCAGCTACCAGCTGCTTTTGAACCCTGCTCACCTCCACCTAATGGTGGGATGCTGTCATTTCACAGGTAAAATCAAAATGTAATATGGGAGATGTAATTTATGGTCAATGCTGATCTTAAAGCAGCATTCACTTTTATTAAGACATGTTTGAAGCCCTCGTGAGCCGCATAAAATGTCGTGGCGGGCCTGATGTGATCATAACCAGAGATCATCATAACTTCTGAACTCAAGTCTGAAAACATGTCAATCTATAAATGGATCTGGTCTAATTAAAAAACAGAGCTCCAAAATTACCAATTAAAATCAAATTATAATATTTTTTGTAAACTGTATTTCAGTCTATTTAAATCTTGCTATATGTATACATTAGCTGATTATTCACGCTATGGCAGGTGTTTAAAGTTGTATTTTGAGTGATGTAGAGAAACAATATCCCTGAAAATTACCAGTTTTTAACGTTTCGTCACATGTCTCGTATTCCTTTTTATTGATGATGAATGTAAAACAGAACTCCTAAGAATGTTTAGGTCCTTGGATATCCTTTTGTATTCATCCTGACTTGTACTTTTAAATCATCTTTTCTCTGAGTTAAAATAGAACAGACACTTGAAAAGGGCAAACATTTATGCAATCACTTACTTTACATGACATATTTTCCTTTAACCTTAATTATTGTGTAGTAATTTGGGGGCTAGGGTAGCTTGGGGGTCAGTGTTGCAGCCCTGTAGTACTGAAGCTGCAGGTTTGAGCTCAGTTTGTCTCAGAAAGGACATCCGGAATAAAACAATTGACAAATCTTACGTGCTGTGGGGACCCTTGCAGAAGGGAGCAGCTGAAAGAAGAACAATAGCCCCCTCTATAGAAAGCTGATTTCACTTTGGCATGGAAATGTTTTTTTATTTTATTTTTGTAAGAAAAAAAAAAAACAATTTATATTGTCAATGATTAATTTATGACAGCAGAAAAAAGCAGAAAAAATCTAAGGGGGTAAAAACTTTTTAAACACTATATATATATAATTTATATAATATCCTTTTTCCATCATTTGTTGGTTTTGGTTTGGCTCTATGGCACCACCAAGTGCTTCGAAAGAGAAGGTTATCTTAGTGTGAAGTGCTCCTCCACTTCTTGCTGAAAGCACCCTGCAGTAACTGTATGGTTATTCTGTTCTTCTATCTTAACTCTGCATCATGTTTACCTAGCAACAAGCATCACCCGTGGCTGGCCATTCTATTGGTCAAATGAAAATGCACCAGAGACCAATGGCAGGGCTGTTGCCATGGTACAGTGTGTAGTTGCTGGGTGGAATATTGCTGCAAGGCACGTGAATCTCAGAGTGTGCTTGCCTTTTCTGCTGTAATCTTAACTGTCTGGCCCCAAGTACAGCTCAACATCATTTACTGGAAGCAAGGCGCTAAGTTTATGAATGGAAATGAAATAAATAATAAGCCTGTTTTCCTATATCCACCTAATGAACAATAGCACTATATTTTAACATTTCCAAAAGAGGGAAAGCACCTAAATAGAGAACAGCAACAAAACAGATGTCCTTAATTTCATGATATTTTGTATTTCTTATTAAACATAGTTAAATCAGTGTAAGTATTAAAATAATTTTTAAACTGAACCAGTTTACAAGGCTGCTATGTATCTGTTTTAAAATAAAAAAACACAAATAAGAACAATGCAGAGGCTCCTTTAAAGACAGATGATTTATGTTGGCAGTTTACACACAACAGCTTTGATGACAAAAAGGGCTTTATTTCCTGCAACAAATGTTACTAAACAGATCCTTCTTTGGCTTAGTATTTTTAATTATGTAAATACTGTGTTATTTCTATTTCAAGGGAACATTACATTTCAGTCATAAAGGTGAAAGTCAGACACAGCTTTTTAGTAGTTTTTTTTTTTATCTTAAGAGGCTTTTTGCTAACTGTTGCTGTAAGTGGTCAGGATGGACTTGTGACCTGTCCAGGGTGTAACCCGCCTCTCTCACAGTGACTGCTGGAGATTGGCACCAGCTCCTTGCCTCCTCACAGGGAAATAAAGCAGGTAAATGGATGGATGTTACTGTAATTATTGCATAGCAAATAAAACCTAGAGAGTTCTGTTGGACTGTGTTTTTTGTAAACACACGCCAAGTTTGTAACTGTTCAACTAAACTAGTCCGTTTGAGTAAAGTCACTGCAAACATGCACACAGTAGGCCACTGATTTTCTTTGTCTCTTTCTCCTAACTAGTGTCTTAAATACTGACAATAATACATTTGTGATTCTAATGGAGCAACAAAGACAAATCCAATTTTATGATTCTTTTTTGATCTTCGGAATCGCATTTTATTGTTTGATCCAACAAAATAGATATGCTAATGACTTTACTACACAGAAAATACAAATGTCCCTATTCAAAACATTTGGTTATACTGTTAAAAACATTTTTGTTAGAAACATAAATTACAATAAATAAAAGTTTTATTTATACCTCCTGTATTTCTTTTTTTATGCACAGAGACCTATTTGAATACAATTGTTGTGACATTTGTACATTTTTATTATTGAACACAAAACTCATTATTCTTTCATCCAGTTGAGCAATTTCTTACCTACAAACCAACCTTCTTTAACTAGTATCTGACCACAGCCTTTGTAGAAGTATCTGATGTTGTAACTTAAAGTATTTGTTTTCCTCTTATCTTTCACTAAGTATACATCTGTGTCATAATTGCTCTGTCCTATTACTTTATTCATTTGTCACTGAACTTTTGTCATAGTGGGGTTGTCAGGATGTGAGAGTGGGTGAAAGAGTGACATGTGTATGGGTGAGTTTGTTGAGATATTAGAGTAGGTCTGTGTGAGAGGGTGAGTTCTGCTGGGTGTAAGATAAGAGTCAGTCTGGGTGTGAGGGTGAGTTTCCCCCAAAGGATCACCCCGTTTGGGACACAGCCTGGCTGTTACCAGGTAGCATTGTGCCAGATTTAGACTGCATGTGCTGCGGCTGGATCATAAGGAGAAGATCTTTGCTGTACAGAGTCTCTCAGGACCACATTTCTATCCCCACCACCTCTTCTATCTCTGAGTCCACTGCCTCTGTCCCCCCCCCACCCCCACCCCCACACTACCACCCCCTCCTTGTTTCTAAGTGCACCCTCTTTGTCCCCCACCACCACCACCACAACCCTTTTCTTGCTCCGAGTCCTTTCAGATTCTACCTGACATCTTCACAGTTTCTACCTCAGTCCGAACAGCGCTGTTAGACAAGAAAAGCCCCTCCCACAGACCGGCTCATTAGCCAATCACAGTCAGGGGTGGGACTTCCTGCAGACAATAGGATTGCAGCTGCCTCAGAGTCGGGTAGCAACAGGGCCATCAGAGGGTGTGTGGTGATAGAAGGTGGGGGCTGCGTCTAACTAAGGAACAGATGAAACTTTGTCTCATACCCATAATAAATTGTGATTTTGAGTTGTTCTAAAACGTTTTTTGATTTGATTATTAGAAAAATAGCAGTGCCAGTGACACGTATAACTCTATTCCCATCAAAAAATGTGTTAGAGTTAATTCTACCTTCTTTTTTGTTGTTTAATTTCAGACTCACTTTTATGTCACCTGAGTTAAATAGACTTTAATCAGAGGTGTAGTGAAATTCTTAAAAGTGTGAGGAAAATGTCCATGTTTGCCTGGATATAAAGTCCTAGTATATATACCCTTCTGTTACTATAAATGGACAGGACGGGAGAGGTTAGCTTGGACCTGGCTAATGTGAATGAAGGGAGGGAGACCTACCAGCGGACTCGCTTCGGTTTTTTTCAAACACGTTTTTTATAATTTCAGCGCAACATCCCTTTTGCAGTGTGTGTGGCATTTCACTTTAAAACCGAGCTTTTCTCGTGTTTCATTCTGCGTCCATGCTGTGTGTGTTGGCATGAGACGGAGCAGCCCCCTCCCCCGTGCCGCCTGCAATGGTACATTCCTGACAGAGCGGGCGGGAAGGGGAGCCGGACGGCGGAGAAGCACAGGTTCGGTCCACCGCGGAGTATGGAGTGGGAAACGGGCGACAACCATGATTTAGAACCACCCTTGTGATGGTTTCCACCTCCGGGGATTAACATGGTCAGCCCTGGTTTGGAGAAAGTCCGATACCGGAGCGGATAAAGCGTGAAGAAGACGGCGGAGGCTGACGGAAGGACAAACCCGTCTCGCTGCAACCAAAGGCGGGGAGCAAAGCTCGGGAACTCTGGATTCTGCTTTTCCCTTTTTTTTCCTGTTTTTGTTTTCTTTGAAGTGGATCTCAAAACTGGCTTTAAATTTGAAATCAAACTTTTCTTTTGGATTGCGTTTTGTTTAAGTGAACATAAAGTAAACAGCGTCTCCGCGGATTGGATTTAAACTCGTGTTCCGGTCTCTTCCTGGATCCAGAGGGTAGGAGTACAGTGTTTCGGTCCGTGGGTCAGAGGAGCCGATACACGGCAGCTTCAAGCAGCGTTGGTTCGGTTTGTTTACATCTGTTTGTCGAGACTTCTCGGAGTTATTCTTCCTGTTCTGGCCGGGCTCAGAGCAGGTGAACAAGACAAGGTTCTGCTGGACCGTCTCAGTCCGACAGGATTCATTTAAGTGATAACTGTACACCACCAGCCCCCACCCCGAAAAGACCACTGCGATTGGATCTATTTTTAGTGTTTGGGATGGGGTAAAAACAGGCAGCAGGAAACCTGATTCTCCTTCACCTTTTTTTATTTTCCTCTTTACAAACTGTTGCACTTTTTTCCTGTCATGGATCGGCAGAAATCTGATGTTTTACAACTAGGCCAGAAAAAGGCAAACATTTTATCAACATATTAAGTTCTTTGTGGAAACTAAACTGACCATGTAGCCTTAATAATTTGGGATAACTAGAGGTTCTATATTTCACTGCACACAAAAGACCTGCTCTAGATAAGGGAATGAAGCTGGATAATTGATTAATTGTGTACTTTTAGATTTTTTTTTTTTTCAGAAGAACACAGAGTGTATGACTTTACTCCTTATTTTTGCAAGCTCTTATTTACACAAAACACAACAAAGTTCTTTTGACTACCTGAAAGATACGTCACCAGCAAACTAAAACATCCAGCCCACACAAGATGCATGAAACTGTCATACCCAATTCAGTAAAACTCTAAGCTAAATAATTTGCCTTCTTTTAGTCCCCATATCTACAGAGAAATAGAATATATATGTATAGCAAGAGATCTATATAGTGTAATTCCACAGAAGACAAGAGATGATATTTATTATATTTTTTACTTCAGAGAGACAAGCTGCCTGCAAACCTGTTTGTTGCCTTAAAGTCTGTAAAACATAAGTAAACAAACCAAGCAGGAGAAGAAGGTGCCTTTTTAATTGGTTGGTCAGCTTCCTACCATTTCAAGCTTCATACATTTGTTGGATGTAAAGTGCTGAAGTTAACTCTGGGATTGATAACATTTACTTAAGTGCTCCACCCTCCCCCGAAATCTGTTAAAGCACAGACTGTGTTTTCCTGCCGGACTGAACTTTTACTAAACCTTCCTATGGTTGTCACATCATCATCTGTGGAGGACAAGACTGGATCCTCCTGCAGGATGGTCCAGTCCGAGCCTTGGATCGCCACATCACTGCTTCGTAGGAACAACAAGAGTTAGTACTAACAAATAACACAAACACACACTGACAAAACACCACATGCGCCTAACTTGTGTCTTTGGTTTTTACTGTGGTCATGTTGAAACTGGGTTGTGTGTAGAAACCTTGGGGTTAATATGTTAAAGTGGTAGTTTGTATTCAGTTGTCAGTGGTGACAAAATGTATAAGCTTAGTGACATGTAATGGCAGTTTGTGTTTGGTTTTTGTTGGTATGGTTAACATGTTAAAATGGTAGTTTATAATTAATGTCATTGTGCTGATGGGGTTAATATGTTATTTATTACATGATGGTAAAAGGTGAAGAACTTCTGTAACGTTTGGTTAGAAAATGGTAAAAATTGCAAAACCCGACAGTTTGGTTGCATGATGGAAGAAGTTCAGTTAAATTCACCATTTGGGTAATAAATGACAATAATGGCAGCTGAATCAGCCAGTTTGATTGCATGATGGTGACATCTGCAGAACTGCGCCACTGTTTGGGTAAATGACAACAAATGTAGGTCAACCTTCTTTTAGTTTGGTTCGATGATTCTAAAAAGTGCGGCACAACCTCCACACCAGCAATAACACAATTTTGAAGAATCTTAAACAAATACTTGGTTCTGCTGGCTTGTTAAGGACTTTATTTAACGTTTATGAATGTCTGCTTAAAACATATCTAGTGTCTTCATTTTTCATCAGTAATCAAGTCAAGTCAAGTCAACTTTATTTATATAGCACATTTAAAAAACAACTGCCGTTGGCCAAAGTGCTTCACATATTGCAACTATTAAAAACAACGCATTACAAACAATACACAAATAATGATAAACCATAAAAACAGACTAAACAATTAGGGGAAAAACAACTCTCATACTACATTAAAAGCTTTTGAAAAAAGTAATAGTTCGTTCCTTGTAACGACGCAAGGGGATTACAGGGGAATCCACTGTTTTTAGAGAATGTTGAAAGTTGTTTATCAACCTGTGCTGTGTGTGAGATGCCAATACAATTATTAGGTGGGTCTGTGGATCCAGCTGTGAGACCAGTTTGGATCACTCGTGTCATGTTGCAGGCTGGGTAACTGGACTGTCGCTATCATTTAATATGTGTGTGATTCAGGGTTGGGCAGTAGTTCTACGTTATACTTGGCTGTCTAAAATTAGCAATGGTAATGCTTTGAATGTTGTTTTCCAAAACTCGGCAGTGAACTTAATAACCGCTGTGCTGAAATCATTTTAAACTGTTGTATATAATAAGTGTAAGCTACTTTTCTGCTGCTATTTCTGCTATGTAAAATTATGTTTTTAACAACATACGTTTTGAATGACTACGAAACAAATGGTGCAGCAGCTCCACCATCTTGAAGACACAACTCACTCTCAACAATGAGCAACCTTTTTATTTTCTAGTTTGATAAAATGAGTTGAAAACATCTTTTAAAGGGTAAAACCTTTTAAAAATTTATTAGTTCAGATCTGTTATTTATTTCCTTTTTTTAACGAGGAAAGTCCCATTGAGATTAAAAACCTCTTTTAAAGGGAGTCCTGGCCAAGAGGCAGCAAAAAATACACATTTACATAGAGTTGCACAATTAAAAGACAATACAAACACGTCACTGCTTTGATTTGCCTTGAGATGTCCAGCTCCACAAATTGTTCAAATCAAAGCTGTGCAATTACTTTAATTTGTAGTTGGATTTTGGCTTCTAACAATTGCTGAAATAGAATAATCAAGATATTGTGCCATGGAGGTACGGGTTACTACCACCCAAGATGGCTGCTTAGTTTGAGGGGTGCTGCCTTCTCTAAACCTAGATATTTTTAATGTTGTCTGCTGCGTTTATTGTTGTGTTTGAGAGCTTAAATGAGTCATAAAAGTGATTACTTACAATCATTTGCCTAATTAGCAAGTCAACTTCCCAGAATCCCCAGGAAACGCCATCACCAGATATGGTCGGCCCACCTGATGTATGGCATACAAAGTATCCTTGAGCTTCTTGCTTTGAACACGAATAGCAATAACAGTTGAATAGACACTAATATAACTGTTGATAATATTGGAGACAGAATCACAGTTTGTTTCTTCTAAGCCTGGAAAAATGCAGGAAATGTGTTGAGGTACATCTTCTGCTGCAACAACCCAAGGTTGACTGTTGCATGCATTATTCTGCTGTGATCAATCATGCTTGATTATCAGTTACATCAGTTTTCAAACCCTTGGAGTTGAGGTGGTTTTTCAGCGGTCAGGAAGTGATGGAGGGTCAAGCTGATGAAAATGGAGGTCAGGTGCTCTCCAACACAAATGAAAATAAATGAATCAACAAGGTATTTGATGCAATTCATGATGACAAGTGGGAATTTTGAACTGAGTTATTATCATTTTCTGCCTGCAGAGACAATAATGAATCTTTAAAGATAATGACTGTCTCAGATGCAGAGCCTTATCATTTGTTTTGTTTTTGTTTATTTTTATAGTGACTGTTTTTTCACATAGAGCTACAATTCTGCTGTTGCTTTTATAAATTCTTGAGAATGTTCGATCCATCCATAAAGGCCTGGCTATTGGTGTTAATGTTTCTCAAGAAAAATGAGAAGGAGGGAAGTCCTAAATGGGATTTTTGAGTGCTTCTGACCAGCAGAACTTTTGTGATGGGCGCGGTTCTGCCTGTTTGTTAGTGCTGTTCCTTTCTTTTAATGTAAATTAAGTCATCCATGCATTTTTTGACAAATGAATACTATTTGGCTGTCTAAAAAAATAGCCTTGTCTTAATATTTTGCTGCACTTGATGATTATATATAAAGTAGTATCATGGAACAATCCAGGTTGCCACAATGTAGTCAAAATAAAAAAGGTTATCTAAAACAAAAGAAGACAGTCATTTTTTTTAATTTAGGAGTCCCATCTTAATGAAAATGAGTTTATAAAACTGAAAATAGACTCAGTGGGTCAGGTTGTAGTTGTAAGCTGATTATAATAATAGAAACAGATTTCCCGAACATGCTGAACAAGAAGGTAGATAGGTGATCTTAGAGGCTGTCCTGGGTTGACAAAATAATATTTTTATGTTTACCCCTTTAACTCTTAACAGTTAGATATCTTTTTATTTGGTAAAAAAGGAACACCAACTCGCTTAAAAAAAAGTTAAAACAGACGTTTTTCAGGGTGGAATCTGACTGATAAAAACGTTGGAGCTTAATCTGGGACCAGTTTGTGGATAAAAAACATTGCGAGTCTTGGACTTTTTTTCTTTCTTTTTTTTTTGCATTGGACCTCCGGGAAGAAATCCCATGCAGTGACGTATGCTGCAGCGGGAGGGGTTTCCCCAGGAGCTCGGCGCAGGGTGTCTCAGGAGCTATGAAAGGTCTGTGCGACAACGAACGCCGAAAAACCACGTGACTGCGCGTCAACTGGTCGGCTGCCGAACGACCATGCTGAAGTCTTAAAAGTGCTGTGAAATGAGACGGTCTAGGCTTCGCATGACATATGTTTGCGTTACAATAGTGGTTGGTTTTATATTACATGCCTTCAGACTTAAAATGCATTGGGATGTATATTGACATGTCTTCATTGAAGGAATAACTTCATAATTAAAAAATGTTACATATTAAAAAAACATTAATAATTTGGGATTAATCCCAGTATCAACACTTATATATACATAGCATTTGATTGAACATCTCATTGCAGCATACATTGTATCAGCTAAGTTGCTAAACATACATTTAAAAATAAATTCTTCAGTCCAAACTATGCCGACTTGGTTAAAAAAACAAACTCTGGTGTCTTCGTTTTCCTATTTAGTTTGCCGGTGGTGCAATGTATACTGGGATATCCTTGTCCAGGAAGGATGCTTGGCTACAGCCATGTTCAGGAGGTTGCAGCCCCTGAACTGAGACACAGGCAATTTCACTAGAGGGAGACATCACAATTAGCAGAAATAAATATACCATTCATAGTCCCAGGTTAGCTAAAACTCCAGGAAATTATGCAATTCCATCAGACTGCATGTGATTTTTAGTTAATGTACCACTTCATAATAGAGGGAAAAATACACAACAATGAGTAAGCTATCACCCACTTTAATTAATATTCATTAATGACAGAATTATTTACACAAAACTACCTGTCAGTCTTGAATTGGTTCATGCTGACCAGGTAGAATTTGTTAAGATTAGCTGCTTATCTGATAATCTGTGTTGTATTGTATATTGTGTAGAGTGACAGAATTGTGTAAAACAGAAATAGTAATAACTTTGTTGTTGCCTTCGCTCTAGTTGCCAAGAAGACTTATGACAAGTTCTGATTGTTCAGAAGCCTTTTGGGTGAGAGGTGAAACGTCTGCAAGAATCAACACAAGTCTTGTTGGCTTTTATTGAGCAATGGATTGTATATAAACATGAGCTGAACACCTGATATCTGATGTTAAATGAGGATGTTAGAACAGCAGTTCATGTCACACCGAGTCCAGTCATTAATAAATACAACATATTGCTAACAGGAGCTTAATAAAATGTCCAATGTTAAAGCATAATAGTCACTGTTCAAAGTTAAGAAGGAACCTGAATAAGGCAGGATAGAAACGTAACATTTTCTGATGCCATTAATTCACAGAAAGTCCATCTTCCAAACCTTTTCTCTAATAATTGCTCCTTTTGTGCCATAAGAACTAAAATAAATTTTGAATTTGTTTCAGACATAATGGTTGATAATCAGTTATGTTTACATGTGTAGCTGCAGAGTTGGCCTACTTATTAGTGTTGTAAAGATGTTAGTTTGATATTAGCAGGTAGGTGAGATTTATTTTTTACAGTATTAGAGTTTGCTGACTAGACCATCAGCAATGATGCTGTATATTCAAAATATGTAGTAGTGAAGTGATGCATTTTTACTGACATTTTACACTATTATTACTAGCAGATATTGTAATGAGTTGCAACATTCTCTTATTTCACACACAACAATTCTCTTTGTTAAACTTACTTTTGAATGTACATTCTTGAAAACTAATTTGTGATTAATTTTAGTCAATTGTGTGACTAAATTAACTAGTTGTTCTACTCTGTGTTTAGCTTTGTAATTTCCTGCCTCTTTGAGGCAGTTGTGTGTGTGTGTTTTTCTCCATGCAGACAGGGGAGGCTCTATCTGATGATGGAGCATAATATTGATAACCCCATAATAGCCTGATTCTTTTGGCTAAAAAACTAGTTGACTGAGACTTCTTAAAGTAAAGGTATCATACCTTTTAAGAAAACATTAATATAACCTTTTATTAAAAAGCTTCCTCTTGGTAATATGAGTTATATGATGAAACGATGCATTTATGTTGCTTAGCACTCAAAGAAAACCAAACATAAAACATGTCCGTGTGAGACCAGTGTGTTGGTGTTGCAGAGAGGAGCTTCTTCAAAAGTATGGAGGGAGTTTTGTTACAAAAGGACAGAGTTCCAACAAAACACAATATAATTTTTCCATTTATTGAAAAAGATATGATCATGGTTACTTCGGCAAGAAACATGCTGCCCTGTTTGCAGCATACGATTGCACAATATATTGAAAATTTATTATCGCCATTTCAGTGAGTGCAATATTAACATTGCGAAGGACTACTTAGACTGCAATAAATTATAGTTTGTTATACTTCAAGTAGCTTACATTCCTGCTCCCCTGCTAATGATTCTAAGGATATATTTAGTTAATCCAGGCTGTCACTGGCCTTAATTACCACACCTGGTTTGATGATTGTGATGACAGAAGAGAAAATAAGAAGTGAGTAAAAATGTGGGGTTATGCCAATGAATATCATCATTAAACAATAATATCACACACTGCAAATTTTTCTGATACTGTGCAGTCCTTATCAGGGTTTACTTTCTTTAGTCATGTTAGGGAGTTCCACTTTGTGTAGGTCACACATCACTGGTGTTTTCATCTTCATTAGGAGCATTGTGTTTGTTTAAATAGGACACAGTAAATCTTCATTTTTTCTCATATCTTGTCTTTTCTCTTTTTATTTCATATATTGACACGTTTTTCACCTAAAACTCATATTGTAGATTAACAAATGCAATAGTCAAATTAAAACAAAAAAATATTAACATGTTTCAACTAAATACATTCAGTGTTTTAGTAAAGTGCGATAAAGTTTTCATCTGAGTTACTTAAAAAGAAAACTAGTCTTTTTGTAAAATAAAGTTCCTCAGATTGTTAATGGAGTGAAGAAACAGACCTTCCTTTTGTTAAAAAGATGCTTCATTTATAAACCTAAATGACACTATCTCAAGTATTACAGGAAGTAGTTCAATTTTTTTTAAATTTCTTGTTGTATTTGTTCGTTGGCAGCACAGGGGCTCAGTTGGTAGAGTTGATGCCTCTCAGCAAGAAAGTCGCCGGATCCCGGCCTGGTGACTTTTCTGGGTAGAGTTTGCATGTTCTCTCCATGCATGGGTGGGTTTTCTTTGGGTACGCTGGCTTGCTCCCACAGACCATAAGCATAACTGTCAGGTTAATTGATCACTCTAAATTGTCCCTATGTGTGAGTGAGAGAGTGAATGATTATTTGGCCCTGTGATGGACTTGCAACCTGTCCAGGGTGTACCCTGTCCCTCGCTAGGGCTAGGCGATATGGACAAAAAATTTTTTTTTCATTTGCTGATATTGATAATCTGACGATATCTGTCTTTCTTAAAAAAAACAACAACATGATGTCAAACTCTGCTTGCTTAATAGGACATCAATGGATATGATGAACTACAAAAACATTTGAAACACAGCCTTTGCATGAGGAGCTTGGTCACACCTTTAAAGTTGGACAAATCTGTTGGATAATGGCGCTCTGAGCACAAATATTTATTATAAAGTTAGGTTTTAGAGACCAAAGTTCCAGGAGTGAAGTGAGGTAGGAGGGGAGAGGTTTACTCAATCAGGAGGACTGCTGCTCCTGCTGACCTGACCTGCTCTCCTCTCATTGGATAAAAGAGCTCTGGGGTTTGTTTGGTTTGTTGAAAGTAGCATCCCGTTTGGAGCAGACTGGGCAGCTTTAGCAAGACCGCAAGAAAAAACAACCAGAGTTCACCCCTCCCCCCTTACAGATGACGGAAATCTGTCCTGGCCACATTTAAGTAACGAAAATCTGTTTTGGCGAAAGAGAACATTAAGCCCCGTGGTTTTGGCTGCCGTGAGTCCAAGACTGAATCCTGCCCGCTGTTAACTTCAGTTGCCACCGACCCCAATCACGTGACTGAATAATGCCCGCTGATTGGCTCAGATGCCGCCGACCACAGTCACATGACTGAATCCTGTCTGCTGATTGGTTTCTGTGGCAAATATTCCGCGAATGGGGACTTATGCCTCCATCGCATTTTGTTGTCTTTTCGAAACAGTATGAAAACTCGATAATGTAAAATTTCATATCTTCAAAACAACATATTCGATATTGTCTGCGATATATGTCACCCACCTTCTATTCATTGCACAATGACTGCTGGATATGGGAACCAGTGACCCCCATGACTCTGAAAAGAAGAAGCAGGATATAGATAATGGATGGATGATTGTATTTATGTCCTGTTTGACTCTGATGATGCTAATGAAGATGAGTCTCATCAACATGCAGTCTCTGTTTTATGTTTTACTGGCAAATACTTATTTTTTTGTGATACAGAATTGCAGCTGCTTCAAGGCAGGTTAACCAGCTTTGACAAACGTATAAATGTGTTTTGGAAACGCTTTGCATAAATGTGCATAGTCTTGTTTTTTTCTCTAAAAATATCTGATTCATGCATCTACAGGGTCTTTGGTAAACACCATAGACTTGAATAACACTAGACTGAGCCCCGCCCATACCGTTCAATGGTAGCGTCTGTGACAGCATGGAGGAGCAAACAGGGAGTTCAAAA
>JAUBOC010000051.1:1148999-1162656 GCA_032275365.1 Anablepsoides cearensis | reverse complement strand
TGCATGTGAACAGAGCGTTGTTACAAAAGCTAACAAAACAGACTGTAGAGAAGAATCTGATGTTTCTTTGGATTATTATTAGTCGCTATCATAGAGAGATGAAGAAGATTTAAAGTTTGTAAAAATTTGTTTTAATAAACAGAGACCAGCAAGTTTAATTTATGAATGAATTCCCCTTTGATGTCACTTCCTGTGTCACTTTGACTGAGGCAAATTCAAAAGAAAGTAGGCCAGATATGAGACAAAATGTGTAAAATTATGTGTACTCTGCCAATTTTCTTAAGTATAAAGATGCTTTCTTTGACTTTTTGTATTTGAAGGACAGGCATGTCACAGGAACTTTAAAGCAAACCCTGGTTGGTTTATCTTTTTATTTTGGTTTTTAGTATTATTTTCTCAATAGAAAACTTGTTGAGGTTTATCAAACTTTCTTTTTGACACATGGCCTTTTAGAAAAATGGTATTTGACATTTGTTTTCTTGTTTTACTGAACCCATATTAAACCGTGACCGTCATATTGAAGTACTTCTTTTATATTATTTAACTTTATTTAACCGGAAAAATCCCTTTGAGAGCAAAGATCTCTTTTATAAGAGCAGCCTGGAGGCAACTTATTGTACATGTTTTCAGTCTGTGGGGGAAACCCAGGACCTTCTGTCTGTAAGGCATCAGTGTTAACCACTGAGCCGTCATGCTGAAGTGGGATTTATAATTACCATTATACCCCGAATACATTCAATACGTACATAGGTAGGTAGATAAGATAGACACATTTTAACACCGTAAATCCTTTAAAGGTTAGTGTTGGTGTGTCTGCTCCACAACAAGATGTAAACTGAGGAAAGGTTTTGATGATACTGAAGTCAGATTCTGTTTTAAGTTGCATCCTGAAGTCAACAAAGAAAAAGGTTTACAAGATACTTTTGATGCTCCGATATCAGTACTTAATAACTTGGTCCAATTAGTTGCATTTTGCAGCAACTCTCAGAAAACACAGGAGTGACTTTTCTTTTTGTTCAACAATTATTTAAAGACAAAATACAGTCAAGAGTGGTCTATGTGTGTTTGAAGATATAACCAAGGTTTACTGCAACATCTAACTAATCTAATTAAATCACAGTATTTTAGTCAGAAGTGATTTTAAATATTTGTTAGATGTACCAGTAATAATAGCTCCTCTTTTAACTTAATAAACGCTGCCCTCCGTCTGACCACAGTGTGAAGTCCAGGAAAATATACATTCTTTTCTATTATGCAGCAGGAGGAAAGCCTCTCCAGCAGAGTGAAGAAGGATGTTTCTGGTCATGTTTGTTGTGGAGGCTCACCCTCCCTTGGTTCATCATATAGACTGGAACTGTACAGGCTGTTGTTCTTCTAGAGCTCCAAGTTTTTTATAAAATTAAACATAAACTCTGTAGCTTGTGGACCGTTTGAGGCCTACAGGTTAAATATTATTTAGCACATCTTTAATTTACATTTCTTGTTCAAAATGTCTACACCTCAGCCAAGTGCATTGTTAGCTGCACTCTCAAAATAAGAAATAGGCTCGTAAAATTTAAAACATTTAATCCTAAATCAGGATATTTACTTTGATATTTTTTAAAAGAAAAACTAATCTAAATAAAAGCTTTTTAATTAAAAAAAAACATTTAGCTGTCAGTAATGCAGTGAATTGATGCTACTTGTAGCTGATGCTGTAGATCAGGGGTTCTTAACCTTTTTGACCTCGGGGCCCAATTTGTTGAACATAAAAAGGGAAGAGGCCCAGTCAGACATTACCAATATACAGATCAAAATGATAATTATTCTCAATCTTGGTTTAATGTGTATTGTATTTGCATTATAACTAAATTAAATACACTTACAGTATAAAAGTAAAACTCCTGTCAAATATCACAAGACATGATTATGACAAATGTTTTTTCATATTGTAACCTGCCCAGAACAATTATTTGAACAAATACAACCATCAGTCAACACCACTCAAGCTGTATAATTTTTAACATAAACAATAACAAAAATAGACAGTTCAATAAATGAATAAAAAAAATAAAATAAAAAAACCTGTAAAAACAAGTTTGATAAAGTGCAAATAAAAATACAGCCTTTTTAAACTTTTGCATGGTAGAAACAGAAGCTGCTCTTCATATTAGTGACAAACAATAACAGCAGCTTTAAAGTTTCTTTAAAATACATTTAAAATGTTTAAAAATAAACTCCAAAAATGAATTTGATAAAGTGCAAAAGAAAATATAGCTGTATTTGCAAATTGATAATGTTTTGAACTTTTAAAATGAATATTTTTAAAGCATGATAAAACCAGAAGCTGCACTTCATATTTGATGAGTTACCTTTATGTTTGCTTCTACTTTTCATTTAAAATAGGTTTCCACTCTCGGCAGGTTTATAAGGTTCTTCTTCTACGTATTAAAAAACGTTGTTAAACATCTGAGTGACGCACTACTGCTACTAGTGGTGAGAAAGTGTATTGCACCTTATTTAAAATCAGTGCGGTCCTGCAGCCTAAAGTTAAAATCTTTTGAGGCCCTCAAGGTGGCGCTCGCGGCCCCCGTTGGTTAAGAATCTCTGCTCTAGATCCAGGACCTTGTTGTGACCTAGATCAGTAAATGTGCCTGACCTTCTTGTCCCCCCCCCACACAGGCTCCCTCCCAGCAGCAGATGAGGATGTGGCCAGGCAGTGAAAGTGGAGGTGGGGGTCAGGACCCAGCATATACCCATTTGCTGCTCCACAAACCAGCTGCCGCCCAGCCACACCAGCGCCACTTTTTGGACCCACCTCACCACCCCCACCCGACCTATTCCCACCACGGGAACGGTGGGCGGGGCCTGAGGCAGAGTGGACAAACGAGCCTGGGCGGAAGCGGGGGTCAACAGGGATCCTCGCCCCAGTTGAGTGACAGCATGGACGTGGGGGTGTCCCTGGGGCTGCACCACCTGGGGGCAGTGTCTTCCATGGAGGCCTCTCAGTTCGGCTCGGCATCTCTGCCCCTCGCTTTGCCAATCGGACTGTCTGCCTTCCGGACTCGGCCGGCCCCCACCGCCCCAGGGCCACAAGCCCCGCCCCCTGAGGACTACTACCCCGCCTCCAACAACAATAACCCTGCTCCGGGGGGCAGAGGGAGGCCGGATTCAGACGAAGGGGCAGCCAACTCTTGATAAAACCTGAACCATGCCCTAAAGCCATACAATTTTAACTTCAACTCCAACTACAACAACAACAACTACTACAACACACACACACAGCCAGAGTTCAGACACGCAGGAGGAGACACTTTCTTCTGGATAAGAGGAGGAAGACGGAGGAGGAGGATGAACAACGCCTTCCTTTTTTTTCCCCCCGTTTTAGTTTCTTGTCACTGTTGCAACTGTAATTGGTAAAGAATGATTAACGAGTGTGTTTTTAATGGATATGATTTTATTTTTCTTGGGTTTTATGAGTTGGGTGTTGTTTTTCTGTTGTTGCTGTTTCAATCTTGGAGAGGAGGAAGGTGATGAAGAGGTAGAAGAGAGGGGGAGGGGGGGGAGGGGCCAGGTCCCTCCGTTTGACTCCAAACTGTGGCTGTCGGCTGAAAGATTGTCTGAAACCGCTGCGGTTCAGATCTAAGAGATCAGCGGCCATAACGCAAGCGCGCGTGCACACACACACACACACACACACAAACATACACACACACACACAGCACTGTTTATATTCCAATCAGGTTGGGGAGAAGAGGGAGGGGGGCAGGACACTGATGCCTTGCTGACGTTCAAATGGATCTCCTTTTCCTCACTCTTCCCCCACTCCCTCCACTTTTCTCGTTGTGTTTCTCCTCCAGACAGCTCCTCCTCTCTGTGCTGCTAATCACCACGACAACCGGTCCGAATTGCTGCTAAAGATCCAACTCAGATCAATAAAAAATAAAAACAAGATAGAAACAGAAATGAAAACTTTTTAATCCTTTGAGCTTAAGAAAAAAAAAAGGATAAAGTAAAGAACCACTGCATCTCAATGTATTTATTACTATTTAACAAGAAAAAACAAACTGAAAGTAATGTTTTTTTTTTTTCTGCTCTTCTTTGTTTGGTTGCCTTCTTTCTGCAGGTGAGCTCTGATTGGCTATTGTAACAGAGAGTAAACTGGTGACCTGGGAATGCCACTGGTTGTGGGGGCGGGGTTGAGGGGACGGGTTGGGGCAAAAATAAAGTTGGATATATAATAAGAATAAAAAGTATACTTTTGCACACCAAAGTCAAACGAACATCAGATCTGTGCCTTTCTTCCTTCTGACTCCAAAACTAAAGCGCGTGCAGCAGGAAATACTGCAGGAGCACAGTGCAGCAGAAGAAGCAAACTGCTCTGGAACCGTTTTGGGGTATTTTTGTGATAGGATTAAGGAGAATTGAACAAAAAGCAGCATTATTAAAAAAAGATACTAACAGTTCTTAGCTTTAATCACTTATTTTATCAATGCTGTTGTCATTTTCCAATTTTCAGTATGGTTGAGCTCCAGTTCCCCTGTGTATGCTGCAGGTATTTCACCTGGGCGGTGCTGAACCATTAGTCTACACTGGGCCTTTGAAGTCTCCTGGTGGAGCTTCAGCCAGAATAATTCTGATTATTCTCATTAATTAAAGGTAGAAGAAGTGTATGATCAGCCTGCTCGCTTCACCTGTACAGCACTCAAATGTTACCTGAGTTTTTGCTGTCGGCAGTCCAGAACCTTCCTGTAAACAGTCAACGCTGACACCAGGGTTCTGCTGATACTGAAAACTAGCTCACATCACTTTGTTTCTAATCTCGTCCTTCATTTGGAGGGAAATGAAGGTTCAAATAAAGCTTGGTGTGTTTATAGGGAGAGTCTCGTTTACGAGGCCTGCGCTCATATGGGTTCTCATCTGTTTTAAATCTATTTTTGTGATCTTGCAGAACCAGAGTTAGTGTAGGCTTCATGTTAAACTGTTATGGTTTGTGACACTGCTAATATTACGCTTACAGCAGTGGTTTTCAAACTTTTTAGCTTTCAGCCCACAGAAACTTGTGACCTTAGAAATTACTAGTTTATCTACTGATAACTGTTTAACTTGGGCATAATTAGAAACATTATAATAATAACAAACATAAATATACTACTTTTATTCATTTATGATTGTTTTGTTTTTTGCAATAATTATGATGAAAATACTCAGTTTAGCTACATTTTAATTGATGTCTGGAAATCATGTGAGGACCCCACTTAATGTTTCATGACCCACAGAGGGGTCCTGACCCCAGCTTTGGGAACCACTGGGCTTGTTTACCCACTCACTCAACTGAGGCATCAATTGGTACATTTGTTTCTGTGTTGATAAAATGTTTTGACCACCTGCTATTGTTAAGACGAGGATGACCTTAAAGTTTAAGTTTGGGTCAAATTTCAAGTTGCCTATTTTTCTGTTGACTTCCAGGTTTTCTGGGATGGAACAAGAAAGTCTTGTTGAGTGTTACCTCACTGTCCCAATGGTAAAGGATGGACTCATTAGATTTGTTCATTGCTGTTATCATTCAAGGCCATATTTAGAAAGCAAACAAAACCTTTGTTGTTTATCACAAGTGAAGATGGAACTGATGGAAGGAGAAAGGATGGAGGTGATTCTGATGTTTGGGGAATGAAGCGGCTGTATAAGCGCTGCAGATTAACAACTTCACCCAGAGCTGTTGCATCCCTTCAGCTGTGTGTTCAGCACATTGAACATGTCACACAGCTGTACGTTACAGGCTCAGTCCCAGTTATATTGATAACTTTTGATATGCTGAATGACCACCTTCCCATTAAAAAAAAAACCTTAATCTAATCTGGCGCTTTGTAAGATGGCAGACATTATAGCCTAAAGCAGACCCCCCTCACCCACTACCTGCTGGGGTATTCAGATATTTCATTTATACTTTTGTTTCCAAAATAAAAGTGTGTCCTGCAACTTTTGACTCACCCTGTAGTTGCAGAGATACTGGTGGGCAAATCTGCTTCTTCTTAACCACTAATCTGTGTTAATTGGTCCATTTTGATTCTACGGGTATTTCAGGGACTAATCCTAATCTGATTCATTCACATTCTAACACATTACCTCAACTACTGAAATGATAATAAGACTGAAGGTAGGTCATACTGATCTGAATGACTTGGTTGTGAAGAAAAAGAACGTGTAGAACATGAAACTGAAGTTTAATGAATTTCAGGAACAGGAGATAAAGTATTGTTTACATTTCTACAGAACAACTAAATGTAGTGGCTGGAAGTTCTTGAGTTATTAACTCGTGTGCAGCAGGTGGCGCTATGCACCTCTGAGCGGTTTGCGGCCCGCAATTATAAAACAAGAAGAAGACTTCTTCTGCGCATGCGTACTATGATTCAGTCCCCTACTGTGGAGCGGCGGAAACTCAAAACAAACCAGTGGATTTGGAGTTCATCTTCGCTTCTTCAAGTTAACAGGTAACACGTGTTTGTTTATTTGTTTGTTTGTGTATCAGGTTGCTGTCAGAAACATGGTGTCTTTATGTTTTATAACTTAAAGTGTGTTCTCTCAGCTGTCAGTCAGTCTGCTTCCTCACATCCTTCAAGAGTTAAACAAACACTGAAGGTTTCGGCTTTTAAATGGTTTTGGTGGAATTCCGCACAGAAACATGTCGAACTTAAAGCTTCTATTTATCACTTAAAGATTTTTATCTTCTTTTCTTCAGCCATTATTTAGACTTTGGACCTAATCCGGCAGAAATTTGCTGCAGAATATCAACCAGAAAAACAAACATTATGACATGTTAATAATAATAATAAACTCTTAATAATAATAATAATAATAATTATTATTATTATTATTATTATTATTATTATTATTATTATTATTATTATTATTATTATTATTATATGTCACCATGACGTTGCCATGTCTCAGCCACAGTGTCTGCCTGAATTAATTTTATCAGCTTTATTTGTTTGTTTTTTTGTCAAGTGAAGTGTTTGAGCTGTTTTAATTTTCATTGATGATTTTTTAAAGCTATTTTGATGGGCTGTGGTAAAAAATATTTAGGTTAAAATCAGTATAAAAAAGTGATCAAAGTATTTCAAGATTTCCATTATTGTCATTTCCCTGAGTATTCTCACACAGAGGGTAAAACAATATACTGTTTCTCGCCATGCAGTGTCCTAAAATATACATCTAGATTTATAAATACATATAAAGTGCACACACACACACACACACACACACACACACACACACACACACACACACACACACACACACACACACACACACACTAAACAAGGCTAAAAAAACACACATTAGAAAGTTTAAATAATTAATTAAATAGGTCAACTAATAAAAACATTTCAATTAGGAAACAATAAGACCCAGACTTTAAATACATGATCCAGATCTACACCTGAGTTGGACTGAGTGTAGAGAGATAAGGAGCGCTCACTAAAACACAGCTGAGCTGAGCAGCAAGATATTTTTGATCCCATTTTCATCTTTTTTGTTTGTCATTCGCTGCTAAAATAATCCTGAAAATATCTTAAACACCAAAATCTTGTGGCTTTTTGCCTCAACATCACAGTGTTGATGTAAACTGAGAGAACTTTATCTTTATCTTTAGAAGAACTCTTGAGATGGAACGTGTGTGTGTGTATTGTGTGAGAGGAGAGAACTGGACTGACAGTTGTGTGATAAACAAACTGTTTCCAGTATCAGGTCCAACAGGCCTGGCTGTAGAGCCACTCCCGGCCACTCCTGCTCTGATCTGCGGCTCCTGAAGTCAGCCAATGAAAACAGTAGCAGTGCTTGGAGGAGGGATCGGGGGTTTGTCTGCAGCCTACTACCTGTGCAAGAGCCCACAGCTTAGCAAGGTAACACACACAGTCAATGTTTACTGAATCATTAAAACCTCCAAACCACAGATTTTCTTCAGAGCTCAAATTAATTCACACCTTTTTTACAAAAATCTTTTTATATATTTTTAAATCATTTTTAGTTCGTGCTGCACTAACAGAGTGGGACCAGATTTGGTCCTGAGCTGAAATCCTAAAATGAGATACTTTTTTTATTCACGACAGCTGAACATTTTAGACCAGCTTTAGCTGTGTGTTTAAAACAAACATTAAAGTGCCTGTAACATAATTATTTTACAATAAATATGAAGGCATTTTTGAAATGACAGCATTGATAACATATTGCAAAAAACCTTTCATGCCGTTGAGATGAACAGTTGCTGAGGTATTTGCATGTGCAGAAACAGGAAGTGATGTCAAAGGGGAATGATAGACACAGACTGTAAAGAATCTGATTTATTATTATATTGAGTCACTAATATTGTTTAATAAACAAAGTTTTCTTTTCTTAGAGTTCCCCTTTGATGTCACTTCCTGTTTAACTTTAGCTGAAGTTCGAAATTTTGTTTGTGACAAACGGTTAATATAATGTGTATAATGACAAGTCTCTTTAATATAAAGATGTTTTCTTTGACTTATTTATTATCATGTCCCAGGCACTTTAAAACCTCTGATTTAATCATTTTTTTTGTTGTAAATAAGACTGAAGAGCAGATTTTCTTAGCAGTAATCCATTAAAATTATTAAAACAGGTGATTATTTTGGAGTCCAGCAGTCGTTTTGGAGGTTGGCTGTGGTCTTCACGGAGGTCCGATGGGGCAGTATTTGAACATGGACCCAGAGGGATTCGACCTGCCGGGCCAGTGGGACGCAACACCCTCAATATGGTCAGTTCTGCCTAAATAAATCAGATGGGATCAACTCAACTCATTGACAAACCAGTGTCATGACTTAACCCTTTATAAATATGAAGTTTGATTTAAAAAAAAAAAAGGATACAAGGATAAATAAGTCTGGTTTGATCTTAGGATAGCAAAGAAATTAAAGCAAATCCTAAAGATTTGCTTTAATTTCAGTCGGTGAGTTGAACAGTTCTTGTTGTGTCTGCAGGTGGAGGATCTGGGTCTAGAGGGGGAGATTTTGCCCGTTTCCTACAGCCATGAGTCGTCCAAGAACAGATACCTGTATGTGGGAGGACAGCTTCACAGGATGCCTTCAGGATTCAGGTGAAGGCAGGAGTGAAGGTTTTAGCTACCACTCACCAAATATTAGCTCAATATCTGTAACCTTTACTGAAATATAGATGTTTTTGTTTATGTCAGTCAGCTGTGGTAGCCATCTTGAATTGAATGATTATAGTTGCTGTAGATGAATCAATAGAAGTCAATATTTATCCTCTCTGGTCTGGGAACCTCAGGTCTGTTGGTATTGAAGTGTTAAATAAAGATGTTAACAAACAGCACTTGGAGTATGTGTTGTGAATGACTCTCAGCTACTACCACACCAGCTTTCAGCTGAACATCCTGAACATTTTAATACCTGGATGATGAAAAACGGCAACTAAAACCCGTTTGTAACATCTGCTCCCTGAGATTTCTATACATTTATAGAACCAGAACCAGGACAGGAATAATTCATCTAAAACTGTTATTCTCGACTGATGAAAACAAGTTCATACGTATTCAAAAACTGAATCATCCCACTTTGTTTAAAACAAATTATTCCTGACATAATTGACATGACATGTCTTTTATGTTTTTTTGTTCTTAGTGGGATTTTCCGAACCGTCCCGCCTTTTTCCCGCCCCCTCCTGTTCAGCTTGGCTCCTGAGATTCTGGTCAAGAAGGGAAAAGAGGAGGACGAGTCGATCCATTCCTTTGTTTCCAGGAGGCTCGGAAAGGAGGTAACAGGATTTCTCCAAGATGTTTCTTACTGCAGATCAGGACCTGTATTTATCAAACTTCACAGAGTGGAATTTTAGAATTAAGTGCTGAAAATGTACAGATAATAGGTTTAGTCAGACAATACAAATTTAATAAGGGGGAAAAACTGGTTTACGTACCAGTGTGCATAATGTTAGACATTTCTGTGCAGCTTTTGGAGAGAATATTTTACTATTTTTTACAGTCAGCTGGTGAGTGAATACAGATGACATGATGCTGTCTTGTCTGCACTAGAGATGGGATTGAACCTGGGATTTAAAAAAAACATCGAAGCTGAGTTTTGAAGAAAGATTTTCTCTATACGTCTGTGTTCATGATGCAAAATATTGGAAACGTGTAATTCACAATCAGTACAACATGTATGAAAACTAGTGAGCTATATGTGATGTTATTTTAGGATTTTCACTGTTTTATCTTGACATTTCTGAAAGAATATTCTTGGACATGAAATCTGAGGCAGCGATTGGTTCATGCTGGGGGGTGTTTGTAACGACATCATCCAGGATCAGCTTTGCGGCACAGCAAAGTGTGTAAATCAGCTCTAAGATTGACACTTAAGATTTATCCTGATTTAGATTTTTTTTTTCTATTTTGTTCTGAATTAAAAACCACAATAGTGTTTCTGCTAAAAACCTTCTAGTTCTGTAACCATGCAGCTGTGTTGAAAAGGTACAGCTTGGGGCATTAGCACCACCTCCTGCTCCTGGTACTACAGTAGTGTGTTGATACCAGGTCCAGGTCACTGGTCTTGCCTGTCCACTGCCTTCCTACACAATTCTGCTTAATCCTAGTTTCCCTTCTCTGCTCCGGCTGGGATTTCTCCCACAGACAGGTAGAATTTTAACCAGGCCAATCAGCAAACAGTTGTGAACGTCGACGTCGATTTTCTCACTGTTTTAGTCTACTAGTAGTTTAGCAACGGCAGCGGAGGAAGTGACTGAAGCCAGTCTGTGTTGACAAGGCTTCCAAGTTAAATGATAGTGCCTGTGCCTATCCATCAAATACAAAGTCAAAGAAAACACATTTTTATGTAAGAAACCTTGTATAAAACACGTGATTTTACCCATTTTGTCACTCTTACCTATTTTTTTTCACATAAATGACGTATTTTCTTTTGAACTTGGCTCAGCCAAAGTGCAACAGGAAGTGACATCAAAGGGGAACTCTTAAAAGAAAGAGAACTCTGTAATCTTTGTTTATTGAAACAATATTATTTGAACTCTGACGCGTCTTCATCTAGCTCTGATAGTGACTCAAAATTATCTAAAGAAACGTCAGATTCTTCTCTACAGTCTGCGTCATTAGCTATTTTATCAATGCTTTGTTCCATGCAGGCATTCCCCTTTGACATCTCTTCCTTCACATGCAAATATCTCAACAACTGTTCATCTCGGCAGCAGGAAAAAATTTTTGCAATATGCTAATAATGTTATCTTTCCAATAATGATGTTTATATTTATTTAAAAGTGTCAAGTGCCTGTGACGTCAAATTTTTGTCAAGCATATGAATGCATTTTTAGAAAGAGGACACTGATAAAATATTGCGAAAGAAATTTCATGTCGCTGAGATGAACAGTTGTTGAGATATTTGCCTGTGAAGTAACAGGAAGTGACGTCAAAGGGGAATGTCTGCATGTGAGCAGAGTGTTGCTACAACAGCCAACAACACAGACTGTAGAGAAGAGAATCTGATGTTTCTTTAGATTATTTTGAGTCTCTATCAAAGAGAGATGAAGACGCGTCAGAGTTCAAATAATATTGTTTCAATAAACAAAGACCAGAGAGTTTTCTTTGTTAAAGAATTCCCCCTTCGATGTCATTTCCTGTTTCACTTTAGCTGAGTCAAGTTCAAAAGAAAAAATGCCAGTTAAGGGGCAAAATGGGTTAAATCATGTGTATTATTCCAACTTTCTTAAATATAAAGATGTTTTCTTTGACTCTTTGCTTTTGAAGAATATGCATGTCACAGGTATTTTAAAGTTGTCTCATTTACAGCCGTCTGGTTGGGCTCAGTGCTTCTCTCTTCGTAGAACAAGGGGCTGGTTTTTACCAGGCTAACACTGGTCATGTTCTTATTGTTGTGTATGGATCTACTTTACTGTGTGCATCAATACACTGTAGCAGTGATATGGAGTGGTGGTGTGTTCTGCTGTGTATAAATGCTCCAGGTGGTTTCAGTCTCTCTCTCCTGTCATTCATTTATGTATCTGTACAAACAGAACAGTTGTTATTGATTTATATATTTAATGTTTTTCTCCTGCATGTGTTCAGCTGGCGGACATCGCTGTGGACAGTCTGTGTCGTGGGGTGTTTGCGGGGGACAGCAGGAAGCTCAGTCTGCGCTCCTGTTTTCCTCCTCTCTACAAGGCGGAGCAGGAGAGAGGCTCCCTGACTCTGGGACTCCTGCTGAGCTCAGGTGAACCTCTGACTCTGCTTTCTGTTAGTAAGATGAGATCCACAGTACGACTGAAGCTCCTGTCTGTTTTTTTTTAAATGCTTTTAAAAACCAACAGGCTCAGCTCCTGCGGTCTCTCCTGGACCTCTGGCTCAGAGGTCTGTGAGAGAGTCCTGGGCGCAGTGGTCTCTGAGGAGGGGAGTGGAGTCTCTCCCGGAGTCTCTCACAGAGTTCCTGCAGCGGAGCGGGAAGGTTCAGCTCCACAGAGAGGCAGCGGTTCAACACCTGGAGGCCTCGGCGTCGGGCTGGAAGGTTGGTGAGAAGACTGTTGACTGCTGTGGTCAGGAAGGAAAAAAATAAATAAATACAAAAGAGTGAAATAAGCTGCGAATTGTCTTGCTTATTTTTTATGACAACAAAAATAAAACCTGAGGAGCCCAGGGAACTTGAATAAAAACATGTTTAGAAGGAGACATGAACTGTTCTGCTTTAATATAGTTCCTGGTTGTGTTCAGGTCCATTTGGAGGATGGATTAATATCAGCTGACCACATTATTTCTGCACTGCCTGCTAAAGGTTAGTCTGATGTCATGAAGGCCTTCAGCTCCTCTAATAAAGAAGTTAAACTTCATCAATGTTTCAACAAAAAGCCTAGAATTATAAACCTTTTCATTAACCTGTTATAAAATGTTCAGACTAGAATCCAAAAGCAAAGTGTCAGCAGACTCTCTGTGTTCTCAGCTCTGTCCTGCGTTCTGCCCGACTCCTGCCAGACTCTGATCCAGCTGCTGCAGGACGTCTCAGCCGTGACCGTCGCTGTCGTTAATCTGGAATATGATGGTTCCATCCTCCCTGTTAAGGTAAGACTTACAACAAAAACACACTTCACAGCCATAATCTATGAATAATTATCTAACAGACACAATATAATTAATTTCTAGTCCCTACCTGTCATTTTGCTCCTCAGAATGGCTGCCTAAAAATGCTGCAGAATTACTCAAACATGCATGAATGAAGCAAAGCAAGGCTTTGGGCATGTTTTTTATGAGAGGATAACATTATGATATAAAACTCAAAAAAGTTGATTTTACATGATACAGCCCCTTTAAGTACATATAAAAACACGATGCTGTTGTTCTGTGACTCTATATTTTAAAGGATATTTCAATATTTACAGAACATAATTTGTTTATGTTTTAGTAGTTTTGATATTTATCTTTAGAAATAAAGCTGGAAAACATTGTTGAACAGTGTTTGTTGTTGTCAGGGTTTTGGTCACCTCATTCCTTCATCAGAAGATCCAGGTGTGCTTGGAGTGGTTTATGATTCTGTCCCCTTTCCTGAGCACAACAGACCTAATGGAGAGACCACCAGACTGACGGTACACACACACACACACACACACACACACACACACACACACACACACACACACACACACACACACACACACA
>JAUBOC010000051.1:971133-986896 GCA_032275365.1 Anablepsoides cearensis | reverse complement strand
AAGTAAGTAAACTTTATTTCTATAGCACCTTTCACAGACACAACATCACAAAGTGCTTAACAGAGAGCAAAATAACTTAAAAAAAACAATAAAACAGATCATAAAAAACAATAATTAAAACACAGTAAAAAAGCACTTACTTAAAAGTCTGTCTGAATAAAAATGTCTTAAGATGTTTCTTAAAAGAGTCAGTAGAGTGTGAACAATGAATTGACATATATCTCTCTGAACTAGGGGTGGCTGTGGCGGAGTGGTTAAGGGAGTCGTCCTGGAACCGGAAGATCGCCGGTTTGATCCCCCGTCCAGCTGCTACGAGCTACACCCTCAACTCAGACAGGTCTTTTCACTGGCTGTCTGACTCTTAAAAAACACTTTTTGTATTTAGCTTTTGACGCTGTATAAGGGGTTGTATTATTCATTTTTACCTGATTTTATTTTTGTAGAAATTTTATTGGATATTTTTATTTTAAATTTTAATTATGGTAGCTTTTAGGCATTTTACTGTTTTTGTTGCCTGGTTTTACCTGGTGTTGGTGCATTAAGCACTTTACAAATAAAGTTGGATTTTTTTGGGAAGGTTTATTTTATAACAGAACAACACAAATCATAAGACCAGAAACTCCCAAATGACAACTTTATGGAGAGTAACAGTACAATATTCATCTCATATATAATTTTTTTTTTTGCTGAATTTTAGTATAAGTTGCAATTTAACTGCACTCATTACCCCCTATATTTAGCACGGGGACAGATGAGACCCTTTAATCACACTGTGGTGGCACACCATCAGTCATTAGTCTACTGGACTTTCCAAACCACAGAAAGCAGACAAGACAAAAATCTGCTTGACCCGTCCAACATTAAATTAATTATCCAATTATTTCTATTCGAGGGTCTGTGCTGCCAGATAGCTTCATAGCTATTTACAACAAGCTGCCTCATTAAGATAACTTCAGCACCAGTTGCCTCATAATCACTTCCTTTAACAAATGATCGGTGAAAAATCTTGAGATTACCTAAATGTCTGCAGACCTCTGAGGAGTCAACGTTATATAGTCACTAAAAAAAGGTAGAAAAAGTTTGTAAAATTGTATAGTTATTTGAGAAAACATTTTTTTCCTGACTTATAAAAACAGATTTGTCATTTGTTGTAATTTCTATTTTTTTATGTTTGATTCAAGGCAACAAAATAAACAAATTTAAAAGGTAAAAGATGATACTTGTTCTTTTATATGATGCAGTGTTTCACCGCCCATTATCAGGCAAATGCTAACCACTGATCCATCATGCTGCTACATAACTTTTCAGCAGATCATGTACAACAGAAATACACTTTCTAACCTCCTAAAACCCTTGACATGTGGAGCTTCAGGGGTGCCCTGCGCTGTAGTGTTGCACCTGGACGCAAATGGAACCCAGACACTAAAAAATATAAACAAAACACCTGAACCTCTTCTCTTTATTTACATGTTCATAAAGTAAACAAACAAGTAAAGTTATGTACAGCAAACAGAAAGTGGTACATGGAGCTCATCACTCTGTGGGTTTTGAACCTCTTTGAAGGTCCCTGCTAACCATTCCTCGAAGATTAAGTCAAACTTAACATTTTCTTTATGTGGGGGTAAAAAAGGTCTCTGATACACGACAAAACTGTATCTTTATTTAGCAGAATGCAAAAAATTAATTAATGTTGCTAACAGAACTCAAAAAGATTTATTATCTGTGAACAGGGGGGCATCATCACAGAAGTGAGGGGGACAAATTTGTCAGAGGTCTATTATTGAGTGATTTATCATCCTCTCATTCAATTAAAAACACATAATCACTAACATCACAGTACAGCACCAGAGGACTGACTTTAATTATTTAAATTGTAAACTAACAAAATCTAAAGTTTCAGCTGCCAAACTTTGGTTGAGTCGGAACAATTACCCTCCAACATCAACATTGGGTAAGTCACCAGATCATTAAGTGCCAAATGGCAACACTGAACCTGAACTGCTCTGTAAAACACCATTCCTGTAAACAATTTATTACTTAGCACAGAAAATGGAATGGAAATTAGAAAGTAACAGGGTAATAAGTCACGTAATTTAATTCACAGGCATGAACATAGAAAATGACAAAACACTAGACATTTCAGTAAAATGTGAGCACACATGCAAAATTAATCAAGATAAAGAAAACTAGCATGACCTATACCTGCTGCCTTTAAGAACACAATTAATGCATCAATCCCACCAACATGTTTTCAATGAGGAAGCAGAGCTTGTGGACCCTGGGTTGGGCTCTCTGTGGTGCTAAGGTCACCAAGGTAGAATCGGCTGGAATTCCTTAAGGCTCTGGATGTTGTGGGGTTGTGATGGCCGATGTGACTCTGCAGGATTGCATTGACATGAGGGACAGCTCCCCTATAGATCAGCAGAGCAGTGTGGTTTTGGTCCTGGTTGTGGAACACTGGACCAGATCTACACTCAGCAGGGTCCTGCAGGGTTCATGGGAGTTCAACTAACTTTCTTATTTACTCAACATTTGAGTTACATCCCCCTAAACAAGATTTAATCTTGTTTCTGTTATTTCCATGTAACATGATGGATTAAAACTAAAAGTTTAATCAACACAATGTCTTTTTTTTTCTTAAAACTTTTCAGCTGCTGAGGGTCTCCGTAAACAGAAAAATAAAGAAGTGTTGTTGAGATGATCAAACTTTTCTAAGCATTTACTACTTCAGTTAACAACTGTTCAAGAACAAACTTATTGAAAAGTCAAACGTGTTTCTGATTATGTCAATTTAAATGAATCTGATTGGATAACTGTATTGTAAAAATTATTAAAACAGTTTCTTGCTTAATTGCACATTAGTTTACAAAAAAACTAAGAACTTTGTAAAAAAAATTACAATAAAAACTACATTAAATAAACACTTAATATAAAGTTAGTAACTTTTTAGTGTATGTGCTGAATACTTGGCTCTTCTCTCTAGGCCCTAGAAGTCCCTGAGGGTTCCACTCTGTTGACATAATCTGCATTTCTGTAGGGTTTTATGATTTTGTTTTGTTTTTTGTAAAAAGGAGACTCTGCTTTGAGCACAGAGTAGCAGATGTTATGGTTAGACATGCTGGCATTTTGAATATTCAGCAAGGACTGACAGTGTGGTGTTGTGCTGAACCTGTTTTTTTTCTTGTAGGCTTTACTCTCCCATGCACCTACCCAGCAGTCTGAATTAATAAGCGAAAGCAGCACCTGTAAAGAGGATGCCAGATCACATTTAGGTTGCAGTCCAATCCTGGTATGCAGTAATAAAGGCTGCTGTCTGCTTCAGTGAAGAAGGATGGAGAGTAAACCAGAGAGGGAGGGAGCTACGTTTACTAAAGATAAAGCTGATACCACTGTACAGCTGGTGCAAACACTATCTGTGAGGAAACTGCAATTCAAATGCTAAAAGATTCAGTAGACTAGCATTATCACAAAAGGAATCTTTATTTTCAAAAAAACACGTTGAATTTAACTGAAAGAAGGAAAAACATTTCTCAAAAAAAGTCTATCAGCAAAGAATAAGAAATCAAAAGAGTTTTTACAAAAATCAGAATTTCTTGGGTTTTTTTTAGAGTAATCTTAGGTTTTCCAATGCATAAGGATCAAAGCACCCCCTGTTTAGAAAGCTTTATTCTGTTTTTGGGGGTGAGGTGTTCAAACTTGCACTTTGTCCGCCTTAGCCAGTATGTCCTTATAGCCAGGACACTTCACTCATCTTGCCAAGAGAGCTCAAAATGACAGCCTTACCTCTGTCAGTCTGCGCCAGGGCAGCTGTGGCTACAATGTAGCCTCACACCATCAGTGAGTGAATGCGTGTATAAACGGGTGAATGACTGTAGTGTAAAGAAGTTTGGAGTCCTTGGACTTCATAAAACCTGTTTACTTAAAGTTTTCCCACTCAAGGCAATGAGAGCTTTCACAAACCTAAGATTTGGACCGTTAATCAGGTTAAATGTGTGGTTTTTCATAAATTCATCAAAAATAATTATTTTTGTTTTGATAAATAATAATTAATCCATGATTAATCTTTTCTCAGACTGTACATCTAAATCGAAGTAACAGCTCATTAATTTTATCTATTTGTTGTCCAATTTCTTTTTACAACAAAATCCAGGTTCCAGAAACACTAGCCAGTGAAAACAACAGGGGTTTAATTACTGGAGTTTATATTTGTAAGTCTAAAAATCAAGCATCCTTTCCACCTATTGCTCTTTCAGAACCCAGAGGGGGCATGGGCTGCCCTCAGCAAAACATCGGTGTATTTAGGTCTGCTAAAAGATGTTTGGCAGCAGACAAAAAAGAAAAAATGAATCAAAAGCTTATAGGCGGGTCTTGTCAAAAAGAGATATAGCCACACCCCAGGTGAGTAGGTTTGTGAACATTTAGATTAAAGCAGTTGACTCTACTAAATTAAAGTCTAAATTCAAGGTATCATTTTCTACATCTTAATACTGAAATCCTCTGCTATTAATACTTTTTCCAGCATGGTATAAATGTTGATAAAAAAATAAGATGAAAGTTTCCAATTATTTTACCCATAGAATTTAGTTTACTAAATTCACAAATGTTTGAATAAAGTCTAATATTTATTGAACTAAAACTGTAATAGGTCATCTTTAGGAATGTCTGAAAGCAGATTTGCACTTTGTTTTAAAAGTAACAAATTTACTCTAAATACACTGAGATACTGTTTTCTTTAGACTACTTTTCTGTACTAGTACAGATAAAGTAATATTGTTATAGTGGCTGTACTTAATAATAATAATAACAATAATAATAATAATAATATTAATAATTTTAGTTCTTTCATTTCTGCTCCAAACATGGACAAAATAATATATAATTTTAGTCCCAGCTGTTTACATGCTATACCAAAAAGTTAAATTATGTTGTCCTTCAAAAAGAACAATGAAATTCTTTACTTGAAGTAGTTCTAGTCATTTTATTGACATTCTCCTCAGAAGTTGAGATTACTTTTGTGACTACACCAAAGTCGTGTCACTGTGGAAAAGTTTTTTTTTTTTTTTTTTTTTGTACACAACCAGGTTTTTACTTCTTTTCTTATCGTTTTGAACAAAGTCAGAAAAACAATGTTTTCACCGAAAAGCTGGGAAGAAAGAGATTCAATTTAGGCTGAAAATTAAATGTGTGTGCATGTGTCTGTGTGACTAAAATAAAAAAAGGCAGATTTAAAGAAAAAAAGGGGGAGATAGGGAATATGAGGGAAGTTGAAGGACATTTTTTTAAGACAGACTGTATACTGTTGTTGAGCCAAGGCACTCTGGGTTTGCCATGTGAGAACTCAGCATTGAACAGATGTAATCAGCTTGTGTGGATGCTGAGGCAATAACTCCAAATAAGCAAAAGCTGGGGAAGTGAATCCATCTCTGTCATGAAGAGGTGAAACACTCACAAAAAAACAGCCAGCTGATAAAGAAGCAAGAATTGAAGCATGGAATGTTGAAAGGAGCAGATGGGTACAAACACAATAACATCCATAAAAGAAATGTTAAAAAAAAACTCTGCCTGAGAATTATCCTCATATTTAAACCACAAATTTCATAGTATTTTGGGGAATTTTATGCGCTAGACCAACACAAAGTAGTGAATAATTGTGAAGTAGAAAGAACATTATTCTACAAATACAAATCTAAAGTGTGGCATGCATTGTTATTCCCTTTACTTTGATAGGCCAAGCTAAAGTCCATAATTAGTAAATGGATTCCACGTGTGTATCTCAGTTTAAATTGAGTAGTTTTGTGAAGGCCTCATATTTGTTACAGACCATCAGTGATCAAATAGTATTATGAAGACAAAGGAACACACCAGACAGCTCAGGGATAAAGTTGTTGAAAAGTTTAAAGCAGGATTAGGTTTAAAAACAATATTCCAAGTTTGGAACATCTCACAGAGCTTAGTTCTTCTTCTGGTCTAATATTAAAGATGTTATTATTTTCCATCAAAAAAATAAATAAAAACGAGGATTGTGTTTTTAGGCCTGCAGTGTGAACATAGCCTTCGATGCAGTCAGGAGAAAATAAGTGGGAAAAAACATCTACCTTACATTACACGCCTCCCAGTCTTCATTCCTTTGTAAACATAACTGAGCTGCCGTGTTTGTGGGAATAATAATATTGGGTATTTTATTAAAAAAATTCTTAAAGCACAACATGTATTACACAGTAAAATAGACGTATTTGATGCTGAAAAAATGAACAGTACAGCATGTATAAAAACCCCTTTACAATAAACCTCTGTTAACTTAAACATTTTAAACAATAAACTCACAAAGTACAGATATCAGATCAGCTATAAAATAGATGTTTAAAGTCCCTTTAGAAAGAAAATGATGATACATTCATGGCATGATCAGAGTCTCTTTCAGCACGAGTTTAAGTTGGAGAGAAAAAAAAGACATTCAAAGGGTTTCAGTCAGGTCTTTTAGGCTCTGTGAGCCAAATATTTGTCATGCAATCAAATATAGATTTTCCTTTAAGTCTACTAAAGTAGACAAATATAAGCAAGAAGCTGTCTTTTTAAAACACTGACGTTCATTCCTGACATACAGACGACAGCAAAAAAAAAAATCATTAAATATTACAAACTACAGTCACATGACACTATTCTACAGTCCTGAGGCAGTTTCTGTAGCTGTTGAGAGACCCTGGACCTACATCAGCTCGTTTCTTCTGCAAACACACACAGTTCCTTTCAGCAGAATGAGGTCATTATGAAAACACATAGTACCCACGCTGACGTTTATGACTTACTCTAATGGAGCAGATTTTAGAAACAAAAACAGGAAGAATTGAATAATTAATATTTAATTACAAGCATGTTTTCTGTCACAGAGTCAAAATCAAGCTCTAGAGCTCTTGAGACAAGTGGGAGATGACTACTTTGAGAGCAAATCTGTCACTTTCAAAAAAAAACTGACTGTTTGACTGGTTAGGTGGCTAGAGTATGAGTTTTCTTCAACTGTGGCTAACTTTTTGCCTCTCAAAAAGGTAAAAGACCTCAGGCAACCATTTTATGCATGTCTTTTTTATCTCACCTGCTGAAGCTTGTAACTAGTGATCACAGGTGTTTTGGTGGTCTCACTCACTATTATCTTCCTTCCATGGTCACTCAGACATTTACCTGTATGATGAGCCTCAAGAATTTGTAATTTTCGCAAAAAAAAAAAAACTGTATTAATCACACGTGGGGTGCAAGCTCATCAAGATTGAGCTAGTTCTTGGTGCAGGTTAGTTTTTGCCAGTGCTAACCCTTGTCCTCAATTCTGTTTGTGGTGTCCAGGGACAGAATCTCAGGGTGCAGTTGTGGAGAGGAAGGTATCCGGCCTGGGAACCTCAGGGTCTTGTCTCTGCTTTATGCAGATCATGTGGTTCTGTTGGTGTGTAGGGACCATAACGGCTGATCCACACACCTAACAGATCATCAGAATGGTTAGGGGAGTCGTCCTGGAACCGTAAGGTCACCGGTTCAATCCCCAGTTCAAGCCATTTCAGTTGTTGCAGTGTTGCAGGTGAAGTGCAAGGCCTTGACCTACTGATACTGGTCAGAGGGTCTGGTGGTGCCGGTGCATGGCAGCCCCACCTCTGTCAGTGTGCCCCAGGGCAGCTGTAGCTCAGTGTGTGAATGGGTTAATGACTGAAGTGTAAAGTGCTTTGGGGTCCATGTGGATTTGATAAGGCGCCATTTGACAAGACATTTACCATAACCTTCAGTGTGCAATGGGGCAGTGTGCAGTAGTGAGATCTAAGCTTGAGGCCATGGTAAATGAGTGGAATTCTCCTTGGGGTAGGGTTGCACGATATCAAGAAAACCTGCGATGTGCGATAACGGTGTTTAATATTGCGATAAATCAAAAAATACTTAACTATACAGTGTTGATGATTTTTCTGCTCTGGGTTCAGAGCAAAAAACAACTATTACATAATTTCCATTACAACATGATGGAGTGATTATGATTTGATGTTTCTCTGGTCCATTTTACTTATCAGACTAATGCTGACAAACCACACAAATGCAAACATTGGAGCCAATCATTCATTGCAATTTATGCATTTTCTGTGATATGTATATTGCACTGGCTGTTATCAAGATAATGATAAATTTGTGATATATTGTGCAGCCCAAGTGTGGGTGGAGGAGTCTTTGTCCCAACCCATTCCAACCCTCACCTATGGTCACGAGGTAGGAATGATCACTGGATGAACAAATCCTGCATACAAGCTATCAAAATGAGTTGTCTTTGAAAGGTGACTGGTTTTTCATGTGTTCCACTGGGAGAAGACCCCAGGGCAGACCTAGAACTTGCTAGAGGAATTCTGTATCCTCCAAGGCCTGCGTTGGAGTCCCCCCCCAGGTGTAGCTGGATAGTAGGGTGTCTCAAGGACCTGTTGCCTCTGTGAGCAGACAATGGAGAAGTGGCATCAAGTATTACTTTGTAGATATTTGATTTCACTTTGACATTCAAAGAGGTTTTTTTTGTCAAAAAGTCCATTTATATTGATTGTGACTAATTGACAGAAATAAAAGCAGAAAACATCCATGGGGGAAAATACTTTTTATAGACATTGTACATGGCGAAACTGCGCCAAGTCAATGATTAAATTGTAGATAAGGAAAAGGTTGAACTGTTCAGGAATCAGTTTGTCTCCCCTGTAGTCAGAATATTGACAGTTTGTTCTCTCATGAGATTTTATTATTGTTTGAATTTATTTTGTGGGAGAAGAGGGGCAGATAATATAAGATTTTTTTCTCATTTCTGCTGCCTTTCATTTAATTTGTGATTTTTATTTTTTATTGTATACAGAGTTGATTTTGTTTTTAAAGGAATGAATACAGTTAATAAACTAATGTGATAAGATGATTTTTATCAATCTTCAGAGGCAGATCCAACAGAGGGGAGGGTGGAGTGAGTGGCTCACTCAGCACCCCCAAACCTTCCACTCTAAAAATGAGGTGTGAATTTCTGCTTTAAATAGACATTTCTTTGTCTCTGTGTGTTAGTGTGAAAGCATAAGGATGCACAAATACAAGTACTAACATTTGAGTACATGTAACATCAAGTAAAAACATTATACTTTTTACAATTCCTTTTTGAAATTGTGTCTGAAAATCAGAGGAGCTTTTTCCTGATGTTACCTCCTCAAACAGAGCAGGGCAGCAACAGACATTTTCCAAAAGATGGTGGGATTGTTGGGAACATCATGTTCAGAGCTGTATAATCCAAGGAATCTCTGTGCTCAATAATAGACTGTAGTCATTTCCCACTGTTGTTAACAACCTCTTTAAACTCAGAGCTGTGATTTTTTTTATGTTTTATCAAATTGCTTGTGATAAAATTCTCTCTCCTCTTGACAGCTTTGCTGAGCAGAATTTACAGTCCATTTATCTTTGTCCTCATTGGTCACTTTGAAATCCCTCCATATGACGGCTTCTTTTAATAATCAACTTTATGGAGCGTTGCCGCTGCCAACTGGTAAGGGGTGTGGATCAGAAATAAAAACAAATTTGCCTACACACAGCTGACAGGGCTCCTCCACCACTTGACTGCTCCACTGGTGAACGTTATGCCTCTCAGCTGAACAGTCAGGTAAAGTGGCATCAGAACTCATAATTATTGAGTACAAGTACACACACAATATCAGACTTATACCCTATACTGGTACTGGTATTGTTGCATTCCTACATACGATACAAAATTCCTACATACAAGACACCAGGAGGTTGAAAGAATTTGTAATAAACAGGAAAATAGTTCCTTAAAAATTAATGTTCACAACTTTGGTACTGGATGAAGTCATTTAGAATGGTACAGTGTTAAACAGTACTTTGAGGTTTAATGAAAGTAGGTCTCAGATAGAGTGCACAGGTCGTCAGCGATCAAGTTTCAACGTATAGTGACCACATTATTTTGGCAACTATTTCATAGATTTTGGGGAATCAAAGCAAAATGATTTTATCAATTTCTGCACAATGAAACAAAATGTTACAATAACTGGTTAAGTCTGGATTCTTTCCAGACATGAGAATAAGTGGTTTCTGAAGCTCAAACAACAGCTGATAACACCAAGAACTAGGAGTGTAAATCACCAGATTTATCTTAATACGATATGTTGATTTGTTTGGACGATGATACAATGTTTCTCGTTATCACAGTCTGTCGTAACACGATTTAAAATCAGATCAAGTCTGCGATCAATATGAGACATTGTATGCCCATTTAACACAAATGATGGTGTTAGATGGGCATATTACATTGATTTACAATGAGGATGATGGCGACGATATGGATCAATGTTCATGTTTTGCCTTGATACAACTGAATTTATCTTATAATCGAACTATCGATGTGGATCGATGTATCCTTATACTCTTACTAAAAACCTGGTCTTAAATGAAAATATTGATTTGATGATCACTTTTGAGATAACTGATTTTTAAACACTGAATTGATAAGATGATAAATTCTTAAACTACTAAGAAAGCAAACACAAACATGACTTTCAAAAAGCTAAAATTTCATGGATTTTTGGCCACTGCCATGAAAGTCAGGCAATCATAAACTTGCTTTTGTGTGCAACATTAGCAAACACAAAAATGACTATAAATCAATGAACTTTGTTACTACCAAACCAAATTTTAGCTCAGTATCTACAGAATCATTCACAATGCATACTCTTAGTGCTAACAGATGGCCTCAAGATCTTTGTTTAAACTTTGGTATGCAAGGCAGCAGGCAATGTGCATTCATTTAAGGAGTGCTAGTTTTCCTATTTTGTGTATTTGAAATTGAAATTTTTTGTATAAATGTTAATACTTTTCAGATTAATGAGAACCTGTCTCAATAAAATACAGTAAATTATCGTTTGCATAAATGACCAGATTCCTGCTTCTATCAAACAACTAAAATTCTGGCACATAATAAGTGTAGAACCTGCAGTCTGTTTGGTGTTTAGTGCACTTCTCCAAAACCTCTAAAAAACAACAAAAAGAACAGCAACAACAATAATCCCTTATTTGTTTAGTGGGAGCAGCAGCAGACAGAGTGGAGATCCTCACAGCAATAGGAACAATGGGATGTTTAGGCCATAGTATACCCGTAGCTCCCACAGTGCAGCGCTACCAGCAGCCGGTCTCTCAGAACCTCCTGGCTTGGGTATTCTGGGAGTTTCAACATGTTGATGCTGCAAATAAGCAGAAAATAGAGATATGGGTCACGGATGGTTATGATCACATATTGACAAACTGGTCAGAACAACTCGTGTGTAGCCAGCAAAAGAAAGTTTATCTCATCTTTCCCAAAGTTTTGCAAAACAATGTAAGAAAAAAGACTTCTAGCAGAGGGAAGAAATAACTCAACTGGATTTAAATGTCATGATCACATAGGATAATACGACAGACTTAAAGGCTGCTGTTACTGAATAGGTAACCGATGACAATGTAAATAGTCGTTTTTTTGTTTTTTTTTTTTGTCTCTGAACTGAACCAAAACTGCCACTGCGATCAGAAAAAAAAGGTTGGTAAAAATGTTATTGTTGTCATTGATCATGCAGTGAGTTGAGTGAGAAGGAAAAAGGGGGTGATACTTTTTTCTCACTTTACTTCATGTTAAAGCTGTCATTAACAGTAACCAGGACCCATAATACAATATCAAAACCCTTTAGCTCGCAGAGGTCCACCTGTACTGTACCCTGTTGTAAATCTTATTCACATTAGCCATGAAACCTCCTGCTATGCTGTAAAAACACAGAAGAATTACAGACATTACAACAGCAGGGAGAGAGAGAGAGAAAACCTCTTTTCATTACAGCATTTGCAGATGACATACTGCATTATTTAACAAACTTAACAGTATTCATTTTGGTGAGTTTTCAAGTAAAAAACAAGAACTGTATTGATTTCAGCTAACCTTTGTTCCTTTGTTTGAGACTGTACAAAGTATTTCTGCAAAATATTAGAAAAACTTGCAATAAACCCACATTTACCTCACTCATCCCGTCCCCTTTTGTCATCACTTTCATCTAAACCAGTTGTGGGCATCAAGACCAGTAAGAGTATGTTGGACTGACCAAAAATAGTATTAGCAGCACATTATGAAGCACCTGCAATTTAACAGTATATGATTTATTGCAGTCCTCTGTCATAATGTTATTGCGATGAAATGAAATTGGCAATATATTGTGCAGCCTTAGTACGAAGATTCATCATTTCTGGATAGAGCTCATTTAATATTTGAAATAATATTTAAAATATGTGTTCTCGTGAATGTCAAATTGTACACAACACATACAAAAAAGACCTCCCACATACATCCAAGAAAAAAAAATGGCTGGACTTTGAACTACTTCAAGCCCTCCTGGACTAAAGTACAGTCACACAAAAAATGGCTGCTCCTTCAATGGGAACGTGGATAAAATTAATTTCAAGCTTAAAAAAAAGTTTCACAAACTCTGAGAATGGAAATGTGATTGATATATTTTAAGAAAAAGTCACAGAAAAAGTGTTTGTTTTTACAAGTTTTTAACTTTATGGTGCATAAATCCAAGTAGAGCTTATTTAAAAACTGTAATAGAATATTAAAAATGACAATCATCTTAAAACAAACATACACAGATAAAAATAATAAGCACTGAATGACCAAAGAAGGGCTCACCAGGTACTGGAGGTGGGCAGGAGGTTTGATGTGTATGGCACTGCAGCAATCGTAAACTTCTGTAAACCACTACCACCCATCAGATAGGCAAAACCACCATGAGGAACCCTGGAACTGCCAAGTGACATTTATTCACAAAGAGTCACACGTTTTGTTTTTCTTTGGAATATGTAGCACAGCAGAACCAAACCAACCTTCCAGTGACAAACTGGAGCAGTGGAACACATTCTTCCTGGGTCAGGCTCCTCACCACCTCCCAAAACCACTGTAAAAAACAGACAGATTAGATAAAGAGGAATGAATGAACTGACTGACAAATGAACAGACAAGAAATATATGTTTTCTAGCAGCCTGGGATACTACTTCCTTGCAGGGTGACAAAAATGCAACAGATAAAAAAGGAGGCAAATAAAACTGTGAAAAAAAGTATTAAAAGTGTACAACAATTAGGGATGGGTACTGAATTCGATACTTTTTTAAGCACCTACCGAATTCTGTCGGTACTACAGAGTAATTATTCACGTAACATCAAACGGTACCATATTTCAGTACCTAACCGCATCATTGTGACTGTATTAGCGTGAGAGTGGGAAATTTTCCATGATCCACCTGAACGCAGCATCGCGCAAAAGTGTAATGATGTCAGCAGCCGCTGGTTCAGTTCGGTGTAGCTTGAAAGCGAGCCTGCAGCTCGCAGCTCCTGGAGTGAAACTCAGCGAACAAACCACCTCTGAATTATCTGGTGGATTAATTATCTTGTGAGCACGACGTTCGCTTGCTCAAAGTTAATAAAGTACCGCCATTTTCTTTATTTCTTGCTTCTGCGTGAGGTTGAGAGGTACCGACTAGTTAGTGTCAGGCTCGCCCTGACCAATAGCCTCAAGAGGGGCTGGACTCGTGAGGTTCCAGGTTGGTATAGGTCCACTGAAGCTACTTTTAGTTTAAGTGGACCATGTTCCACACCTCCATTGTTGAGGCAGCTGCCTTGAGCTGAGGCTGAAGCTGAGGCAAAAGCTCAGATGTTGGAGGTGAACTCCAGCCTTCACGACTGGAGTTTGATCAGAATGTTGCAACTTGTATTTGTTTAATGCAAACGTATCTCCCTTCATTGTCTCGATGTCCCTTTTAAGAATAGATTTTTAAAGTTGTATTGCTGACCTATATCCCTGAATATAATCTCAAACAAATTATCTACCTTTCATTTCAGTCTGGTTTTATGGTCCCTTCACACCAAAAAAATCCTGACATTTTAAGTGTTATTGAAACTGAATATAATAAAAATAGTTTCATATTTCTCTATGGCTTTAAAAGAAGTTTTTCCACAATGAGTGACATTATTCTATAAATTAATGAAATGATTGAATATCCTTTCCTTTAAGTCTTTTTTTGTGCGACCCCCGTGAGGCATTTTTCATTATTATAACTCTTCATTATAAGACACATTTGTAGCATCTCCTGCTGGGTTTTTGATGTTTTGTGAGCACAGGCTGAAAACAGAAGTTCTGTACTTTGCTTGTCTGCAGTGAAAATCCTTGAAAGGTCGAAACTTTTTGTTCTGTGAAACTTGTGAAATTATTATTTGTTGGTTCATTTTGCACTTTGAGAAAAGTGCTGGAATCACTACTTTTCCAAAGCCGCTGTGCAGCCTGAATATCTACAGGAAACTAGCCCGTCACTTAGAAGTGAAAGCTTAATGATGGTCTGTGTTGGCTATGAGTGTGCCAGCCCTGCGTTGACTATTAATAAAGTGGTTGCCGTGCCTGTTTGTTTATGCAGTGCTGTGTACATGGGCCCAGCCAGCTGATCTGATTATTTGCAGCAAAGAGCCATGATAGAGTTGTCAACGTGTGAAAAGAACACCTTTTCTGTTCTGAACACTAATTTGAATTGTGTGAATGCATTTTGGGGTGTTTGAAAGATGTGATATTTAAAGCTGTGCTCGTATTGTGAAAGCACGCAAGGCTTTATTTTCTGGTTCAGTGCAAAACTAAACAGTGTGTGTGAGCTTTTTCTAAATTTGAAAGTGCATGTGATGAATCACTCCTTGAAAGCGCACTTCTGAGGAGGTGTTTTGTCAAATTGAGGAGCCATTTTTGTGAGAGGCTGAGCCCAATGGAAAGGCGGTCCTAAAGGCGGACCTCATTGATTGCACATGTCCCCCTCTTTGTGTGTGTCCGCAGTTGATCTCTGCTGCAGAACTAAGTGCTTGGCTTCATCTAGTGCATCTTCATCCTATGTAGTTTCTCCCACTTTGAAAGAAATAAGATATTGACACACTTATTTTATAAATTTGTTTGATGAATTAAACGTAACCAAACACGGTCAGATGAGTTGTTTATGTTTTGACAATAAACCTTTATACTTAATGAGTGTAACTTGTGATTAAAGCAATCTCAGCTAATCCAAACAGTTCAACTTACCTTTATTTTAAATGTAAAATAAACACTGGGATCAAACAGATTCTGAACAATTTTTCTTCCTTGACTCGTTTCTTTTTTAAAAGTTTTTGTCAACTGAAGTGGATCTAAATGCATTGTAATTTTTATACTTCATCATTATGCTATTTTAACTTTATCCATCCTTTTTTGACAGCATAACGAGGGACCCACCTGAATCACTGGATCCTGAGGATCATACCCACTAGTGTACTCAGTGTTCCTGTACCAATCCTCCACATCGATCTCTGGCATCCCTGACAGCAGGAGCTCCTGTGAGTACACAAACACACACACACGTTTGTTCTTCTATCTTCATGTGGACTTTACATTGACTTCCATTCATTTACCAGTCATTTCTACAGCCTAACCCTGACCCCTTACCCTACGCCTAACCTCACAGGTACATACCTTACTTGATCTCATTCACACTTTAGTCTAGGGCTGCAGCTAACGATTATTTTAGTAATCGATTGATCTATCGATTATTCTGACGAATAATCGAGTAATCGGATATAAAAAATTGTCATGTTTTGCAGTAATTAATGAAGCTTATTTTATGAGAAATACAATTATTTAATATTGTGAAGAGGTAATCTACAATTCCTGATGACCCTGCTGCCAA
>JAUBOC010000051.1:926122-942464 GCA_032275365.1 Anablepsoides cearensis | reverse complement strand
ATTAGCCATAATTAGTAGTACATACCTTTTTTAATACATTCTCTTGAGAAGGATACATTTCTTCTATTTCAACAAGACACTTTGGGGTTCCATTACCCAGTTAAATTAGATTTCACAATTTTTATTTGGATGAAAGTAAAAAGTGTGGCAAACAACCCCGTTCTCCCCTAACAATCCACAAAAAAAAAAAAAAAAAGAAAAAGAAAAAGAAAACCAATATCCACAGTCTAAATCCTAGGGTCAGTAACACAAGAAAACACCTAAATTTGTGGTTGGGGCTTGAGGCAGAGTTAATCAAGTAAGGAAACAGCAACAGGAACAGAGGCAGAGACATAAAGGCACAAACCCTAACACACAATTGGCAACAGGTTGGCCAAACAAGTGAGTTTAAGGAGGTAAGACAGGTGAAGGCAATTAAGCAAATTGTGCAGTGAGGACTAATGCATTCAAGGTGTCTGAAAAAAACAAACAGGCTTAAACTGTAATATTACCCTTCCCCTTCAGGGGCAGCTCCAGTTGACCATCAGGCTGGTCACAGTAAGTGTGATGAAAGTCAGAGATGAGAGAGCAGTTCAAGATAAAACAAGTGCTCCTCAGGGCTGTACCACTGCCGGTCCATTAGATACTGGAGTTAACGTCCCCTGCATCTGGAGCACAGCAGGCAGGCAGCACACAGTGTAATGGTGCTTTCAGACCAAAAGCAAAAAAAGGTGACACAGTGCTCTGAAACTCACTCATTTTTGTATTAAATGCTCCTCTAAAAAACAGTTTTGTGCTGCATAGAGGAACACAAACACTCATGCTGTAAAAAGACACATCAAACGACTCCATGCTGAGCCAAAAAAAAAAAAAAAAAAGAAAAACAAGCAATGGCCGAAAGTAGCAGGTCACTGTTGGAATGGAGCTCCTCAGTCAGACTGAGTTCTCCACACCCCAATGCTTTGTGGAACACTCATTTTTTTTGTGTACACTGACACACAGAGTCACAGGTTTATACAACAACCTTTGTATGTACCACATTTGGACTGAAACCTAGATAAGTCAGGGTGCATGCAGGGTAGAGTTTACCACTGGTGGGCAGTGCTAATCCAAAAGTTAGTTGTAGAAGTTGTAGAGCACTTGCTAAATTATTTAGGTCAACAAGTTCTAAAGTGCTTTGTGCTCTTTAAGCACAAAATTGACTCAGGGTTCACCAGAGTATATTCCAGTGATAACATGAGCTACGCTTGCGGGATTTAGCTGACTAGAGACACGCCACTTTACTTTTAAAGTGTTGCACATATCACCGCAGTTTGGGAAACTGATCTGTTGAAACAGATATTTGGCTCATGGTGATAAATGGTGATTGAGGATTGCTAGTTCTGCTGCTTCTTGGTCATTTGGTCACCTCTCTCCAGGAATCGTTTGCAAGTTCTGCCTTTCCCAAGATCCCCAGGTTCTCTCCAGGAGGACGTTTGCACAAGTAACATCTTCCCTCTGTCAATCAATCCAAGAGCTAATCCACAAGCAGCTTTTTGCTTGTGTTAAAATCGTAAGCGTGCTGTACTCGCTTCTACCCGGAACCATCGGAGAGAAGGTAAAAACTGTGTGGCTGAGCGTGATTCTGTGCGGTTGGATCCTGGAGACACATTTGTCTGAAGTTGAACTGATCTAAACTGCAACAGGTACGCTGGTGGAGAAGAGCTGGGACTGGGAGTGTCACTCATTGACAAAGCTCCATTTGCTTCCTGCAACATACATGCAAAGAAATGTGGGACTTGTCTCTTTAATGAAAACCATGACCCAGAAGGACAGTCAGCTCGAGTATAACTTGCTTGAACAGACAATGGAAGGTGCGCTGTTTCTATGCAGCATTTCTGTACTGTACTGACTTGAGATGGCTTTCTCCCTCTGCTGTTAAAAGTAATGATATTCAATATTTGATTGAACAATTCAGTTAGTGCATTTTTGAATTTAGAAAGCAGAAATCTGCACACAGTTACAAAATTTTAACAAAAGCCCTTAAATGCAAATGAAAAATTTAGGTCCGTAATCAGCGCTATTACGCTTTAGGAGACTATTGCCCGCATGAAAAATAAGATTGAGTCTGCATTTTTTTGTCATCTGGCCACCACAGGACTAATGATTTTGGGATGAGAAGTGAACCCATGAACTGCAGTACTTACAAGTTCTCAAGGCAGAAAGGCAAATCCATGGTGGTCAACAGAGGGTTTGACCTAATATCAACAAAAGCTGTAAATTAACAGTGACTGGCTGTCCTGACATAAGATCAGGTGAATAGCATCCCTGGGTTTTCTCAAAATGCTGAGATAATGTCAAACAGCTGTTTGTGCTCATTACAGTCTGAGTTTCTAGGCTTGCTCAAGACAGAAAATATATAGAGTCCAGGTGCTAACTCCCAGACTGACAACAGCCCAAGTGACAGGTGTCAGATGTCAGATGTGACATGAGTGAGACTGGAGATCTGGAACCACAATGCCAACATCAAAATAATGCCATGTTGGCTCAAATGTTGTCTGAACTAACAAAGTCTTCATCAGATGTTGGAAAACCGTGACATTTGTAGATAAATTAAATTGTGAGGATTCCAGATTCTCTGTTTTTTCCCATTAACTTTTCTTTTCTGCAGGGTGAGCTGGAGTGGATTTTTTGCTGAGGCAGTCTTTGGTTTCTCAGGCACAGCTCAGCTGTAATCACTCACAGCTGATTGGTATTAAAGGCTAAACTGAATCAGTATCTTCTGTGGAACCATTGCATGTCACTCCTACTATGTTCATATTTAATAAAGTGTATGTTCTAACTGTTTGAAGCTTTAAATATGTTCATCTCTTGTCACACTGAATTCATGGTGTGTTTTGGAGTTTCAAGAAACTGAGCAAATCACATCTTTATACGTTACCACTAAGCTTGTACCTCCTAATCCAAGAGAAAGGAGAAGACCACTCAGCTGGTCTCCATCCACCTGCCCACTCTCCAGCTTGCCCACTCAAATACCTACCTGGAAAAGTCTGGAACTGCTACCTTCCACCTACATGTTTTGGAATCCAGCCCCTTATTCACTAATCCTTTTAAAAGAACACAAACACAATAGGAACTGTCACCAATATTTATCCTCTAACATAGTAATACTTATTTCTTAAGTCTTAACCTGCCTATTGATCTTTGCAGCTTCCTACCACACACACTTCCTTTCCCCCTCCACCAAAACATCCTTGATTCAATTATTTCTATATTGTTTTACCATGTTGATCCCCTGAACTCTGTAAGAAAATGTTATTACAGTTTACGACAGGTGTAGAAAGTGTTACTGGTCAGTAAACTGAGCTGATGCCCCAAAATAAGTGCAAAAATAAGTGTTAGAAGGTGAGGCAAAAGTGACACCCTTCTTTCCACCTCACACACATCTTCTCCACACCAATATTGACCAATACTACCAGGCCTCTATTAGATGATCTGAGCCTAAAAATAAGTGAAACTGGCAACGTGGCAAAGAGTAGAGTGAGAAAAACAATTTTATTTAGAGAAAAATACCCAGCTCCTCCTGTTTTGTCACATGGGTAGTCCACTTCATTATAGCCTTGGTGTATGTGTTTGTTTGTGTATGTGTGTGTAATCACAGATGGATGCAAAATCATAATTTGAAATTTGTAGTTTTGTTGTGTAACTCATTTGTAAGGTTTGTGCTTTGAGTTACGAGAACAAGTTTTGACTTTTCTTCTTGTACAGCATACAAGAAGGAACCTAAAATACCAACAACAGTGGGTAGATTAGTCTAAAATAAAACAAAAAACAAGTAAAAAAAGAAACTGAGCTCACACATAAAGAGCAAAGAAACCTGCAGAAAAAAGCAATGAAGAACAATAAAGTCTAAAACTAATATTAAAAGATACAACCATTAAGCTGAGAAAACTGCAACAGTAGTGCTTGTAAATTTGTCTTTACAATAAAATTTACATGGAGAGAACATATACTGTATTTTGGTGGCTGGGCAAATTAGGCTCATTGCATACATATCTTCATTTTTGACAAATCCTTGTGTCTCTGATATGAATTTGTGTAATAAAACTTTTTTGAATACTAATAAGGCATCATTCTGCTTGGAATTGTCTCAGTTCCTGAGATTTATTGCTCATCGTTTCTATGTATTAAATGTATGAAAATCAACAAGCAGGGTCTTCTTTCCCTTGTTATTTCTGGTTTGACAATGTATCTTTATAAACTACTCAAAGTTCTCCCTTGTGCACTTCTAAACCATACATTCCATAAAAAACATAAAAAAAAACCTTTATTCATTGACAATTTTCAGCAATTGCAGACTAAAGGTTCTGTAACATTCGTTTCCATTTTGCATGATATTTCACACTTTGTCATTAAAAAGAAAGACAGACTGGGAAACTTGGGAATATGTTTTTTTTATTTTCCTTAAATTTGTGCATCAACTTCAAATGGCAAACTGTATGGACTGCATTTTGTTTTCACAAGAAGAAATTTATTAAGAAGTTTATTAAGCGTTCTTCCCTTTTTTGAAATACATTCTTCCTTTTAAAACCATTTACAGTTTAACAGCACAGGGTTCTAGCAGTCTATCGGTATTAGGGACACAGCATTAACAATCATTCTTCCTACATGTGGCTGTACACGATATATGTATTTGCTCCAACCAGAATTAATATTTTTACATTGAGAAGTAAAAATATCTTTATTTAAATATGATTTCTTTACATGATAAAAATAGTTTCTTTAATCCTCATTTTCCAAAATGTTATATCACCTTTGTTTTACCAGAATAGTTTCTATTGGAGAACAAAGTATTAAATGATGTGAATCTATAGAATTAGTGCGTCACAAACATGTGGGCGTGTGTATATTTTTTTAAGGAAAGTCTTTTTACACTGGAGTCATGGTCCCCCAGCCATAAGTAATGTGTTTTGTGGTAATAAAAATCATTATAAAATTTTAATTTACTTTGTACAAAACACACTTGTTTTAGAAATCACATTTGCACAAGTAAATGTGAAGCTTTGCTGATAAAGGAAATAAAAAGCCACAAAAGTACAAAATTAAGGTGAAGACTTGACATTGTGCAAATGGAAAAAATGTGTTCCCATAGAGAAGTTGTCATAGTGAGAATCCAGTTCATAAAGATATAAATAAAGAGTCCTATAAATAAAACAATAAATACTTTGAATAAATAGTCCTGTGTGGTTTGTGTGAATTTAGACTGTAAGTCGTGCTGAGCCATTTCAAGGTTTACTCTAATTGAGGTTCAGTGTCATGCAAAAGTATTCACTTTTCTTGGTAACCTTTCTATTTTGTTGCCTTACAACATGGAATTTAATTAAAGAAATAAATAAAAAAAGAACAAAAAACAACCATTATACAAAAAACACTTCAATCAATCTGAATGGGGACATTTTTTTATATGTCCCCATCCATGTCTTTGATAATAAAACAAATAAATAACAATTACAGAGAAAATTAAAGTGTTAAAAAAATAATTAAATACACACCTTCTCAGTTCCCTTTCTTATGGTACACCAGTGGCACTGCTGCAACCCCATCGGTGGCAGAAATGCAACTAGAGTTTTCTTACCAGCCATACTGAGCTAAAGTTGTTTGGAGAACAAGAAGAACGCTCCGGCTCAGTTTGTTTTATTGGATGGGGAAATATTAAAAATTCCTGTCTGTAATTCTGTGATGAAGAACAAAGTCCTGTGTAAGGCCCTGTTTGCACGACAACAATCTCTGAAAAGTTTGTGTTTTTAATGTTTATTGGGCGAATAAACAAATAAACCACACATTATAGATTCACTGTAGTAGTGCAGGGTTGCCAGATTGGACATGAGGAACTTTTGTACTGTCGCTTTAAAATGATTGTATTTGTCCCAAATTGCCTCAGTGAGGGTGTGTGTAGTGTAAAATATGAACAAAAACATGAAGTGCCAGCTTGATCACAGTCACATCCAAACTGGTGCACACACTATTGTTCCATTGAACCCAGGATGTTGTTGGTTTTACTCTTATCTGCTGAAAAGAGGTGAGTGACACATACACACAAAAACTCCACACTGCTCACTATTTATTGTAACCGTTGTTAGTGCAGATAATTTATTTTTTCTTGCAGCCACCAGTAGCATGCATCAGCAGGTTTTACACCTGCAGAGTATTGCACACCTTTGCGGTGGGTTATCCCAAAAAGTTCCACTCAGAGACCAAAATTCAACAAGTTCCAGTATCACAGGCTTGGATCCCTGTTGTTGTGTAAATGAATGACTGAACTGCAACAAAGATGTTAGTTTCAATGAAAATCAGCTCTATGTAAATGCCCCATAAATTGTGAATTTAGCCGCACAGCACATCGGGCTTAAGTATTGAAATGCCTACGTAAGTAATAATATAATATATTAATATATCATAAAGGTGAGACAGAATGGGCTATATACTTCCAGCTTTTAGTGTGTAAAAAAAAAAAAAAAAAAACAAGACACTCAGAGCACAAGCTGTTGACACTGCCACAACTCACACTGAACACAATTACACCAAGCTCCACTTTTCATGTTGGTTTGAAAGAAGCATTATAAATATAACTGACTTTATTTGAGCTAAATTATAGAAAAAATATCCCAGAACACTGAAGGTCTATGGAGCACTAATAAATCCATGTTTTAGAAATTGCAAAGATGTTGCAACCACAGCAAAAATGCCAAGAAACGCCCAGCCACCTAAACTCATGGAAGTGATAAAGATGTTATTAATCAAAGATAACTTTGATTGGAGCTGGATGATGGTGAAACCTGTCCATGTGACCCCTATAAGCTGCACAGAGTACAGACGAGTGGCTGGAAAAAGTGGAACCTTCTGTGGTCACATGAGACCACATTCAATCACTTAGGACACAACACAGTATTTTGAAGATATCTACCACTTTTAGTCTTGCTAAAAACATTATCCCTACAATAAAGCAAAGAGGTGGTTGAATTATGCTTTGAAGGTGATTTTCATCCGAAGGGACCAGGAAACAGAAATTTTAAATACTTCGTTTTCATATTTAAACATTTAGTTGGGGTCTATATAAAATGCTTTGGTCTGAATTCCTCCAAATGAGACGCTTCACACCCCCCCCCCCCCCCCCCCAGCTTACAGAGCGGTCCATTGTACTTTGAGAGAGGGGTCTACGACTAATCTTTATTTCTTCTTTTTTTTACAAATGACTTAAAAGATGTCAACAAGGGAAGACTTGTCCATCCAGCCTCACATGTTGGAGCCAGCGTCTGATCCAGAGCGAGAGGACAATGGATGTGACAAATTTTTAGTTGGTAAGTCCATCGCAAATTCCTTGACGTAATAGTTCAGAAAACGTCATCGAAAATATGAGTCCAAACAGAATATAAAAATATATTTGCAGCACTGGGAAAGACGAAATACTACATTTCTGCACTCATAGATACTCCAAGTTCACTTCCCTTCAGAACAAGGAGCCTAAACACACGCAACACTTGCTATAAGGAGAACCAGTTAAACGTCCTAAAATGGTCCAGTCAAACGTCAGATCTCAATCCAACTTGGAATCTCTGCTTTAATTTAAACATTGTTAGACACAAACATCATCCATTCAGTCTGAAGTAGCTGGAGCAGTTTAGTCATGAAGAATGGGGGAAAAAATAAATAAATCCATATTCGGCAGGTTAAAATAATGGAGATGATCATCAAGAGACTTCATCCTGGAACTGATATAAAAATGCACCTCAGAGTTTTGAGTTTTGATTAAAATACTAATGCTCACACTATTTTTCAGTTTAATACTTTTTAGAAATATTTAAAACAAATTTTATTTACCTTCATTATTGGACGTATTTTTGTAGAATTGTTGACTTGGACCAAATTAAAAACTCAATCAAGTTTCAGGTTGAAAGGCAACAAAATAGAAAAAAATTACCAAGAGGGATGAAAACTTTTGCAAGGCACTGTAAATAGTGTTTTCAGACAGCTAGAACATGCCTTCATGACTGTCAAACATGTCAGCTACACTCAAGTGGTTGCACATGGCTCTGTGCTGTGATTGGTCTCGGTTTGACCACGGCAACCACCAAACCTAAAGTGAGTGTCCCGGTACCGCTCTACCTGAATGACATCTTTTCTTTAACAGTAAACACACAGTTCAGCTTCAAAATCTGTTGTGATAACTGATTTTTTCTTATTATAAAAATGGACATATCATCACATCTCCTGTTTCTTAGTGTAATGAAACTGGACTGTGGAGATTACTGTCAACAGCAGCCTGTGGTTTGGATGTTATCATCCATTAAATGGACGTTATTAACGATTATCAGTCCCATAGAATGGCTTCAGACTGTCCCGACTGTGGCGTCTATTAGGTTCTCAGTCCCATAGAATGGGTTCAGACTGCTCAGGCAGTGCCACCTAGTGGGTTACCAGTGCCATATACTTCCGGTCTACTTCCGGTCTACTTTATCGTAGCCCATGACATTTACTCTAAAATTAACCTTAGTGGTTTTATGCCTCATATTAACCAGATTAGTGACTTTATGCCTCATGCTAACCAGCTGACAGTCTGAAGCCATTGTATGGGAAGGAGAACCCACTAGGCGGCACAGTCGGGACAGTCTAAAGTCAGTCTAAAGCCATTGTATGGACTGATAACGGCTAATAACGTCCATTTAATGGATGATACCATCCGAAGCGGCTGCCTGTGGCATACACACCAAAAACAGAGAAGACAGACATCACAGTCAATCATAATGCCAGCCGTTCCCTGTCTGAAAGCATTTTAGGTGTATGTATTTCCAAAATATCTGCACTTTTGACTACTGGCTGACACCATCAGTCTACTATGCATTGGCCCTGGTTGTGCATTCTCTGCTTTAAATGTACAGTATACAGTAGCCTTTAAAAATCAGCTCTTTTTCTACTGAAGACCAAAAGTGTTAGTACTCTGAAACACAAACAAATGAATTCCCTTATTGCCTGATGGATGGTACACAGTATACCCACTTGTAGTATTAGTCAGTATCATAATCGGCTCAGCAATGCCTCCCTGTATATTTTGTAAGCATTGCTTGCCATCATCTTCATAGTTAGAGCAAAATTAGCCGAGAGTCTATGTGGTCATTCTTCTGACATTTTGAAGAAAAATATAAATAAAAATAAAAAAAAACCTTTAGAAAGTATTTTCTCATTCTCAGGTTGACCACCCTCTGTATGATGACTGAGCAGCAAGATTGTCAGTCTAATCCCTTTTCTTTTTTCTTTTTTTTTCCCCTTTAAAGCAGGTACTTTCATTTCCTCACTTAAAATTGGTTCCAAAACTGTCTCTTTCAACTCTGGAGTTTTGAAAATCCTGGTATCTGTAGTTAGTTGCCAGTGTGGTAAGAATAATGAGGTAACTTGCTGAAATTTCTCACAGGTTTAAGTTATTTCCACAGGAAATAGTGTTGGTTCGCTTATCCCCAGCTAATTAAAAATACAGAAGAATGACATTTCAGCAATGTACTGCAAAGCTATCAGGCTCTATAACTCAACTTTAACAACTTATTGCTCCGATCTACCATTTACCCACACTCTTTTTCCAAGTGTCTTTGCACTCAACCTCAGTACAGGAGCGTGAGTGAGAAAGTGATTGAGATTCCTGATTTAGGCCATGGTCTCTTTCCCTGGCAGTCTTCGGTCGTTGAAGGTGTGCATGTTGATGACCTCTTCTGTTTTCACTATGACAGGCGGCTGGGGTTTGTGTTTTAGACGTCGCTGACACTTCAGAGAGACTCGCAGCTCGTCCACCATGGCACTGCAGAAGGACCTCTGCAAAAGGAAGCAGAAAGAGAGAATTAAATATATTTCAGCCTATGTCTGGTCAAGGGATCAAACATATTCTCCCTGTCCTCAGCCCTATTTTGTAGCCTCACCCAAATACCACCCACTTCCTCATCCTCAGCTGCCACAAGGAAATATGGTGAAATATACTGTGAAGCAGAGTGGAAGTAATGCTGAAAGGGAAATAGGAAAGCAGGATTGAGGGTGTAAGATGGTTTTACACATGCATTGAAACAACTTCCTCCTCAATTTTGAATTATTGACTTAAACTTGGTCAATATAGATGGAGAATTAAAAATTATGAAAATTATGAAAAGCTTAAGTTTTTGACACAGCGTGTGTAATGTCCAGTGGTGGGATGTAACTAAATACAAGTACTTTGTTGCTGTACTTAAGTACAATATTCATGTATCTGTACTTTACATAAGTATATTTCATCATGGGAACATTTGACTTTTACTCCACTACATTTAACATGAAGTATCTGTACTTTCCTACTCCACTACATTTCTGTAATGCGTTGAATTACAAATTGCAGTCATGTCACGTTGCATTATTATTATTATTATTTTTTGTGGTTTGTTTGCTTTTTTTTTAGTTTAAAAGTAATCAGTGGCGAGAGGGGAATTGCTGTAATTGGTCGATTGAACCACTGCAAAGCAGGAAAATAGGAAAGTACCATTAGACCCTCCTTAAAAAAAAAAAGCAGAGCATTAGCAGCAGCACGCCCACAATGGATTCCACCACGGAGGAAATGCGCCACTCATGGCCTGTAGCTGTTGTCACAATCTGTGATGATGCACAAAATCACAAGTCAAGTGTGAACAGTGTCACAGAGGATTCATTAAGTGAGTACTTTTACTTTTAATACTTGAATAATTTTTAAAAGCAAGTACTTACTTACTTTTACTCAAATAAAATGTTAATGTGGTACTTTTACTTTTACTAGAGTAATTTTTTGATTATTTATCTCTACTTTTACTTAAGCACAGTGTTTGAGTAATTTCTCCACCACTGGGAATGTCAAATATCAAGCACACAGGCACAGTTTTATATATTGTCAAAATAAACCAGCAAAGGTTGTTGCTGCTCATCCAGTGATTTTTATCTGTAGGTTGAATGAGATGACTTATAAACTCTCAAATTGTAAAACATTACAAAAGTATTATATGTTTATTTTGTTTCACTATCCACTTAGATTGTTAAAAAACATCTATCCTAAATTTTACTACTTACTTTATTTTTCACTTAGCTGGCCTTTTTAATCAAATGAACACATTGTAATACTGCCAAAACGTTTTAGCTGTTTTATTACCTGATGTAAACAGAAGCAATGAGTTCAGTGTTATGAAAATTTACTTCTCAAATGAAATTGCTTAAAGGTACTGCACACACAGATTTCATGGTTTAGTAGTTTAGTGGTCTGGAATTTGGTACACATGTAGAACACACAAAAGTCTATTCGAGGTAAATCCTAAACCCAATAAGAAGCCAGTCTTTTTGGATCAAAGATGCCAATGCTGTATGGGGTTTCTTTACGTATTATATTTGAACAAAAATCCTCTTAGATTTTGATTTATTGATTTCAAACTTGGCCAATATTTTAAAATGTCATTGGAATTCAAAAGTTATAAAAAAAAAATTGAAATTTTGGCACAGCATGTCAGACCTCAATCTTTGGCTTCTCATGAAAAAAAAAAAAACAATGTGATGGACTTGGAACCTGTCCAGGGTGTACCCCACCCTTGCACTTGACTGCTGAATATAGGCACCAGTGACCCCCCCCCCCCCAACCTAAAAGGAAAAAACGGGTATAGATGGATAAAAAAAAATTTCTATTTCACATGTTTTGCTAAGGAACATCTTCTTTAGCTTGCTTTTTCATATAAGCTTCAAACTGTGAAAGATAATAAAGTACATGGTGATGTTTCTCATGTTTTACTCATAGATATCAGCAGTGGTGGGTACAGTTCCCCTAAAGCACTAAAGTGCTAATAGGGGAACTAATTTCATGATTAGTGCTTTAGGGCTTTTTCTAACTTTACAATTTATGAGTGGTTTAGCACTTGCTAAATTTATAGGCAAAATTTAGAAGCATTAACAGGTCTATAAATGTTATTGATCAATGTTAATGTTAACAGCTGAGGGTGAAAGCTGTCACACATTCTGTTCATATGTGTCACTGATCCACTAGGTGACAATATATTGACAATATATGAACACAAACGTGGTTGTAAGAATGTCAAAGATGAGTCTTAAGAGAGCAACATGGGAACATGTGACTCATGTTGTCTGTTGAATAATGTTCATGGGTTGACTGGGTTATTTTAGTGCTTTAGAATTAGCTTTTGCTAAATTTTCAGTGCATTAATCCTTTAGAATTAGGGAACTTAAATATTTGAGTTAGTGTTTTAGGGCTAGTGGAACTAACTTTTGGATTAGTGCTGCCCACCACTGGATATCAGCAATTTGGAATTACAGTAGCAATTTTCAGTCATTTTGAATCTGTCCAAGGCTCACATTTGAGATTTAGGATGTGCAAGTGGTGGTGCTTAAGAAGGAGAAAAATAAGTGTTATTGTCATTTTACATAGGGATATAAAACAAACTGTTTGGCAGCAATCTGTTTAACAGTGTCAGTTGAGTAGATTGTTCATATAAACATAAAAACACAAGGTAAAATACACTCACATGCCTGTGCATAAAAATTGTCACAAACTCTAGCATATTGTTGGACTGCCTTTAGACTTGATTCACATCATTTTCACAGGCTTCTGCAATTTCACAACAAATATTTCTGTCCAGATTTGCATGAATATTATGCCAAGACATTGTATTGATAACAGGAGATTCCAACCACTGTGCAAAGTATTCTCCATCACATCCTAAAGATTCTCAATGGGGTTTAGGTCTGGATTCTATGGTGGCTAATCCATGTCTGAAAATGATGTCTCATGCTTCCTGAACTTCCCTGAATTTGAGCTTGATGAATCCTGGCATTGTCACCTTGGAGCATGTCATTACATCAGGGAGAAGAAAATCCATTGATGGAATAACCTGGTTATTCAGTATATAGTACAGTATACAGGTAGTCAGTTGACCTAGACCAGACCAACTGCAGCAAAGTCAGATCATAGCCCTGCCCCCATGGACACGGGAAGTGCAGGAGACATGTCTCCCGCACTCCCTGTGTCCTCTGTCCCCCGCATTATTTTTCAGCCATTACAACTGTTTAATCCATTATTAAGATATGTTTTCCGAGCCGTCTTTAAACACATCATGGGCTAACATAGCTGTACACCTGTGCATCACCAAGAGAAGATGTGCTTTGGCACAGCTGCACCCTGTGGGTCACAAACCAGCCAGGTCAAAAAGCAAAAAAAAGCTTTGCACACTTTTTCATGTAAGTTAAGTAATGCTGTTGGAGGCAGATAATATTAGCTAAGTGATTGAGTAAATACATGCTGATAGACTCTCATGTTAAGTTAATTAACAAGAATATTAATATTTTTGTTACCTATGTTGCATCTCTTGCTAGTTAATGCTATGGATAAACCCAGTCCTCTTTAGATTCTGTGCAGAGTTTGTGATCACTTGCTTTCCACATATTTAAAATAAATGTTTATTGCCACCACAGAAAAAAGCAAAGTCAGGGAAGAGACTAGACCAGATCCAGCAGCAGGGACCATGATGAAGGCCCTTCTCAGGTAAGGATAGACTACAACTTCAAAAATCAGGACAGGGTTTTCACAGATATTTCAGAATTACTCCTATTCACACTCCAAAATATTTTTTATTTTGTTATTATTTCTACTTACGTCCAAAAGAACAATAAAATTGATAATATTATTTTGTAATATAGTTACCTAAGAGTTCAAAAGCAAAAAAAAAAAAAAAAACCTGATAGAATAGTTAAAGATGTAGTTTATATTTGGAAATTTTGGTTTGTTAATTATTTGGTTTCAAAAAACTGACTATTGCATTATTTGTGTTCTTAAAGGCAGCAAGTATACTTCATGTCGTTTTTCTTTAGCTTGTTTAATTTTGTACATTCGTGTTATCACATTTGACTAATGCCCCTTTTCCACTAGTGTCACTTGGTGTAGTGTCGATACGGTCAGTGTCGAAACGGGTCAGTTCAGGTGCTTTTCCATTGTTTTGGGCGGTTGGTGGAGGTGGTTTTGGGGGTTTTCGAAAAAAAGTTAATGCGCAAAATTAGAAATGGAAACATATTTGCTGAACAAGTTCTGAAATTAAAAAAAAAATGCTAAAAAAATCAAATTAAAATTGGATAGAAACATGACTAATGTCACTGCTACAATTGAAAAAATGGCGCCTTAAGTTGTTGTAAAGGCAGCTTAGACTCAACCAGTGACTCCACTCTTTAGCCAATCAGTGTTCTGATGTCACATTTTGGTCGACTTGGACCACTTGGAACCACGACGAAGTAGGTACTAAAAAAAGAGCTGGTTCCATGAATCTGGCCTAATGGAAATGGCTTGGAACCGTACCGAACCGAACCGTACCGACACTACACTAAGTGGCACTAGTGGAAAAAGGGCATTAGAAATGAAGAAAGGCCCCAAACAGCTAAAAACCAACAATAAACCTCTGATGAGCTCCTTCTCTACTAAAACTCTCAGATCAGTGATCATGTGCATGTTGACCTAACCTGATCTCATTTTGTGCTGCATGCATACTGTTGTTACCCCCCACCCACCCCCTTCCCGTGCATGACACCCTCCCACCTTCAGCGTTGTGAACTCTGACACAACTTGAATGTGTTCCTGCTGACGCCTAGTCTGCCCTGCCTGCAATCAGGAACGTGGAACGGCACCACCAAAGTGGCGGTGAAGACGCTGAAGCCCAGCACCATGTCCCCCGAGTCCTTCCTGGAGGAGGCCCAGATCATGAAGAAGCTCCGCCACGACAAGCTGGTGCAGCTGTACGCCGTCGTGTCCGAAGAGCCCATCTACATCGTTACAGAGTACATGAGCAAAGGTGTGTTTTCTCTGTTTATTAGCCACTGTTTAGGTCTAAGAGAGCAATATGTGTGAGCAGCTTTGTTTCCACAGCATTACGAACAACTGAAGAGAAAAGAAGATGGCCTTCTGTTGGTGTTGCGTGTGAAGCTTTTACAGCTGAAGCAAAACAAAGCAGAGCAATAAAAAAGTCCTGCTCCACATGAATCTGAAGGAATGTTCTGTTGTGTAAAGAAAAGTCAGCTTCGTCTCAATCTGTGTTTAGTTTCTGACAGAATGAAGATTAAGCAGTGAGTTTTAGAAACCACATCAGATGGAAGGACTCAGCAGAAAAAACACATTCCACGTTTATTCCTGCTTCTCTAAGTGTGTTCTCACAGAAAAAAACAGCTGAAGCTTATTTTAAATGGGTTCTTTAAAAGAATCACTAAAGTCGTGTCCATGCCTTCTAACAGCTCTGCTGTTGAGAACAGGAAGCAAGCTTGTTCCAGTTAGAGGTGGGGGGCCACAGGACCCCCCTCGGCTTCACGTGGAAATAAAGTGACAGCAGGTGTGTGTTTGTTTGCTGCAGGAAGCCTGCTGGACTTCTTGAAGGATGGAGAGGGACGAGCGCTGAAGCTGCCCAACCTGGTGGACATGGCAGCTCAGGTACTGAGACATCCAGGAGTTTCATTTACTGTCAAACAACTGAGATGAGCTGCAGAAACCATGTAAAACTTACAATTAAAAAAATATTTTTCAGTCTAGAAAAGCACTGTTTTTCTAGATGTTTGTTTAAGCTGCTTTTATTTAAAAAGATAAATTAAAATTAGTTGTTAGAACTGTGCACGTCATCAGGTAAGTGGTAATTTCTCTGATAATAGCAGGTTTTGGTCTTTTATTTCGGCATTAAGAGGCTGGACAGGTGGAGGTCTGCAGAGGAGACGAGGGATGAAAGTCAGACAGGTGGGACAGGGAAGCCCCGCCCCTTTTCTGAGCTGTGTCTCTGATCAACTTGTTTTGAGACTGTTTCTTTAAATCCGAACAGTCGCTTCACCCCCCCTCCCCTCCTCCAGCTTCCAGACCGGTTCTTTCTAGTTTGATTAGAGGGGATTACGACTATATAGCTGCACAGAAACTTTTTATTTTCAATTTAATTAAAAGATGTCAACAAAAGAAGACTTGTCCATCCAGCCTCACATGTTGGAGCCAAAGTCTAAGAGTTTGATATAATAGTTCAGAAAACACTGTGTAAATGTGACCCAAACAGAATATAAAGATATCTACGCAGCACCAGGTGAAGTTAATGCAATCTGGAAATGAACAAGCTAACGTTAGCATCAGGCATTAGTGAAACATATGCAGCTTCAGCTCAGAGTCTCCTCTGACTAGGGATGGGTATTGTTAAGGTTTTATCGATACTACTACTCTTAACGGTACTGCTTATAGATCCGGTATTTTAACGGTTCTCTTATCGATACTTTTCTATTGAAATAAAACCGGGGGGGGGGGGGTTTACAAAAAAAAAAAATAAACTAGTTCAAGTGAATATTT
>JAUBOC010000051.1:785364-797594 GCA_032275365.1 Anablepsoides cearensis | reverse complement strand
ATAATAATAATAATAATAATAATAATAATAATAATAATAATAATAATAATAATAATAATAATAATAATAATAAGTGCTGGTGTTTTATGTAGTTTCTTAGTTGTTTTAGTTTTTGTCAAAAACACAGGGAGAGGGAAGAACCCCCTTCTTTGTTGAACTGCTTTATAGTATAACTTTCTGATATTTCTGTTGTTGTATTGCTTTTAAATTAGTTTTTATTTTTTCTAGTATTTCACAGATAATCGCTGCAGCTTCTCTGAATTAAAGTATTTGAAAGTTTGCTTTAAAAAAAAGCTAACATGTATGAGTCATTCAGCTTTCATGGTTTGAATTTGAGTAAAGCACAGTAAAAACACAATGATGAGACCCCGAAAGAGAAAAACAAGGTTGTGTTTTGTTTTTGCTGTTAGACCTCCTGTTCTCTTTTAGAAAAAGAAAGAAAAAAATGAGGGTTGTTCCTCTGGAAGCTGAATCAGGAGCTGCTTCTTGCTATCTCTGAGACATTACACAGTATATTATCCACAGCTCCAGCCTAAAGGTACGCCATTTCCACCACAACATTACAACAGTGATTTCCAAAGTAGATAAACTGTTGATAGGCCAAGATCTCAGCAGTAATTACATCATGTTTTATAGTACATAATCCTTGAGAAAAAGCTGGATGAAAGTGTGCATCAATCAAATGTAACAAACCCAATTATTGTCATCCCTCCCCTCTGTTTTTTCCTCGCTGCTCACAGCCATCACACATCTCCCCATGACTCAATCTTGATATGGCAATTACAGCGGCAGAGAGTCTCTGCTAATAACTGCAATCCAATCACTTCACAGCGTGCACGGAAGGAAAGAAGGCCCACGATAAATAATGACAACCTGCAATTTGCTTTATATTGTTATTTTTAACGCTTGCCTCTTCAATAACAGGATCATCAGTGGCTTTAATTTGGTTTGTTCTGCAAGTTTTCTTCCATTGTGATTCTAACAAAGCAGTGTGTCTCTGCTCTGTGTCAGTAATGATGTCTTTAGATATTCACACACAAAAACAGGAGTTACTGACACAAATTGAACTGTGGTAATAGAGTAAATATATATTTTACCCCCTTTTTAAACCATTTTTATGTCTAGATCTGAAGCCTAAAATAAACATAATGTTCCAAAGTCATAAGAGACTCATTGGCAACTCAGTAGAAAACACACTAATTGACAGAAATCTGCACTTTTGGGACAACATGACCAAAGGAAACGTTTTGTGTGATCTGTTTAAAAAAACAAAAACAAAGCCTATTGCTGTGTGCACAGTTTGTGAAACTGTAGTCTAGGCCATGCAGATTTTCTCACCACAAGCTCCATCCACATTGTACCCACCTTAGCAACCCCCCCCCCACCACCACCACCACCACCACCACCACCACCACCACTACCACTACCACCCTTATGATTTAATCTGCTGAAATAGGCATTAAAAACAAGAACAGAAACATTTAAACCAGATTTTAACAACCATACAATGAAACTGTGTTATAGAACAGTTGGAAACATCTAAAATAAAATAATAATAATGATGATAATAGTTAAATAAAAATAATTTTGAAGCTGTTCAAAATTCAACAAACAAACAAGGAAATGACTGCAACTGTAACAAGACTTTTTGGCGACTCCCTCCATGATGTCGTTTACTAATTAGTTGCAGCCCAGTAAGAAACTAAATTTAGTCTGGAATTTCATTTCAACACCAATTTAAAATATATAACATATATAATTTTTTTGCAAAGTTTGAGAAAATGCAGCAACATCAACTAAATAACCGTTTATGATATAAACATGACTGGAAATTTGTGAATTATGGTCATTCTTGTATTTTAAAAGTCATTCAGCCATGGCATTTATCAAGTTACCTCGGAAGGGTGGCTGTGGGTGAGTGGTGGTTCAATTGCCTCGCTATTCAGTCACATTATGTCTAAGTGTCCTTGGGCAAGACACTGAAGCCCCCACTGCCTCTGATGTTTGTATTAGTTTATGAATGTGATTTAAAGCACTGATTAGTCTCCATAGAAAGATCTATCTAGATAAGCTTTGTAGAGAAACACAGTGGAGCAATGTGTGAAAACTACACAGATTATAGTGTAAAGTACTTTGAGTATTCTGGTTGGATAGAACAATGCTAAATCACTACAGTTCATTTATCATTTACCTCCGAATCTTAATCAGTTGTAGATGCACATCCAGTGTTTTTTTTTTCAGAAAGTTTCATTAAAATCTGTCAAGTGGTTTATGAAATACAGTATTTTGCTAATGCTACAGGCAAACAAAACCCACAAACATACACCCACACAGATGTGAGCAAACACCTTATCAACTTAACTGCCTGTCACTAAGGTAATCACCTCAGTGACAGGCAATAAATATGTAGCAATCAAATCTAAATTAATCCTAATCCGTGAAATTATACAAACCAACAAGATTTTAAAAATGCTTTATCAAAAAGTTCACCTTAATTAATTGGGTCTGGAAAAAGAAATACACAAAGTGTCTGACAAACAGCCCAACAGGAGGAAGAGCCAGAAAGCATGAAATCCTACGAGGCAATCAATCAGTTCATTTTGTCCGTCTAAGCCTGATTCCAGTCCTGTACAGCAGTAAAGTCAACTGGTAATTTGGGAGTGAAGTGCTTTGGGGTCCATTGCTTCAGTTGAATCCAAGAGCATCTCTAGAAAGTGCTCTAAAAATGGAAGAGCAGCTAAATCAAAGCACTGAAGGATTCTTCGAGAAGAAAGGCTTAAATATAATGACATGTTAAGAAGGAGTGTGTTCTGACAGAGCCGGAACTACTTTCACATAAAGCACCATCACAATTTGATTAGGCTAGAGACAGAAAGTGAAATCCGCAGTGTGTGCTTTGCTTTCTGTTGGCCTAAATGGAAGTGAAAACAAAGTTTTTTTAAGATTGCATTACTCAGTTTATATTTTACCATTTCATTATGTCGGTTTCTTTCTTACCAGATATTTGTCTCTGCCTGGGAGTAAAACCTTTAGACACAAACCATAAGCAACTCTCAAATTCATTACACTTACAGTATATTATCCATATAGTAACTACAATGCAATATAAGGCCTAGCATAAAAGGAATGCATATCACCTGCTGTCTTTCATGGTACAGTTTGAAACTGAGATCATCTTATAATGAGATGTGAAGGAATTGTATCCCTTTTTTGTCAAACCGTGTAAAGGATGTTAAGTGTGAAATAAAATCTTGCTGATGTGTTTGCTCATAGTATGTGTTGAGGATGATTCTTAGCTATTACCACATAAACATTAGGTCAATACTTGCAAAACTGAGAAATGTAGAGATTTTTTAGTGTTGATTAAGGTAAATTGAATGTGACTGTCATCTTAAACTAATACTCCTGTGTAGATGTACGTCCAATTATCACTGCCTGAGAGTTTTATTCAAATGTATTGAATGGTTGGTGGGATATTTTGCTCACAAGCAAACAAGGTTGACACCAAAACGTTATTGGCAACGCTTTAAACAAATATGTCATGTAGTCTTGGATGGAAACAGGAATGGCTGGTATAAATGAGCTAGCAGGGCTAAGCCCTCCTAACATTTAAGCATAATAAATAATAACGATTGGAATATTACTATCAAACAATGATAATTTTACATATTGATTAAGCCCAGAGCAGCATCAGCACCAAATACTCAAAAACACGACATTCTCCAAATTGTCCAAAAAACTGAAATATCAGATTTCAATGGTCTTTATGGGATTGAGTGATTGGCAGGTGTTGGGCCACATCCCCTTGATTTGCATCATATGTGGGCTAATTCTGTTTAGCCCAAAGGCCAAGGGCTTGGGCCAGAGAGAGTGGGTGTACAATGACATTCTCTAAGCTTGTGTTGGCAAACTGCAGATGGAGAAATGAAGCAACAATGGGCATTAACATGAAAACAATGGATTAGTTACTTTCTCGTCTATTTTCACTTTTTGGAGTAAAAACTAGAAGCAAAGAGGCTTGACACTAAATTATATTCAAATGGACAAACAGAAAAGTGTGGCTTTTGTTTCACTGATTTTAGTGAAAGAACAAGCTAACGGTGTGGGAACATTTTACACATTCAGTGAGGTGCAGAGAAGAACTGAAAGCTGAACTAATGGTGATGTACAGCAGGGCATGGGGTTAGTGTCTGTAATGCAGCTTTAGAGAGTTTTTTTGCCACCCAGCGAAGAGGATTAAATTGTTTCTTAGAAGTAACTTGGGACAGGACATTCTGAACACATGGATTTGACTACCTACTAGGACTTCATCCAGAAATCACTGACTTCCCTGAAACAGGGATGACTTTGTTTTTTGTCCACGAAAAGTCGTCAGTGTGAGCTTGTTTAAAATAAGGTATAAACTTCTCAAACAGGACTGCTTCTGAGCTTTAAATTTGTCCGTTATTACTGCAGTTCTTACCCTGTTTCAATTTGATTGTATAAAAAAGGCTGGTGCAATGTAATAAATATAGTTATATTGTGGAGAAAATGTGCATCAGTGGTTTTTAAGGTTTGTTTTCTGTATCAGGTGTTGCTGTTGTAATCAATAGGATTTTATAATGAACATAATTCACCTACTGAACATCACCAAAGTCATCACTGGTTTGGAATGACTGTCAGCCACTACCATAACACATTTTAGTTCATCTTTATGTGTAAAACTGACCAAGTATATCCAATTTTTTTTGGGGTTTGATAAAGCCATTTAGCTGTAGAAGACATTTTAAATGGGGTTGACTCCAAAAAAGGTAATCAGTTGGAGGTGGATATCTAATAATTAGTTTCTGAGAAACTGAATTAAACTTGTGCAATAATTCATTAAATATTTGCTGATGCTGTAAACAAACAGCCAGACAAAACATTACAGCCCTCTTGCCTTTTGGTGGTGGCACAATTGTGAAAAGATGAGTTACCAATATGGTGGAAACAATCAGGGATCGATTGGACAGGGAGTCAGAGACGTTAGTTGTCTTTCCCTTCTGGTTGTCTGTCATGTTCAGGCCACTAGCTGGGTCCCAGGTACCAATCTGTAAAACAAAATACATTTGGTTTCAATAAACAGAACATCAGGTATGCAGAATAAATATGTTTATAGTGTACGTTTCTGGTATTTTAAACCTGTTCCTGCTGTGTTACATCAAACAATGGAGCACATTTATTTAGAAGCAGAGAACTTCAAAGCAACATTTATCTGAAACTATTCCTGTGAAAGTGCTACATATTTCTGATCATTCCAGTCATTTACATTTACTTTTAGTAAGCAACAACGCACAAAGAAAAAGTATTAAAGCACTAGAAACAAAAACTACGTCGAGAAGAAAACAAAGCAAACTGCAGTGTTGCGTTAAGAGAATGAAAGCATTTTAAGGCTGCGCCACACTACAATAATTTAAAACAGTCGGACGATTTTCAAACACTGAGAGAGCCCACATGTGAGGATCAAAAGTCATGGATATACCAGGTTTGGTCCTACAGTGTGTGTTGTACAGCCACACGGCAAGAGACAACACACCAAATTATCTTTCAATTCCAACCCAGCAACTAAAGCCCTTTTCATGATTTGGATCAATTACGTTTCATGGGTCAAACCCACCCATTCAGCGCAGATGCACCCACTTTGAAGATGACTCGGCCCTTTGTGTTCTACACAAAGACCCTTTTCTTGCCCTGGCTGACCCACCTTCTATTTGAATTTATTAGGCTTCTACTATTTTGAACTGGGAAATCACTGATACTAAATTTGTAGAGCACGTCTCTTTTGGGCCAAGTACCATAATATGGTAATGCCTCAGCGTGTCTTTACAAAACAATTCTCTTTTGTATTGTTTGCTTTGAAGATTGTACAAGTACATGTACAATGAATTAAATAATCCTGGCTACTTCTGTGTATTTTTGTTTTGGTCACACACAGAGAGGATTTGTGTGGCACCCTGTGGACACAGTTGACAGCTATGTGAACCCTCAGCTCTTTTCACTGGCGATTTTTATCTGGAATCCCACAAACACCAGTGCTAAAGATAATGGAAGATTTGGAATGGGCCCATGGCCCTTTTGAAGGGTCGGTCAGGCAGTGCTAAAAGAAATTGGGAGGTGGGAGTACATGCTTGAGAAGCAAAGTAGAATAGGGAAGCAAAGATATCAGATCATGCCTCAAGGCTTTTCATGCCTGATCTCAGCTCTCCCCCAAGTTTCTGCTCTTAGCCTTGTTAGCTGCACCCTGCTCCCTGAGCAGCCTGAGCATCACTAGAAGGCACAGCAAACACTCCAGTCCTCGGCAGCCCCACTGTCCTAAGGGTCCACTGATGCCCTGAGTGAGTGTCTGGGATCAGCTATGGAATAACAAATCAACTCTTTAATTCAGGCTTCATGAGGCTGGAGGGTTCCTGAATGAGTTTTTATTAATGGAGTAAATTATTCAGGTGCAGTCACACACAACAGCTAGAGCAGAGGTCAGGAGCCGCTGTGAGGAACAGTCCTGTAAGAATCCACAAGTGCCGAGTGCTCACCATTGCATGTTAGAGTATTATTTGTACCAACAGTGTTCAGGTTCATCTCCTACTGATCTCATGAATCTTAAATTGAGTGTCGGCACTGGAGCTGTTCTGTTTTGTGAAAAGTAGATGTTCTTATATGATAGCAAACACAGAGTGGCCGCCACAACATTTCAGATGGAGATGCAGAACAGGACAGATGTTGCATGCTGGGCTGGAAAACCTAAAGTTTTTGTTGTTGTTGTTGTTTATGACACAGAAGCCACCATGTATAACATAATGTTCAATGTCACTCAACATTGTCTGATATGTTCAGAGTATGTGTTGCGCATGACTCAGCTACAACTACATTAAATTTTAGCCTAAAATCTGTGAAACCTGTACAGTTAAAAACAGATTTTTGGTTGGCCAAGGTTGTTTAACTGTAGGAACTTTTGAACTGGATTGACTCCAAAAGCTATTTTGCTGTTGATTTACATTCTAGGATTGCTTTTTTGAGAGTTTAATCAAAATTCATTCCGTGGTTACAAAATATTTAGTAAACAGACAAACAGGATTGATTTAGTAACACTTGGAGTGTGTTTTGGGAATGTCTGAACTACTATCAGTTTTATTAAAATCTGTCCAATTGTTAAAAGAAACACACATGGCAGTCAGTAACAATACTAATTGTGCTTCAAATAAGTCTGACAAAATGCCAAGTAGATGAAAGATGATTGGTTGATATTTGTTGGGTTTAGAAACTTGATGTCAAACAATAGCAGCATGTTTTTAGTTTCAGATGTTTTTAGTAAATTGATGTTACATGACACAATGTTAGCTGACAATTAGTCATTAGCCACATTAGCCACCTCCCCTAGCACACCTTCATTTAAATATGCAAATATGTCCTGCAATGTGAGATTATCCTCTTTACACGATCAAATATAACAAATATCATATAGAGATGCTCCTAAAACCATAAACCATAAATGCTCAAACGAATGAAACATTGTGTTCCCATACCACTTAAATACATAAAACCAAATACATCATTTGATGTATGTAGGTCTACTTTCTACTGAAACTGAAAATGTTTGCATGGAAGTAAGCACATTTCTTATAGTAGGTAAAAGGTTTGTGCACAAGCACACTTTCATGCAGTATTTGTATTGATATATGCTAGGACTGGGTTAGAGAAATCAATTTAATCGATCTGGATCGATTTTCATTCAAATTTGGGAAAATCGATTCATAAGGCATGAGATCAATTTTTCCCCATGGGTGTGCGAAGAAGCTGCGTGTGTTCATGTTGTTTGTCACTTCTCGCTTGCCGTAGGTTTACATCCGGTTGACGTTCAGCGCTAATGTTAGCACCTGATAACAAGCTGTCTGGGGCATAACAAAAGAAACTAAGGAATCACTAACATTACCAGCTGATGCTCAGCTGAACTGAAAGATAACAGAGGCCATTACAACTTTTGTTTACAAAGATTTGTGCTCAGACGCGGTAGCGGGAAACAAAGCCAGCTTCGAGCGGCTCGAACCAAACCTACTGTATGTAAACATCTGACTGAAACTGTTCTTGGCATGTATAAATGTGTGAAAGATGACAGTGCAACAAATTTGTTAGGTTTTGTTTCCAATATTATTTTTAAATTTAAGAAACATCTTAATGTAATTCACAATGATGGAATGTTGGCTGAAGTACTTTTTTTTCTTTCTTCTTGTCAATAAGTTTTATTAAACAGAAGGTAACAGGAACAATACAAATATACAATTTTCATATGCTCAAGAGTGGGCAGAAGTATACACTTATGTATAGGGGTGCACCGATTCCAGTTTTCTTGCCAATCTCCGATCACAGATCTTTAAAAAGTCTGACCTGCCGATTCCGATTTTGGCCGATACTGATTTTTTTTAAATAGCTGACACTGTCATATATTATAAAATCACAATACAACTTCAATGTTCAAATGTTATTTTACTGAAACATGTTGAACAATACCCTTGAAACAATACAAACTTGTTTTAACTGGATATTGGGTAGTGCTCACAGCAGAGCAAAAGAGGATAGTGGCTGATTTTGAGACTTTTGTGGAGGTAGAAAAGACGATCTTTTCCGCCGATCTTATCTAACGATCGGCCGATCTCCTAAAATTGAGGAAATCGGTCCCGATTTATTGGTGCATCCCTACTTGGGTATATTAGCCCACCTCTTCTCCTGCAACCTTATTCCTATCACTTAAAATTAAAATAAAAAAAACTTATGTATCCAACAACACTTTCTCTTGCAATTCCATTTTAGTTTAAACCCTTTGAAACTTGAGACAGTTTTGATTCAAGATTAAACTCCAATTTACAAGTTTGCCCTTAATGTTTATAATTTTACCAACACACTAGGTTAGAATTAGTTTCTACCGAATTAGTTCCTTGGAGAATGTCTTCTTTCTCAAAATAAATGTGTTACTGCTTGATATCATTACCTAATTTAAAAATCAATCAAACTGACTCGTGAATCAAATCAAATCGATTTGGGAAATCTGAATCAATACCCAGTCCTAATATATCCTAATGTGTGTGTGTGTGTGGAATCTGGTGCACACAAGCTTTTTGTGTGTACACACTGTTAATACATGAGGCCTAGTGGAGCCAACACGATTTTAGCTAGCAGTAAATGTTTCTCCTTCAGTTCTTGATTCATATACGACTGAAATGTGCCTTTAATCCTTCAACTAATGAGGAGAATATGTTGATTGATCATTACATTGACTGATCCAACCATCTATTCATCCATTGCCTGTCCTCGCTTTTCCATTCAGGGCTGGTGCCAATCTCCAGCAGTCAAAGTGTGTCCCTGGACATGTCACAGATCCATTACAGGGCCACATAGAACAAACAAGATGGACAACCATTCACATAGAAATCACATTTCTCTCATTTTTAGCTTTTCTCTATTGGTTTCCATTAAATTTCAGAAAATATTCAAACATTTTAACATACTAAACCTCAACAAACAAACTCCATCTTAGAGTGAGAATCTTATTTCACCATATTTCCCACTGAACTATTCCTGAGTTATGCTGCCATAAGTTTACACTGCTGGAGGACAGACTTGCCACTTTTTTCACTATGCTGCTGTTTGTACTCTTTAAAATCATTATTTTATTTATTTTCATAGACACTACATCTGTGTTTATCTGTGTCTCTTTCCTCTCTCCCAAAACCTGAGCCAGTCAGGACAGATGGCAACTCATCCATCTTCCTGTTAAAAAGCTGTGGTTCCATATCCATTGTTGCCAACCTGCTGCTAATTATGGAGGACTGCAACAAAGACTGGATGCAACCTGCTGGCATATTTAGACAAGTAACTTTAATTAATTGGCAGTTTGTAATAGACTGTATGAGATTGTATTGTATAATAATTGGAATGAATTAAATGTAACGTATTTGGATGTGTTCTGAACTGGATTAGATTTATGATTTGGACTTGATTTCATTGTATAGTGCTCTAAAACTACTTATGTTGTGAATATGGTGACTTAAATTGAATTGATTTGAACAAATTATGATAAATTCATTGTTTATGACCTATAATGCACATTTGACAAAAATCTGACCACAGTATTAAACATAAAATATTTTCCTACTTGTCAAGATATAAAACTGGTGTCAATTCTAATTAAAAATTTCAAATGTTGAATTCAACATGCAGGATGTCCTGGTAGATCAGTGAAGAGCTGTGAATAACACTAAGACTAAGAGTTTGTAAGGGTCTGTGTTTCTTCAGTCACACTTGTTCTTGGTTTCACTAGTCACAGCTGCAGCCACTCTTCACATCAGTCTCAGTTCATAAAACCCTTCACTTTCTCACTACTCACCAGTTGAGCGTCATGCTTTCTAATGACAAGTCCGGTTTCTCCTTGTACGCCTCCCTGTGACTACTCCTGAGTTTTGTAGGGTTTTGCCGCCTCGTAAGCTTTTTTGTTTTGTTTATAAGTTTTTTTTTTGAGCTCTTCCTGCCAGGCAACATTTTTGCCTTCAAACATCCAGCCAACCGTGACAGCTGAATTTTAATTTGTGTCTTTGTCACATGTCAGCCTCTCTCATCTAAACTAGTTGCTGCTTTGAACTTTATAATAAAAGTGTAAAAATAAACCCTTTGAAAAATAAAAAAAATAAAAATCCTCAGCATCAGAAGCCAGTTTGAGCTGCATGTCCTGCTTGGATGGATGGATCCAATTTATTTTCATTTACAGTACATAGCTCTTAACAACCGGATTTGGGTTTTGTCACAAATCTCCTAGCAACCCAGTCAGTATGTCCCTGTGGAGTACCAACTTTGAAATGAATACATAACAAAATAATTTGAGAGGCATTATTTAAAACGTAAATTTCATAATAAGCTTTTAGTTTCCTTTCACCTTGATTTAATTCCAGTCTGCTACTTGTTTATATAAGGAGTAAAGACTGAACAACTACCAACAAATTTCAGTGTTGATTATCTGTGTCTCTCTGAAGCTCCTTGTGTTTTAAGATTTCCTCATTAGCTAGCTCCGCTTCAAAAACTGCTGAAAGCTGTTGTTCAGCAGAACATAAACACCTGCACTTAGAATAAAGGCAGAGACTTTTAAATACACATTGCTTTGGGTAATAAACCATAGAATATTTAAAAACAAATCATCAAAAATGTAAATCAATTTTATGTTTAACAGGAAACCAGTGGAAAAAATGCTCTCCTAGAAAAAAATACTGGCCTCTTGTCCGGTACCAGGTTAGAAGCTTGGCTGCAGAACTGTGAACCAGCAGCAGACAGGACAGCAATTAAACAGTAGCTGAAGCAAAATACGGGTTACGAAAAATAGCTACAAAAATCCATTCATCTATTCTGGTTACAACAATTGTCATGTAAACATTAGAAACAATAGGTTTATATTTCACTTTAGAAAGCTTTTTTTCCTAGCACATAGTTCTGTGAATTAGGTTTTTATTCAAATGACAGCAATGAAGATATGCTTGTGTATAATCTCGGGTGCTCTAAAAGCTTTTTTTTTTAAAGAATAATTGCCGTTCAGTGTTGTAGTTGAAGACATTTTACTTCTCATCCACAGGTTTTCCAAATTCAAAACTGGAAAGTGTGAAGTAATGCATGAGATGCTGCATTTATGCAACTGAATTCACATTCAGATTAATCTTCCTCCCCTCCCACTGCAGAGTCATCAGATCCTATAAAGCTACTATTTCTATTTCTACTATTACATATGCTGCTGAAATATATGAGAAACTCAACAGGCAACAGGGTTAGCTCTAAATACATCTGAGTGCATTTTATTCCTAACAGGACTCTCAGATAGGGGCTGGGTGACAACACACCCAAACTGAGCAGTGCTGTGTTGAATGTTCCGACGTCTATATTGGAAAAACTTGACAGCCTCTCCACAGACATATGGTTCAACAAAGGAAAGCCAGCTCAAGACAACTCAGCTGTGCACCTACCCTAGGGTTGCCAAACTCATTTTCACCAAAGGCCACATGAGTATTATGGTGGCGATCAAAAGGGGCCAGTTGTAATTAACTTCATTTGGACCTGAACATCTTAGGGATCAACTTTGCAGCCTTTCACCTCCTCTGGATGGCATTAATTTGGCCTCCAGTTCTAATGTAAAGAACCTTGGTGTTATTTTTGATCAGGATATGTCTTTTAACCCCCACATTAAA
>JAUBOC010000051.1:669288-682588 GCA_032275365.1 Anablepsoides cearensis | reverse complement strand
ACAACAACACCTAATTTCCCTCTGGGATAAATAAAGTATATTTGAATTTGAATTGAATTTGAATTTAGAATAGATTTAGCTTGTTAAAATTAGCCTGTGTTAGCTTTAGAAGAGATTTAGCTTTTTTAAATTAGCCCCAGTTAGCTTTAGAAGAGATTTAGCTTGTTAGAATTAGCCTGTGTTAGCCTTAGAAGAGATTTAGCTTATTAAATTTAGCCCTAGTTAGCTTTAGAAGAATTTTGTTTGTTAAAATTAGCCCCTGTTAGCTTCAGAAGATATTTAGCTTCTTAAATTTAGCCTTGGTTAGCTTTAGAGGAGTTTAACTTGTAAAATTAGCCTCTGTTAGCTTCAGAAAGATATAGCTTGTTAAAATAAGCCCAGGTTAGCTTTAGTGGGGTTCAGCTTCTTAAAATTAGCTTCAGAACATATGTTTGTTAAATTAGCATCTGTTAGCTTCAGAAGGGTTTAGCTTGTTAAAATTAGCCTCTGTTAGCTTTAGACGATATTTAGCTTCTTAAATCTAGCCTTGGTTAGTTTTAGAAGAGTTTAACTTGTAAAATTAGCCTCTGTTAACTTCAGATTTTTTTTAATTAGCATCTGTTAGCTTCAGAAAGATATAGCTTGTTAAAATAAGCCCAGGTTAGCTTTAGTGGGGTTCAGCTTCTTAAAATTAGCTTCAGAACATAATGTTTGTTAAATTAGCATCTGTAAGCTTCAGAAGAGTTTAGCTTGGTAATATATTAGCCACAGTTAGCCTTAGAAAGTTTTAGCTTGTTAAACTTAGCTTCAGTTAGCTTCACAAGATAATTGTTTGTTAAAATTAGCCTCTGTTAGCTTCAGAAGAGTTTAGCTTGTTAAAATGAGCTAGTTAGCATCACGTTACCATGGTAACGGAGATAAACAACAAGGAGCCATAAATCTCTTGTTTTTACCTGGATTTAACAGAGAGAATCTGTGATTTACACAAACTTTTACAATAAAATTCTCTATAAACGAACAAAGTCAGATTTTAAAGTTGTGAAGGTTTTTGATGACTGCTGCCAGTCAGGTAAACAGGTAAACAGGTGAGACAAACTGCAGACCCACAGGCAGACTCTGAATGAAATCCTGAAGGTTTTGGTCCGGACCGGACCTGCCTGCAGTCAGCTGGTCCTCAGCTCCACGGCTGACTGAAAACTTTACCTTCTTTCTCCTCTTTTCTCTGAACGAACTGGACCCGCTTCTTCTTCTTCTCCTCCTCTTGTTTTCTTACAGAACAGAACCATCTGCTCGGGCTCGGGTTCGGCTCCCGCCTGGAAACGGGTCTTTGTCCTGGTCCATGTCAAACATCCTAAAATACAGACAGGCTCACATTTCACTGCGGTTTACAGAACCCAGAGAGTCCACATCTGGAGGCCGAACCCCGGTTCTGATTGGACCATCTGCAGGGAGGCGGGGCCAAAAGTTTCTTCTGATCTGATCCTGTGGAAGGAGAGAAAGAAAGAGGAACAAACAAGGAGGAGGAGGATGAGGAGGAGTGAGGAAGAACGAAAGCAGGAGAACAAAAAGATAAACAGAGAAGAAGAAAGAAGAGAATAAAACAGGAAGTTCTGACAGGAAGGAGGCTGTTTATGAGCTGTAATTATCTGTAGTTTGGACCATCAGAACAAATTAAACCCCAGTACTCTGTGTAGAAATACACACTGTACTGCAAAGTACTGTAGTAAAACTTCAGAACAACTTTACCTTTTACAACAACGAGAATATTGCTTTTTACTTTTTACATGGTAAAGTGGTTATGTAAAAACAATGAAAAAATAAAATAAAATCACTGCTTCATCAGAACCAGAGATCCATCAGAACCAGAGTTCAGGCAGAACCAGAGATCCATCAGAACCAGTGTTCAGGCAGAACCAGAGATCCATCAGAACCAGAGTTCAGGCAGAACCAGAGATCCATCAGAACCAGGGATTCATCAGAACCAGAGACCAGGCAGAACCAGGGATTCATCAGAACCAGAGACCAGGCAGAACCAGGGATTCATCAGAACCAGAGACCAGGCAGAACCAGGGATCCATCAGAACAGATCCATCAGAACCAGGTCTGCAAAGGGACATTTCTGTCTGTGATGGTGAAAAAAGAGCTGAACTGACAAAACAAGTTCTTGATTTCCTGATCAAACCCTCACCTGGTCCTAGATTAGAACCAGATCCTGGATCCAAACAGCTAAAAGGATCGTCCTCCATAGACTAGAGGAGGTGAGGAGCTTAGAACTGCTGCTCCTCCCTATTAACAGGAGTCAGAGGAGGAGGTTCTGATTAAGACACATTTAGGAGGAGGTCTGGATGAATGGATGGATGAACAGGTGACTCTGGTGGTTCTGAATGAACTCTGCTGGTTCTGACTGGACTCTGGGGGTTCTGATTGGACTCTGCTGGTTCTGATTGGACTCTGGTGGTTCTGATTGGACTCTGGGGGTTCTGACTGGACTCTGGGGGTTCTGATTGGACTCTGGGGGTTCTGATTGGACTCTGCTGGTTCTGATTGGACTCTGGGGGTTCTGATTGGACTCTGGGGGTTCTTGTGGTAAATCTTTCTGGATGTGCTCCAGGAGAACTTTAAGGAACTGATGTCTGCTTCTTCAGGACCTGAGGTGGTTTGGGTTTACCTGGTTCTGGTGGTTTCAGTCGGACCTCTCTGGTCCTGTAATTAGGTCTTAGGTTTTGTGGAAAACTTTTTGTAATCTCAACATAAAAAGCCCAGATTTCCACAGAAGGTTCTGGATCAGTTTCAGGTCTTTCTTAGGTTAGATGTTCTTGAGATGTTTATAAAGTTCTGTTTTCTCTGGTCCTCTTTAAGCCTAATCCCTGTTTGATGGAACAGATTCAGATTCTTGGATTATTTTTGTTTTTAATCTCAGGAGCAAATAGTCCAGCTGAGGTCCAAGAAGCGTTGGGATCATTTACCCGGTTCTGACGGGAAGTTCTGATGACCAGAACTCATCTCAAAAAATTAAAATTTAACTTTTAGGCTTAAATGTTTGAGAACTTTCATTGTTTGTTTGTCAGACAGGTGACAGGTTCAGGTGTGGTTCCTTGTGTCACCACCAGGTGTCAGCAGGACTTCAGGCTTCGGCAGGAGAGGCCTGATGCTGAACTGATCCTGGTTCTGCTCTGTTGAACAGAACCAGAACCGTTCAGCAAATAAATGCATTATTTTCTAATTCAGATCAGGATTATTTTCTGTTCCTACATAATAAACAACAAATTAATTTACATTATTTAATTAGGCAATTTGTTGGGAATTTGTTATTTAAGAATAAAATAAAATAAAATAAAATAAAATAAAATAAAAAAATTACAATAGTAAAATCTGCAAATTGGTTTTAAATCCAACCTTAAAGCTCAATTTAATCCCAGAACCAGCAGGACCCTCAGTCAGAACCAACATAACCCTCAGTCAGAACCAGCTGTTTTGGACCTTTGACTGATGTTAGAGCATAATCAGATGTTTGATAAAAACTCAAAGCTCAGGTGGGTTTTGGACTCTGGGTCCACCCGGGTCGCCTCCTGATGCTGGATCACTTCCTTCCTGGATGTGTTTGTGGGTCGGGGATGATGTGAGTTATTAGGTCTCTGGAGGTTCTGGTTCTGGTTCCGGAGCTGAGCAGATGGTTGGAGAGGTGAGCTAGCAGCTGCTGACTTCCTGTCTGCTGCTTCCTGTCTGAGCAGGTGCTGGATTTGGATCAGAACACGGTGGAAACGCTGACGCTGCAGTTTGACCTCCTCCTGGTTCTAATAAAAGACTCTGATAAAAGTCTGGTGTCTGGATGGGGGGGGGGGCCTGGGGGCCCCTCAGGGCCCCACAAACTGCTGAGCAGAGGGAACCAGAAATAAAACCTTTGGTTTTACTAATCAGAACCATGAGGATCTGTTCTGGTTCTGGTCCCTGCATCAGAACCACAGGCTGCTCTTCTGACCCACAGTTTGTACAGGAAAACCCTCCAGAACCACGAGGAGCCTCCCCAGCCTGGACCAGAACCTTGACTTGGACCTAAATATAAACTTTAATGAAGACAAACTGTTTTCATCAACAGTGAAGCAGTGCATGATGGGATACGTAGTTCTTTCTCTTTTTCTTCTTTGTTTTTCTTTCTTTGAAGCTTAAACAGACTCTTCAGCGTTTCTTCACCTCCCTGAACCGGTTCTGGTTCTTCCTGATGTGGACTGGCTGAAGGAGGACCACAGGTTCTGGTTCTGGAGCTGTTCAAATACAGATCGTCTCTGCTGGACAAGGTTTAGTTTTTGTAAAGCTGACCCGACTTTGGGTGTTTAGAGTTTTAGGAGAATTTCTGGAGGAAAGAAAGAGTTAAAGCTCGTGGTTCTGGTTCTGTTGGGAGGAGGAGTGTTGGTTCTGGTTCTGAGGGAGGAGTGTTCTGGGCTGTGAGGAGAAAAGCATCAGGAGGAATGAAGCTGGACTCTCTGCTGCAGTAAGTCTGTTTATTCTGAGTTTTAAACGGATCAGATCTGATGTTTCAGCTGCTTAAATGTAAAACTTATTGTTTGTTTGTTTGTTTTTACAAACACAATCTTTTAGTTTCAGGTAGTAAACAACATTAAAAGAATTGAATCTGACAGGAAGCAGAGAGAGTGTCTACATTGTTTTGATTATTTATGATTTACATTTATTACACGAGTTTGAAAAAATAAAAACAAACAGCCTGAGAGGAGGAGAAACAGGAGGAGGAGATTACTAAGAAGGAAAGGAGAAGAGAAGGAGTAAGAGGAGGACCAGAAGGAGACAGCAACGGGAGGAGAACAGGAGGAGGAGCACGGGTAAGAAAGAGAACAAACCAAGTTAGGAGCAGGAGAAAGAGAAGCAGGAGGAAAAGTATAAGTAGGAGGAAGAAGAGGAGGAGACAGAAGCGGGATGAAATGAAATAGGGGAAAGAGGAGGGGACAGGAGCAAAGTGAAGAGGAGGACAGGCGAGGAGAAGGAGCAAGAGGAAGAGGGGGACATGCAATGGAGAGGGGGTGGAACAGGAGGAAAAGAAGGAGTGGACAGGAGTACAGGAAGACAAGGACAGGTGAGAAAAAGTAGCAAGAGGAAAAAGAGGCGATAGAGATGCGAAGGTGCAGGAGTATGGGAGCAAGAGGAAGAGAGGAGGAGCAGGAGGAAAAGAAGAAGGAGGAGGAGCAGGACAAACAGGGGGGGAAAGAGAAGGACCAGAAGGAGATGACTGGAGCAGGAAAAGCAGGAGGAATAAAAGGAGAGGTGGGGGAGAGGAGGAGGAGTGAGAACGAGGAGGAGAAGGTGAAGAAAGGAGCAGAATAAGAGCAGGAGGAAGAGAAGAGGACAGGAGCAAAGTGAAGAGTATAAAGTAAGGAGGAGAAAAAACGAGTCACTTAGAAGACATGAGCAAGAGGAAGAAGAGAAGGAGGAGAAGAGGACAAGTAAGACAGGCCCCTAAAAGTCTTAGTCTTGAGTTAGAAGGTCTTGAGTAAGGAGGTCTTGAGTTAGGTGGTCTTGAGTTAGGCGGTCTTGAGTTAGGTGGTCTTGAGTTAGGCGGTCTTGAGTAAGGTGGTCTTGAGTTAGGAGGTCTTGAGTTAGGAGGTCTTGAGTTAGGTGGTCTTGAGTTAGGAGGTCTTGAGTTAGGAGGTCTTGAGTTAGGTGGTCTTGAGTTAGGCGGTCTTGAGTAAGGTGGTCTTGAGTTAGGCGGTCTTGAGTTAGGCGGTCTAGAGTTAGGTGGTCTTGAGTTAGGTGGTCTCGAGTTAGGAGGTCTCGAGTTAGGAGGTCTCGACTGAGGTGGTCTTGACTGAGGTGGTCTTGACTTAGGTGGTCTTGAGTTAGGAGGTCTTGAGTTAGGAGGTCATGAGTTAGGTGGTCTTGAGTTAGGTGGTCTTGAGTTAGGAGTTCTAGAGTTAGGACGTCTAGAGTTAGGTGGTTTTGAGTTAGGAGGTCTTGAGTTAGGAGGTCATGAGTTAGGTGGTCTTGACTTAGGTGGTCTAGAGTTAGGTAGTCTAGAGCTAGGTAGTCTAGAGTTAGGTGGTCTTGAGTTAGGTGGTCTTGAGTTAGGAGGTCTTGAGGTAGGAGGTCTTGAGGTAGGAGGTCTTGAGGTAGGTGGTCTTGAGGTAGGTGGTCTTGAGTTAGGAGGTCTTGAGTTAGGAGGTCTTGAGTTAGGAGGTCTTGAGATAGGAGGTCTTGAGTTAGGTGGTCTTGAGTTAGGTGGTCTTGAGATAGGAGGTCTTGAGTTAGGTGGTCTTGACTTAGGTGGTCTTGAGTTAGGTGGTCTTGAGTTAGGAGGTCTTGAGGTAGGAGGTCTTGAGGTAGGTGGTCTTGAGTTAGGTGGTCTTGAGTTAGGAGGTCTTGAGTTAGGTGGTCTTGAGTTAGGAGGTCTTGAGTTAGGAGGTCTTGAGTTAGGTGGTCTTGAGTTAGGAGGTCTAGAGTTAGGAGGTCTTGAGTTAGGTGGTCTTGAGTTAGGTAGTCTAGAGTTAGGAGGTCTTGAGTTTGGAGGTCTAGAGTTAGGAGGTCTTGAGTTAGGAGGTCTTGAGTTAGGAGGTCTAGAGTTAGGAGGTCTTGAGTTAGGTGGTCTTGAGTTAGGTGGTCTTGAGTTAGGAGGTCTAGAGTTAGGAGGTCTTGAGTTAGGTGGTCTTGAGTTAGGTGGTATTGAGTTAGGTAGTCTAGAGTTAGGTGGTTTTGAGTTAGGAGGTCTTGAGTTAGGAGGTCTTGAGTTAGGTGGTTTTGAGTTAGGAGGTCTTGAGTTAGGAGGTCTTGAGTTAGGTGGTCTTGAGTTAGGTGGTCTTGAGTTAGGTAGTCTAGAGTTAGGAGGTCTTGAGTTTGGAGGTCTTGAGTTAGGATGACTTGAGTTAGGTGGTCTTGAGTTAGGTAGTCTAGAGTTAGGAGGTCTTGAGTTAGGAGGTCTTGAGTTAGGAGGACTTGAGTTAGGTGGTCTTGAGTTAGGTAGTCTAGAGTTAGGTAGTCTTGAGATAGGAGGTTTTGAGTTAGGTGGTCTTGACTTAGGTGGTCTTGAGATAGGAGGTCTTGAGTTAGGTGGTCTTGAGTTAGGAGGTCTAGCGTTAGGAGGTCTAGAGTTAGGTGGTCTTGAGTTAGGAGGTCTTGAGTTAGGATGTCTTGAGTTAGGTGGTCTCGAGTTAGGAGGTCTTGAGTTAGGAGGTCTTGACTTAGGTGGTCTAGAGTTAGGTGGTCTTGAGTTAGGAGGTCTAGAGTTAGGTGGTCTTGAGTTAGGAGGTCTTGAGTTAGGAGGTCATGAGTTAGGAGGTCTTGAGTTAGGTGGTATTGAGTTAGGTGGTCTTGAGTTAGGAGGTTTAGATTTAGGTGTTCTTGAGTTAGGAGGTCTAGAGTTAGGAGGTCTAGAGTTAGGTGGTCTTGAGTTAGGAGGTCTAGAGTTAGGAGGTCTTGAGTTAGGTGGTCTAGAGCCCCCATAGATTTTTCAGTCAGAGGGTCGACAGGTACAGGAAGTAGTTTGAAACTGGAGTTTTAGAATAAGACTTCCTGTTGGACTTGTTCTGGTTCCTTCATTGATTCAGCAAAATTTTTTCGACTTATTTTTGGTTAAAACCTTTTTCTTAAAAACCTTTCAGTTGAGTTTTCAGTGGTAGAAGTCTAAATAAACAGGAAGTGACTCAATCAATAAAATGTCTGCTCACAGCTGATTGGCTGACATCGCTGCCATGGCTCACCTGTTCCTTGCCGGAGAGGTCGCCATGCCGAACGACCTCTACATCAAAGGTGGGGCCAGGATCCCGAGGAACGCCGTGAGGATCCCTACGTCCATCTCTGCGGAGAAACTGAGTCGGGACAGGGTCCGGAAGGACCGTGGGGTCGTGGTGACCACGCACGTTCCCCACGTCAACGAGGTCCAGCTGGCGGCGGCCACCGGCGGCGCTGAGATGTCCTGCAGCCGCTGCGTGCTGCCGTTTGGAGTGGTGGTCTTCATCGCCGGGGTGGTGGTGACGGCGGTGGCCTACACCTTCAACACCCATGGGTCCAACATCTCGGTCCTGGGGCTGGTTCTGCTCTCTGTCGGACTGGGCCTGGTGGGGTCCAGCGCCGTCTGCTGGAGGGTCCGACTGAGGAAGAGGAGGAGGGACAAACGGAGGGAGAGTCAGACCGCCCTAATGGCCAATCAGAGGTTCTACGTTGCCTGAAGTCTTCATCTTCATCGGCTCTTTGTTTCTGCAGCTCACCTGGGCTAACACTGAACCAGAACCAGAACATGTACACATGCTTTCTGTCCCTTTGGTCTTGGACTGTTGGTTCTGAGTGACGACCTTTGACCTTTTGGATCAGATGAAGCCAGTAAAGGGTTGATGAAGCGACCCAGTTTATAATGTTAATGTTCAGAACAAAGACGAATGTTGATCTGTGGTTCTGTCCAGACTCTCATGACAAGTCATGAGTTCTAACCTCAGTCTGATGGTACCTTGGGTTTCTTTGGGTTTGGTTCTGAATGTCTCCACAATGCCTCCAGTGTCTTCAAATGTCTCCATATCTTTGGAGAGTCTCCTGCTTATCTCCAGACTGTTTTCAAAATGTCTCCAGAATGTCTCCTACATGTCTTCAGAATGTCTCCAGAATGTCTCCTACGTGTCTTCTGATTGTCTCTACGTGTCTTCTGAATGTTTTCTGAATGTCTTCATAATGTATCCTGAGTGTCTCCATAAAATCTTCAGAATGTCTCCATAATGTCTCCAGTGTCTCCAGAATGTCTCCTACATGTATCCTACATGTCTTCAGAATGTCTTAACATGTCTTCAGAATGTCTCCAGAATGTCTCCTACATGTCTTCTGATTGTCTCTACATGTCTTCTGAATGTTTTCTGAATATCTTCATAATGTATCCTGAGTGTCTCCATAATGTCTCTTGAGTGTCTCCATAAAATCTCCAGAGTGTCTTCTACATGTCATCAGAATGTCTCAACATGTCTTCAGAATGTCTCCAAAATGTCGCCTACATGTCTTCTGATTGTCTCTACATGTCTTCTGAATGTTTTCTGAATGTCTTCATAATGTATCCTGAGTGTCTCCATAAAATCTTCAGAATGTCTCCAGAGTGTCTCCAGAATATCTCCTGGTGATGAGATGGACATCAGAAGTAAACATCACCAGATATCCTCCTCCACCTGTAGACAGAACAAAGAAGGAACCAACAACTTTCAGCTTGAGGGTCCAAAAAACAACAACAACAAACCAGAACCAGAACCAGAACAAATCAACCAAACATAATTTTCTTCCTCCTATGTTTCCATCATGGCCGCCCCCTCAGATCCTTCATGTTTCTTTGATGTTCTGGAGAATTCAGTCAGAAGATCGTCAGGAAACAGGAAGAAGTTTGAATGTGGACTTTCAAAGTAAAAGTCTGACTCTGTCTTAACTTAAGTTATTCCAAAGGAACCTTAGAGAAGAAGGTTGACAAATGTTGGACCTTTTAACACTGAAACCAGAGAAGCGTTTTTCTCATTTTATTTTTCTCAGTTAATCTAATTCTTTTTTATTTTTTTCCTATTTTCGGTCCATCTGTCATCTGTTTGTCCTCCATCCGTCAGGCAGGAAAAATCCTCCACAGATGGCAACAAGAACTGAAGAAATTAGGCTGATTTCTGACAGGATTTTATCCGTTACAGCTGAATTTACTCAGATAAACGAGCTCAGAGTCAAAAAAACTGACCTACAGTTTAAAAAGTGTCGCAGTTCTTATGGATTAAACTGAAAAGGCGTTTTTAAAAGATGAGAACGTTTTGAGTTTTATTTAAAACAAAAGTATAAACATATTTAATAGTTATAGACATATTTAGCCACTTTAAACCCAGATCCATGTTAAAAGGAGCTTTGTGGGAAAGGAGTCCAGTTCTCCAGAACTAAACCCATTTTCAGAGCTGATTTGAGGAGGTGCAGTCAGACTCTGGGTCCTCTCCTCCTCTGCAGGATGGAGGATGTAAAGATGGTTAAATAAACGAGCCAGGGCCCGGTTGGGACAGCCTCCTGTGATGGTTTACTGGGCAGCTGGACGGAGCTGTGGGTCGACCCATTTGGACGGATTATGTCCTCCAGCTGGGATCAGATGGATCTGTCAGGAGAAGCAGGACGAAATTCTACTGAAAGAAAGAAATGAAATAAAACAAAAACACTTCAAGTTTCTTCCTGTAGTTTGGATTAAAGTAAAGCTCAATAAAGAAACAATGAAGGAACTAATTTTATTATGTTCTTGTTAAAATTATTTTAGGTGTAGAAAGATTTCCAGATTCAAAAGAATCTGACCTTTGATCTTTAACCCACTACAGGGGCATGTATAGTCATGACCTTTGATCTTTAACCTGCTACTGAGGCCTGTATAGTCATGACCTTTGATCTTTAACCTGTTACTGGGGGATGTATAGTCATGACCATTGATCTTTGACCTGCTACTGAGGCCTGTATAGTCATGACCTTTGATCTTTGACCTACTACTGAGGCCTGTAAAATCATGACCTTTAAACTTTAACCTGCTACTGAGGCCTGTATAGTCATGACCTTTGATCTTTGACCTACTACTGAGGCCTGTATAGTCATGACCTTTGATCTTTAACCTGCTACTGGGGCATGTATAGTCATGACCTTTGATCTTTAACCTGCTACTGGGGCCTGTAAAATCATGACCTTTAAACTTTAACCTGCTACTGAGGCCTGTATAGTCATGACCTTTGATCTTTAACCTACTACTGAGGCCAGTATTGTCTTGACCTTTGATCTTTAACCTGCTACTGGGGCCTGTATAGTCATGACCTTTGATCTTTAACCTGCTACTGAGGCCTGTATTGTCATGACCTTTGATCTTTAACCTGCTACTGGGGCCTACAAAATCATGACCTTTGACCTTTAACCTGCTACTGGGGCCTGTAAAATCATGACCTTTAATCTTTAACCTGCTACTGGGGCCTTTAAAGTTATGACCTTTGATCTTTAACCTGCTACAGGGGCATGTATAGTCATGACCTTTGATCTTTAACCTGCTACTGAGGCCTGTAAAGTCATGACCTTTGATCTTTAACCTGCTTCTGAGGCCAGTATAGTCATGACCTTTGATCTTTAACCTGCTACTGAGGCCTGTATAGTCATGACCTTTGATCTTTAACCTGCTACTGGGGCCTACAAAACCATGACCTTTGACCTTTAACCTGCTACTGAGGCCTGTATAGTCTTGACCTTTGACCTTTAACCTGCTACTGGGGCCTGTGTATCCATGACCTTTGACCTTTACCTGCTACTGGGGCCTTTAAAGTTATGACCTTTACCCTGCTAGCTGATTCCTCTAAAGGTCTTTAACCAGCCTAATGCCTGTAGATTCTCAGATGACCCTTTAGCAGAGTGGTGTCCAGAGTTGGTTCTCCAGGGCCAATGCCCTGCATGTTTTAGGTGCTGCCCTGGTTCAACACAGCTGAAACTAAGGAGTGTTTAATAAGTCGGCCTCTGCAGACCTTGATGGCAAACAGAAGGCCAATAATCTATGTGTATCAGCTGTGTTAAAGCAGGGACAAATTCAAAACTTGCAGGAAATTGAGGACCAGAGTTGGATATGCCTGCTTTAGCAGTTGTTTCTGAGGTCATTGCTGATATCTTCCCATCTTGGCGTTGTGTTAACACACACCTGTAGCTCCAGGTAGACATCCTGCACCTCTGAGGTCCTGTAGAAGCAGCAGAGTCTAGATTTTTCCTCCCAGCTTTAATATCTTGGATAAAAGATAAAAGGATTGTTCGTTTTGTTCTGATACATAAACTCCAGGATTAAAAAAGGATCTCCTTTTCTCATCAGTATAAAAGCTCGTACGTTGAGCACATTAACAGGATGAACTAACGGACATGTTTTTATGTGGACGCGTGCCGGTTCTAAAGCCGGTTCTGAGGCCGGTTCTGCTTTTAATGTAATCAAATTGAAATGTCCAAATAATCTGTCTGAGTGACATCATGAAGTGGTTGTTTAATACACATTACATGACTCCTCAAATCCCCGCTGGTGACGCTCCTGGCAGCCTGACAGGTGTGTGTCGGTGCCGTCCATTTTGCCGTGGATCATTTCTCGTTGCAGTTGGTAAAATCAAAATGGTGGCTTAAGTTATTAAAAGTGAGCAGCTTTAATCATTGGCTGCTGAAAATTCAAGGTTGGAGGAGCAGCGAGGATTAATGTCCTTTAAAGCACAAAGCCTCATATCCAGCCAGCCGGCTGTCACCGCCCCTCCCCCACCCTCAGCTGATCTCATTTCATCATCTGACGCCTGTTCTCTGTTTGCTCTTTCTCTCTCTGTCTGTCCGGCTCCTCTTCCTCCTCCAACCTTTCCTCCCTGCTTTTATTCGTCTTCCTCCCTGGATCCAGGTGAGATATGAGGCGTCATCATGGGTTTTATGGAGTTCTACCTGGAGATTGACCCCGTCACCCTCAACCTCATCATCCTGATCGCCAGCTATGTCATCCTGCTCCTAGTCTTCCTCATCTCCTGCATCCTGTACGACTGCCGTGGCAAAGACCCCACCAAGGAGTACGCCCCCGACAGCGCGCCGGCGCCTCCCAGCCAGTCGCCCATACGCCTGGTGGTCATGCAGAACTCGCCTGCCTCGGGCCGCTGCGAGCCCAACAACACGTCGGGTCACGTCGCGCCGCCGACGCCTGACCTGAGCCGGGACAGAGCGGAGAGGGAGAGGGAGAAGAGGAGTACTCTGGTCTGAGGAAGGTGACAACCATGAAGTGCTGCTGAATAATGTTGTCTTTTTACTCTGAACCTTTAAAGTCTCTGGATGTGTGAGCAGGTAAGCAGAACGGTTACAAATATTCAAGATAAAAAATGGATATTTTAATGAAAAAACACCAGCTGCCTAAAGAGCAACTAAGAACACATAACAACTGAGTGACTTCAGGAGTGGTATAAATATAATCTTTAACTTTAAATTCAGGTATTTTAACTATAAATTTATACGACTCAGACTCAGAAGTTTTAAATGAGGTGGAAAACACAGAGAAGACATCAAACAATAAAATGTATCATCTATTAAAGGAGGACATTAAAATGTAAACAACTGGATTTTAGGTAAAACAGTAATAAAACTACACACACATTCTTGTTTGCCCTACAATGTGGGGACTCTGGACTTTGACATGCATTATTGGAACGTGACATTTTGGCCAACATTTGAAAAAAATTACAGAAGAAAAACCTGATAACATTTTTTTTGAAAGTTTGATCTGTTTTATGGGAATTTATCAATCAATCAATCAATCAATCAATCAATCAATCAATCAATCAATCAATCAATCAATCAATCAATCAATCAA
>JAUBOC010000051.1:653203-664812 GCA_032275365.1 Anablepsoides cearensis | reverse complement strand
AAACTGAAGGAATATCTAACATATTAAAGGAATAAATCTAACAAACTAAAGGAATAAATGTGTAAAACTGAAGGAATAAATCTAACAAACTAAAGGAATAAATGTGTAAAACTGAAGGAATAAATGTGTAAAACTGAAGGAATAAATCTAACAAACTAAAGGAATAAATGTGTAAAATTAAAGGAATAAATGTGTAAAACTGAAGGAATAAATGTGTTAAATTAGAGGAATAAATGTCTAAAACTAAAGGAATAAATGTGTAAAACTGAAGGAATAAATGTGTAAAACTGAAGGAATATCTAACATATTAAAGGAATAAATCTAACAAACTAAAGGAATAAATGTGTAAAACTGAAGGAATCTGAACTTTAAGACATTTTATTGTGAAAGGACAAACAGGAGCTGATGAAGCTGGAGCTCTTTTGGTTCCTGCTGCCTGAAGCTGTAATCTCCCCCCGCCCCCCAACAGGACAGAGACTTGATGAATGAACTGCTGATCCAGATCATCCCTCTGACGTCTGCTGGACACTCTAGGCTGGTTCTGATTCTGGTTCTGGTTCTGGTTCTGATTCTGGTTCTGGTCCTGGTCCTGGTGTTGGGGGTTAAAGTTCCCAGATGTTGAAGTAACGATGATGTTTAAAACTTTATTAATAAAATAATTAAAAAAGAAAAGCCTGAGGCTGAAGGGACAGATGAAAACTCTGATCGTGACTGGAGGATTATTATGGGATGGATTTTTGCAGCCTGCAGGGATCTGAAGCTTAAAGGGATCATTTGGACTTTCTGAAGTGAGGTTTTGTGGGAAAGTTAAAAGCAGCTCAGTGAACAACCTGTTGGGCTGACGAGCAAAAGGCTAGTCTGTGTGAAGTGACATCTAAAACCTTCAAATGGTGTCATCAAATTTGAACTCTTTGGCATCTGTGTCAAATTTATTTATTCTGGTTCTTCTTTTTAAGATATCCTCCATCCAGCAGTGGACCCACCAAGACTGGAACCTGGACTCAGTTGGATCAGGACCTGCAGAAACAACAGACCAAACAGAAGCTTTATTCTGAACCAGAACCCCTCCAACTGGACCTGGAGGAGAAGAGACCGAAGAAGATCTGAAGAAGATCAGAACATTTCCTTCATCCAACATCTTCAGGAAGCAGCTGAGAGCTGAAATAAAATGTCTGATGAGAAAAACAGCTTCAGCAGAAATCTGGTTCGGTTTCCGACTCGTTTTTGCTTCAATAAATATCTTACCGGGGCGTTAAACATGGAAACAATGGGGAAACATGATGGAGACTTTTTATTAAATGTGGCAAAAAAGGTTGAAACAGACAGAGCCTAAAAAAAGAAAAAAAAAAAAAGAAAAAAAAACTGGTCAGGTCTTCCATCCTGGTCTTCCTCAACCAAAAAGGACTCTGGTCCCTCCTTTGATGTATGACCCAATCCAAAGTCCTTACAGAACCCGTGCCACCAGCGCCGACACTGGAGCAAATCCTCTTACATAAAATTTACAACAACGTGGCCAACAGACCCACACACACACACACACACACACACACACAAACACACACATTTCATATTTCATGTCAGGAACTATAATCTGACCAGCAGAGTATTAGGGCTTCATGTTGGTGCTGTCAGTTTCTGTCTGGGAGTGGGGGTGGGGTTGGGGGGCATTACGTAAGCTTCACGTCCCACAGATTTGTTGTTTTCAGGCTGGAACACGTCTGAAGTCTGAACGTCACTCAGAAAGATGAGTCCTGCTGCAGATTTAACCAAAAACCCACCAGAACTACCCCCGAAGACCGGACCATAAACTCATATTAGAGGGTCCGATCACACTTTAATGTTTTAGACAACAAAATTTAAAGATGTCTATGTTGAAGGTGGATTTTAAATAATCAACTTATATCAAAATGATCAAATATATAACTTTTATTAGTAATTTAGACATAAAAGCTTCAAAAGGGCCTTAAGAGCCAGAGCCTCAGTCAGACCATCAGAGGCTCCAGGTTTGACTCAAAGACTGATGAAGGTTCAGGGTTTTAATTAAAAACACATTGAAACCAAATGAAATAGAACTGATGTTCCTGTTATAGACCAGGTTCTAAAAACAAGACAATGAAGGTTCTGAAACAGATCCAGGGATCATCAAATCTTTTTTTTAACTGACAGTTTGTTTATAAAAGGTTTTTATTTTGTGTTAAAATCTGTGAAAATCCTCCATCTGCACCTGTGTTTGTGTAAAACCTATTAAACAGCAGTTCAGTCATTAAAGTCCAACTTTGACCCGTTTAGACTCTGACTGATGGTTCTGAGCTGCAGATCCAATCAGGACTAACTCTGCGTGGGAGAATTTATTTAATCTTCAACCTGTTGTTTGATGAGGATCCTGATCCAGGTTTGATCAGAGAAGAAAAAGTAAAAATGGTGCTTTAATGTTTACAAATTAGTGCCCTAAATATTCACAAACCATTTATTGATAAAATATCATATAATAAAAGATCAGTTAAACGGAAATAAAACCTGGTAGAAATAATAAAACTGTGGATAAATATTTTACTTTTCTTCTTCACTTTAATTTTCAGCCTATTCTGGATTAAAATTCCAATCTGTTTAATAAAACCTGGGATTATAAAGAACAAAAATAAAAAAAACTAAATGCAGTTCAGTTTTTCTTCAGATGAAATAAATCTTGATAAATTTACTTGTTCAATAAATAATATTTTACACCAATGTTTTATTGCTTCTGTTTAAAGTAAATAATTACAGCAGGATTTTATTTCTGTTTAATATCTGAATGTTTTTTTTTATAAAACAGCAGGAAGAGAAAAATGTTTTTTTTTATTATTATTATTTAGACCTGCATTTGTGTGAAGCACTGCTGCCCCCTGGTGGGCAGAAAAATATTTTAGATTAATTATTTTGTTTATTAAAAAAGATTCAGATAAATGAAAATAAAGAAATGTTTGTGATTCTTAAACAGTCGTAAAGTTTAAAACTTTAATATTTTATATTTTCATATTAAACATAAAATTTATTATATGATGAATATGATAGAAAACCTTTTTCATACCGCAGGTGCTGCCCCCTGGTGGACATCAGCAGGATTACAAATAAAATAGTTTGATGCAGAGGTTCCTCACAGTCAACAGCCAGAACTACATAAATCATTGTTTTTATTTTTTATTTATCAGCAGAAACATAAACAAGAAAACATGTCCAGCAGTTACAGAATCTGAGAACCAGGAGAGAAACAGAATCAAAGTGCTTTTTGTTCCTCTGTGCTGGAGGCACACCTGGAGGAGGAGCAGCACCTGGCTGTTAAATGTCTCACCTGTCCAGATGTGACAGAGACTCTATGAGGTATTTAATCTACAAGAGAGGAAACAGGAAGTGAATGCCCATATATGGCCCAGACCACACTGAGCGTAATAGTAATAAATATTGTTAACAAAGTTTATGTATATATTTATATTGTTTCTTTTTATGAAAACATTTCCAAAATACACAAAAAATATCTGTACAAAAACAGGAATGCCTCTATAAAAACATTAAAACCTTTAATATAACAATATATTCTGTAGATTCTGTAGTAAAGACTTGAAAGTACATTCACGGTAAAACCTCCCAGAACCACAGGATGTTCTGTTGAACCAAGAATTAGCTGCTCAGTGTTTATTTTATTTTATATTTATAATAAATAATTGACTCAGAAGCAGATTTTATTCTGTATTTTAGATAAAGTGTGTGTTGTTTATGAGATAAAAGTTTGGTTCTGATTGAGTTGGGCTAGCATCTAATGCTATCATCAGGATTGTAAATGAGTCTGCAGGTCTATTTTTTTGGTCACATCAGCTTCTTTATGTCATTACCTTTATCTAACAGAGTTAACTCCAGTTAACTACAGTCTGTTTACTTGAAAACTTATTTAAATTTTACATTTAAATACGTTGACAATAACTTGACTGTTAGCATCTTATGCTATCAGCAAGCAGCTCATTTAAGTAACGATTTGGTTTAGTATATAATGTAGTGATTGTTGATCAGCAGGTAAAATACATTTTTCACCAACAAACTGTAATATTTGGGCACTTAAAACGAAGGATTTCCAGTAAGATAAAGTGCAGGGATTGTTTTAACCCAAAAAGAGGAGGAGCTTGATTTTCTCCCAAAAAGGGGCGGGGACTTCATAGAGAACTTCAGCACACTCAGCAAATCTTTAAAGGGATCTACGATTAGTTGTAACATTAGATTTTATTTGATAAACATATATTTCAAGTGTAAAATAAAGACTGTTGGCTGTTCAGTTTTGTAAGTCTTTTTTAAATATATTTTAGCACCGACTGAGCCATTTTATTTACATGCAAAGCATACTGGATAAGGACCTTTTGATGTCATCATTTACCCAGAATGCTTTGCGTGTAAATAAAATGGCTCAGTCCGTGTAATATATTTTTAAAAATTTAGTTTAAAAATTATAAAAACTAAACAGCCTACAGTATTACAGTCTTTATTCTACAGTTAAAATAAATGTTTATCAAATAAAGTCTAATGTTACAACTAATCGTGGATCCCTTTAAATGTTCAACATCTCCAAAACAGAAATGTTGATAAAGTTGATGAGGATTCGATAAATTAAATATGAAGACCTGAGTTCGACACAGACCTGGTTTCAGTTTTCACTGTTTCAGAACCAGACCTCATCACAGAATCATGTCAGAGACCAATATGACTGAAAATAAAGCCTAACATGTCAAACCTGATGGAAAAATCTCAGCTCAGTAATTTGTCACCACCTCTGTTCCATCTGTTGTCACATCTTCACCATAAAAAACCTGTAAATAATGACTAAAGCTTTGAGCTTGCGCTAAAATTAAAGTAAAAAAATATATACATCTGAGCTCAACGTCCTGAAAAATGATCAGAAATGTGAATAAATCTGTTCAGACAGGCTAAGCAGCTGAATTAAACACAAAGCTGCTGCATGAAGGTGAGATTAAACCAGATTAAACTGGGAGAGAAGAAGACAAACTCTGCCCCCTGGTGGCGGAAAAACAAACTTTAAAATTATACAATAAAAACATGAGAATGTTACAGCACCTAAAAGATGAACTGTAAAGTATTTATTGGTTTTAAAGGTTATGATTTAAAGTTTAAAGTGTTTAAAGTCACTCCCAGATGGGATTAAAGCTAGGATTAAAAATTAAAAACGTATATAAAATTTTTTTGGTGATTTGATATAAATAATTTTTCTTTAAAGAAACAAAAGATTCAGTATGAAAATAGTCTGAAATGTCCTCGACAGGCAACATAAGAAAAAACATAAAAAGAAACAAAGCGGACCAATAGGAGAGCAGCAGGAGGCGGAGCATGTGGGAGCACACCTGCAGGGGGCGGAGTCTGTGGTAGAGGTTGAAAGAACCTACATCCTTCCTCCTTCCTGCCTGATGGTTGATGAGTCGGGCCGGTTGGGCCGAGGACCGGGTCAAACCAGGACCGCAGGTGTGTGGAGATCTTCATCACCATCGTCTTCCTCACAGCAGGCAGTGCTGAGACTCGTATTTGGCGAGGACGTTCTTGGTGCATCCGAGCTCTTTCCTCAGGGTGGCCACTTCCTGTCTCAGGGCCGAGTTCTCCTTCTCCAGGAAGGCGGCCCGGATGGCGATCTGGTTCTCCTTGAGCCGGCGAGCGTCGCGGGACCGCTTGGCAGCCATGTTGTTCTTCCTGCGACGGGCCCAGTATTTATCATCCTGCTCGAGAGGAAAACAAAAACAAACGAGGACTCACTAAAAGACGAACCCAGAGGAGCTTGAGCTTGTCAAACCCGACAGAACCAGAGCCCCCCGACCCAGCAGACCGGCTCCAAGTTACCTTGAGATCCTCGGGGATGAAGACCTTCCGAGCTTTCTTGATCATCGGCTGCGGCTTCAGCTCGTCAGCGGAGAACTTGTGTTTGCGCGGATCGAAGATCTCCTGACCCGGAACGCTGGACAGAGCCAGGTCCGCCGGGTCGGGCTCGTAGCTGACCGGGACCTGGATGGAGTCTGGGTCGATGGGGCTGGGAGTGTTCCTGGAGTTCTGGAGGCCTGCAGGACAAGGAGGAGCGTTATGATCCAGTTTCAGCCTGAAACTCAGATTAAAATAATAATAATAATAATAATAATAATAATAATAATAATAATAATAATAATAATAAAAAAATACTAATTGTTTTGTTGTTATTTATTAAATAATGACAACAGGTGTTTAAATCCAGACACTTCTCGGTCTCAAAAGTTCCTCTGGTTTTGCTCTTGGCCCTGGACCTTCAGGTCCACTCAGTGCTCTGAGGGTTTGTGTGGAGGAGCAGGTGGCCGCGTGACGCCGTAAACGTGATTCTGTAAACGTGATTCTGTAAACGTGATTCTCTAAACGTGATTCTGTAAACGTGACGCTGACATGTTCCTGTGGAACAGGAGACGCTCTGTACGGCGCTTCCTGAAGGTTACCATGGAGGACAGAAACCTGTCTGATTCTGTGGGACGGATGAGGTTCTGGTCTCGTGTGGTGTGTGTGTGTGTGTGTGTGTGTGTGTGTGTGTGTGTGTGTGTGTGTGTGTGTGTGTGTGTGGTGGAGGGCGATTTGCCTCAAATAAACGTTTCCACAGATTTAGTTTCACTTTGATTTAATGTGACTTTTTAAAACATGTTTCTGACACTTAATCTGTCAGATTAAATGGATGGAAACCCCCATCAGGAGGTTTGGATCAGATGTTTCTGTCAGAACCAGCAGCTGTGATTCTGATGGATCAACATTTAAAACAAACACTGAGAGTTTGATCAGTTTTGTTTTTCAGGAAGATCTGACTTTAAACCCGACAAGACAGAGATTAAATTAAAACAACCAGACACCAGTAAACCCAGATTATATTAAAGGGGGTCCCCTCAGACACAAGTAAACCCAGATTAAATTAAAGGTGGTCTCCTCAGACACAAGTAAACCCAGATTAAGTGGTCCCCTCAGACACCGGTAACCCTAGTCCTGTCCAGTCAGGGTTCAGGTCTTGGTCTCTTGGGGTCTGGACTCTCAGGAACCCGGTCCTGATTCCTTATCAGCAGCTCAGACTCAGATGTGTGGGAATTCAAACACGTCAGATTATTCTGTAGATTATGCTGCTATATTTAGACATGAAAGCAGCAGATTACTGCCGTTCATGGAAAAACACACAGTTCAGTCCTTCAGTTTGACTTCAGCTCTGTGTTCTGAAGTTGTTTGTGTTTTTATTTATTCACAAACAAACAGCTTCTCTGTGTGAGCGGTTATTATGCTGACAGAGGTGTCCTCTGCTGGAGCAGATTATCATCTAGAGGAGGATCAGCTGCAGGTTTACTTTGTCCACCAGGGTTAGAGTTTACTTTCATTGTGAGGAAAACATCTGGATCAGAACCTGACTAAAGGAAAAAATTAAAATTTTTATTTTGAAAGTGTTGTTTCACCTTCAAAGTAAAAGAAAGAATCTTTATTTATGAATTTTGACTAAATTCTTTTGATCTAGTTTTGTTTCTGAACTTAAAAGGTTTCTGTGGAGATTTTTTTTAAAGATTTCAGCTGCTGTCTGAACACCAGTGAGCCCTCCTGTCATCACGTTACCCTGTGTCCATGTGTGTGTGTGTGTGTAGAGTGTAAACGGTCTGCAGGAGACGTGTGGACAGGAAAGCTGCCGCCCCCTGGCCCACTTCTGCACAGAACACTATGTTCTTAAGACACTGATCTCATGCAGGGAGAGTGACCCCCCCACACACACACACACACACACACAAACACACTCAAACACACACACTCACTCACACAGCCTCAGAGGGGCTGAACATGTTGCTCTTGGAGTCAATCACAGCTTTTCTTCACTGTGTTATGAAAAAACTGCTGATCAGAGATGATGAGTCACAAAATAAAACAGGAACTGAAGAGATCCATAGAGCTACAGGGTCATAGAGCTGCAGAGTCACAGAGCTGCAGAGTCACAGAACAGCAGGTTCATAGATCTGCAGAGTCATAGACCTGCAGGTCCATAGAGCTACAGGGTCAAAGAGATGCAGGGTCACAGAACAGCAGAACCATAAAGCAGCAGGGTCACAGAACAGCAGAACCATAGAGCAGCAGGGTCACAGAACTGCAGGCACCAAGTAATCCAGTAATTAAACCATATTAAATCTAATTAATCTGAATTTACCTGCAGGCTTGCTGTGGAGGCAGGTTGACGACGCCCCCGCCTGCTGAAGCGACGTGGAGGCGTGGCCGCTGAGTCCCATCGCCGTTCGTACTGGTGTGGGCGGAGCCTGTGGCAGGATGTGGGGCTGGTGGGGCGGGGCCTGTGTTTGGTGGTGGGACGGGCTGGACGGGATCCCGTTCTCTGACAGAAACTCCTCCAGGTCCATGTACTCCAGCTGGAAGGTGTCCCCGTCGTAGGACAGCGTCCTGTCCCACAGCGTGGGCCCCAGGAAGGCAGACTGGGGGGCGCTGTGCTCCTCGTCCAGGTTCTTCTCCTTCTCCTGCTCCTTCCTGAAAGCTGCAGAGGCAGAGGAAGATCTGGTTCTCAGCTGCTCCACGAGGACAATTATTATTAACTATATTCTTTTCATTAAAAGTAAATAATAAATAAAAAACACACAATTACATACAAAAAATACTAATAAAATAAAATAAAATAAAAAGGTAGAAGAAGAAAAAATCTCAAAAAATAATATCTGTCCCTATTTGCAAAAAATAATATGAAGACAATTATTATTACCTTTATTAATTTAATTAAAAATACAAAACAATACAAATTAAATAAAATGAAAAGTAGAAGAAGAAGAAAAAAAATCTTAAATAATATCTGCCCCCATTTGCAGAAAATAATATTAATTTCAAACAAAATAAGATAATCTGGACTGAGGGACAGATGTGTCAACAAACAAACAAACAAACAAACAAACAAACATCCTAAATTTGAAATTTTAATCCTAAAGTTAGATTAAATCAGCTAAAATGTTAATTCTAGAACCTGTTTGAGTTTCTGTTGGACTCAACTGTGCACCAATAACCAGAACCCACCAGAACCCATCTTTAGGACTGAATCTGCAGAAACTAAAACACTAAATCCAGGGATAATTTTTGCTCAAACTGGTCCGGTTCGGTTCCTGAGCAGCCGAACTGGTTCTTACCTCCATGATGCAGGGGCAGCGGGTTTTCCAGCAGGGACTTCAGAACCCCGTGGGGACCCGGGTGCACAAAGTTCGGGTTCAGAGGGACGGCTCGGGATATTTTCTCCATCACACCTGCTTGCATGTGGATCCGGATGGTACCGGTGGTGGGTTGATCCGGACGGGAAATCTGCCCCACAGGAGAGAAGCGGTCGGCCGGCGGAGCTGAGGGGGCAGAGAGAGAGAGGAGGTGCTCCGGAGGAGGTTCGGTTCGACAAGGAGGACAAGAGGAGAACCGACTCAGAACCCGCCGGGACAAACAATCCACCGGAGCTGCGGGAGCGGAGAGACCCAGACCCGATCCACGACACCTGACCGATGACGTCAAACCGAGCCGGGAACGCGCATCTCCGCCTCCTCCGCGCACGCGCACAGAGACCTGTTCACAGATGTCAGCAGAGCTACAAATGTAAACGATTTTTAGGTTCTGTTTGATTTTTTTTTAAATCAAAGATTCTGATAATTTGGACAAATAAATAAATAAACAAACAAACAAACAAACAGGTTGGATGGATTGATGGATATTAAAACAGATGTGTTAATTATCAACACACACTGTGTCTAAACTCAACACAACAATGTGTCTATATAAGGACAACACATTTATTGTAACACAACTACTGTGTTAAAATGATTAACACAGTAAGTGTGTTTGTTTAACACAGGTAATAATTTGAACACAGCAGTTGTGTTAAATAATTAGTACAATAAATGTTAAATGTCCTTATATAGACACATTGTTGTGTAAAAACGTGTTTTAAATGTGGTGATTATAGATTAAAGAAGTGAACTCATAAACATTTATTGTAAACTTTTAACATCACAAAAAAAATCACAAAGCATATTAAGTTAAAATACTCAATTTGTTAAACCATTTAAAAAATGAATCCACCTTTAAATTGTTTTACAGTTTAAACCTTTAAAATAAACTTAATCTTTTAAACTTTTCTTTAAACTAAACCTGTTCATCTCTCACAGGTCACAAAATACATTTTAAGCATAAACTACAAAACTCATTTAGGTTGTTAAGGCTCCATTCTGGACTCCTGTGGTTCTCTGCAGGTCTCCAGATCTTTTAGATCCTGGACGTTGTGAGGTGGGTCCTGATTGGACTGAGATCTTGAGGATCTGGAGGGACCACTTCAGAATGGTTCTTGTGTTTGTGCAGAACATCGGACCAGCTCTGGGTGGTCAGACCCGGGTCGGCCTGGTTCCCTGCCTGATCTGTGGTGACCCTGGTCCTGACACCACCACCCTCTCAGGTCCAGTTTAATGAGACAACTGACAGTGGTCATAATGTTCTGGCTGATGATGTTGAGAACTTCTGGTTCTGAAAGGAAGGAGGAGCTCCAGAACCAGAACCTTTGGAAGTTTGGACTTGATTTAGTTTTATTTCTGCTGGTTTCTGTGACCGAGCTGTGAGCCGGGTCGACCACTTTCATCCAATCAGAACCAGGCCCAGTTCCCCCCTGCAGAACCCTGCTGTGTGCTCCGAAGAACCAGAATCAAGGAAAGGAAACATGGAAGGAGACAGAAAGAAAAAGGAAAAAACACACACAAAAAAAGAATAAAAAATAACAGAAGCAGGAAGATAAAATGTTAAAAAAGCAAAAAATTTACTACTACTACTTCTACTACTACTACTTCTACTACTACTACTTCTACTACTACTACTACTACTACTACTACTACTACTACTACTAATAATAATAATAATAATAATAACAATAATAATAATAATAATAATAATAATAATAATAATAATAATAATAATAATAATAATAATAACAATAAGACAAAGAAGAAAGAAAATGAAATAAGGACGAGGTTCTGTTTGGAGGTTTGACCTCAGAGACCTGATCGTCCTGCAGATCTGATCTCTGGGTCAGTTCTTACAACAACAACCTGATGGTGTCATCTCAGGTGTTTTCTACAGAAGTGATGTGTTACACAATCAGAGCGGGCCACTGAAGATTTTATTTTCATAAAGAAATTCTTCACTTGTATTTTATGTGACTACACCGAAAACAACCAGTGATTCTGAATTTAAACCTGAAAAAGTTATAAAATAAACCTGAACATAAAAAAACAATAAGATAAATCATCTGATCGAAGCTGCAGGTTTTGTTTGTTGTTCCTGAACTCGTCTGAAACATTTATAGCTGCACAAGAGAAGAAGAATCAATATGGAGCTGGAGGCAGGAGAAGTGTTGGCTCGACCAGCTCCACGAACCACACACTGCAAAAAAAAAAAATGTGTGTGTGTATGTGTGTGTGCGTGGCCTTGTTCTTGCTACTTGGTGGGGACGATTTTTCAGGAAAATGCAGCCTTGTGGGGACCAAAGCCCGGCCCCCACAACTTGGGAGTCTGATTTTGGGTGTGTGGGGTGTTGG
>JAUBOC010000051.1:612655-635547 GCA_032275365.1 Anablepsoides cearensis | reverse complement strand
AGGCTCAAATGATCAGAATGTATAAAATACAAAACTGCATCTAATATTCAATTAATCAGTTACAAAATTTCCTTCAACTCATCACCATACATTCTTGCACAATAAGTTAGTGCTCAGGGTATTAATGGGGATGACTCTCAGCTATTACCACATACAATTTCAGCTCATTATCCCAAGCCATCATCAATAACTCATCAGCTCCATTTCATCTCAAAGATGCAGCAAGACATATTATCATTAACATTTATTCACTTTTTTACAAGAAACTCACAGTCATGAAGCCGTCCAGTAGACCAGAGTCAGGTTTTGGTGGAGCCTGCAGTCTCTCCATGGACCACTTTTCAATGATGGATGCTACCTGGCTGTTCTCAGTGTTGAGAATCCTAAAGCCCGTCATGTTCACACCACTAAATCGGTAAGGCTCCACGTCCAGTGCAAATAAATCCTAGAAAGGAAATAAAGTGCAAAAACATCAGTAACCGTGTGTTAACTCGCCAATCTTCAGCACTGAAAAAGAATTATACTTAAATCTGAGTGAAAAATGTTTAGAATATTTGCAGACATATACAAATGTGGATTAATTTGCTGTTCTTAAAGAGGCCTAATCTTTGCAATAAAGTCATGTTTCAGGCAAAGCATTTGATCTTAATGGGTTCCCCAGGTACCTTTAAGCTTTTCTGTCATGTTGGGTTAGGTTTCAGGACCATAAAAAGCCGACACAGAACCTGAGTTGGAGGAAAAAAACTTAAAGGCTGTTTAATATCAAAAGAGTCCAGGCACCAATTAAAATACTGGTGGAGAGCAGGAACAAAATAAGGAGGTGGGAAAAATGTGAAATTGACATATGCACAAAATAATCCAAAGGGCTTCCTTTAATACTCTCTGAAGCAGATGTTCCTCTATCAAGGATGAGAACATCTTTATCCCTGAAAGAGTGACCACTGGCCTGTAGATGAGTCTAAACTGCAGAGTCCTGGCCTAATGATGTTTTTATTTTGTGTTGGCCCATTCTTTTAAAAAGTGACTGCTTTGTTTGCCCAATGTATAATTGGTAATAGGTCTCCTGGCACTTTACAGCAAACACAATATTACTCTGTTTATGCTGGGGGACCAGCTCTTTGGGGTGAACCAGTTTTTGCAGTCATGTGTTTGGGGGTTTGAAAGCCATTAACAAGCATCATGACTTGACACGTGAAGAGGGGCTTAATACTTGTCTGTGAAGTGCTACCTCATCATGGAGGAGGCTATTGTGTACCTGAATGATCCTAGGAGCTATGCTGTTAGGGGTAATTGCCCCAAGGTAAGGTCTGCCGACACAGAGCTTGCCAAACAAAGTGTAATTGGCAATACTCAAATGGACAGAGGCAGCAAAAACATCCACATCCCTTGTCCAACTTTGAGCAAGTGGGGCCCAACCCTGGGGCTAAATCTAGGGGGGGGGGGGACTCTTTGTCAAGGGTCTGGTGATCAAACCTCTACTCAGTGGGCCTGGTCAGCCTTAGGGCCCCCAAATACTCGGGCGCATTTTGGTCCACGGAGGTCCGCACAGACTCGAGATGGACTCAATGCGGACCCGAAGCGGACGTCAGCCGGACTGGCCCACGCAGAGATCAATTTTTTACGTCTGCGGTGCGCACAATGACAAGTCCTGTTTTGGATGCGACACCAAGCTGATAAAGTTGAGAATCGGTCATTTGTGGATGAAATGGAGTCAAATTTTGAAGAGCGTCTCATGGAGGAGATTAGAAAACTTTATGATGCGTCAATGAAGAAATATAAGGACTTTCAGCCAGCAACAAATTTGTGGGAGGAAATAGCTCATATCCTGGGTTCTTTTCTTTAGTTATTTTTAAGCTAAAATGCCAACTGTCTCTTCCTCCTTGTCCTTGGCATCATGACTGAAATTGCAAGAAATTAAAGAATTTGTCCGGCGGTCAGTACACTCGAGTATGAAGTCTCAAACATCCGTGGACAATATGGCAGAACTTCAATATCATCCAAAGATGAGGGGAAATGAAAATTAAAAAAGAAAAACAAACCCAACAAAAACAGGAGTTCATATTCCTGTGAGCAGACCACCTGCAAGGAGAGCTGTCAAGGTTGGGTGTAGTGTGAGCTGAGTGCCATGCTAGGAATGGTCCTGGTTTGCCCATTCTTGGCAGCCTACACTAAATGTACGGATGTGTATGGAACCAAAGGAGGTTTAATCTTAAACTTAATTTAAAAGACCAATTATTTTACATGGAGGTGGCTCTGGTACAGGCAGCCAACATGTAACCAGAAAGTCACAGGTTTAAATCATGCCATGTCCACATGGTTTAGTGTCATTGAGCAAGTGACTGGCCACAGCTCCACTTGGGTATGTCTTATGTATGATGGCTCAAATGCAGACCATAAATCTCATCACTTATGACAATACAAAATAAATATACAGTATAGATGTTTATAGTCTATGAAATGTAAATAAGAATGTAAACTGACATTTATATTTTCATGGATCCTTTTGTACCTGCAAAAATGTTTTCCACTTCCACATCAAATAATCTTAAGAGGGGTTCTGCTAGTATGTAGGCAAGCAAACCACATCTGCAATAATCAAGTACACATTTGATAGAAAGTAAGTACTTTCATCTCTCTTCCAGGAAAAAAAAAATAATCTAAATTCAACATAGAATAACTACCATTAACTGTGTTTTTAGCACAGTAGCTAAGCTTAAATCTAAGAATTTACTGTTAACTTCATCCCATAATTATTACAAAAGGATTGAGTTAAATGATAGCTCATTACTAACAAACTGATCAAACCTTCTGTACGGTTTTTGACTAGCAGTTAACACAAGGTGAACAGAGTAGAAAGAGAAATCTGGCAGCAAAATGGCTGCCATATGTGGCCTCAGTATGGCTTGTTTGTTCCCTCTGCCCGGAGAATTAAGCTTTTAATGCCGGACTCTGCCAAACACAACGATGGAAAACGATGAGACACTCTTCCGTCTAAAAGCCCCAATTCACAGTTTGCATTTCATTTCACTGAAAACTCCACTGGGCATTTAATTATCCCGCAGAAACTGTTCCATGTAGAAGAGATGCAGGAAATATGTATGTTTAAAAGATTCATTTCAAAATGAGAAAGATTTGTTCCACCATTACATGAAAAAACATACAGTTTCATAAAGAATTTAAATCTAGGAGATTTATTTTAGCCCGTAACCGGGAAGAGAAAATGAGAGCAATAGTAAAACCTATTAGTAATAGATACTTTCATGCATTGGCATCCTTAAAATCACAAGACTTCCATATTTTTCAGCTCTCATTCAGTTATAAAAAAAGATTTGAGAGAAAATTCACTACTCTGGACATGGTTTTAACATATTTCTCCCTTTTTTTATTCACACTCGTTTATAACCAAAAAAACAATTCCAGAAAAGCTACACTGATTAAAGATTCTCACAAAACAAAAGTATCTCTTTTTTATATATTGTTTTATAGGGGTGTAACAAGGTCTGATGCAACAAGATCTCAAGATATTAAAACGTCCCGAGATTTCTTGGCAAGCTTAAAACTATTTCATGAAGCATCAACAAGATGCAGTCAGCAGCACTTTGTCTGGCGAGATAATAACAGAACGAGTCCCAGACACTTTATATTGCTTGGGTGGCAGCAGCTTAAGCAGAAATGTCAAACACAAGGACCGGTGTGGTCACGTCACTCAATGTATGTGAGAGCAGTCTTCCCCCACGCCTTCCTGCTGCCTCTGCAGTGTCTCTGTCACGCATTTATTTAAAACAGAACCAACTTAATGCAGAGTTCACACAGTCATTTGTCAATTTTACAGCTGAGGGATACACATTTGAATGTCTTGTTAATTCATTTGAGCTGACAGGAAAAGAGTCTGTCAAGGCAAAGTGGAGACAATCTGAACTGTTTCTTATATTTTTGTTTTTGTTTGCCAGGTGCACAGGAGAGGTGCTTTTAAAGTCTGAATTACAGGGGAAATGGGCTTAATGCTTCGTTGTTTGTTTTGGAAACTGAAATTTGACACCTCCTCTGTTTAAAGTTTTTTTTTTTCTTGTTTGGTGTAAACAGCTTTCTTCACTCACTTCTCAAAACATCTGTCTTCTCTGTGAAAAAAATAAAATCAGATTCTGGTCCTCAGAACAGTATCTTATCCTTGAGCTGTAGGTGCACAGCTGAGTCTTGTCCTAAAGAGGTAGCTCTCCTGTGTTGCGCCATGCGTCTGTGGAGAGGCTGTTTTAGTTTCTCCAACACAGAGCTCCTCGCTGCACTGAATTGCGTACGCCTCACAGCTCAGTGTGTGTTTTGATGGTTTGTCCTTCGGGTGAACCAGCCTCTGTCTGACAGTCCTGTTGGGTTTGTAATGCACCAGGGTGTTGTGTTTGGAGAAACACCCCCCCTGAGTTTCCCCCATGTTCCAATAACATAAGAGTTGACAATGTTTTTGCATTTGTTTTTTTTTTCCTCTACCTGTTCTGTGGCATGTTTTCTAGATTTTCTCACAGACTTGACAAAAAACCAGTTAGGATATTGTCTCCTGTGTCTGTCCCGACACACCGAGGCAGACAGCCCTCTAAGCATCAGGACCAACAACAGGGTTTTACCTTATCTAATATCTTAAATGGGAAATTATTTAAAACAATATAAGGTCAAACATCATTGGATACAAGGGTTGTGATACAATGTTTGTCTCATTCCTGACCACTTTTTCTAAAGCCAGCAGCAACAGCTGGCTGTTTTTCTTGTCTTCATCAAACTCAATATATTCATGTTACAAACAACACTGGCTATAATTTACATAAATTAACTAAAATATGGGCAGCGTTTCCACTAAATGCTTGAATAACATCTTTTAGGCGTTGGCAAACTCTGAGTAAATAAATGAATATGCATGCAAGTTTCTGAAAAAAGTTATCAGAAAACTTTACTGGGGCACAGCAGTAGGAGTGGGTGATACCAATGTTTAGAGGTGCGCGACATATCTGCATTAACATCAGCGTCGGCTGATGTTGGTCATTTTTTTGATCAAATCAGTATCGGTTTGATAAGTAAAACTGGGCTGATATTAATGTCCGATATTGATTTCCCGCTTGTTGCTGCTTGCGTTTCTCTTCCGGGAGGCGAAATATTTGGTTGAGTGGAATCTGTTTGATTATGATAGTGATGCTGCGCAGCCAGAAACTGACTAGAAAGAGCCACGTCAACGCTCTGGAGGTTTTTTACATTATCAAAAAAAAAGACACAGGTGTGTTTGTGTATATCTATATACAAATAATTTGTGTGTTTGTGTAACATTAGTAAATATTGGTTATCGGCCATACTAGTAATATTAATATTTGATATCACTATTGGCGGAAATTTTGATAACTATGCACCCCTACTAATTTTGGTATCGACCCAATACCAAGTAAATACAGGCCTATCTTATCAGCTATTCTGATACCAATACTTGTCATTTAATTATGTGATTTTGCTTCTAGTTAGTCGAATATGATAAAATACAGGACAGAGAATTTAAGAAAATAAAATGTTTTGTATTAACTACAACAACATAAAGTCTGAATAAAAAAAATATTTTTATCACAATAGTATTGATAGAATACTGATACTCCTCTTGGTATCGATAGTATCAATACTGGTATCGATACACCCAGCCTTATAGTGAGGCATGTGCCAGAGTAAAAAACAAAAAAAAGTGTCTCACTACCCACAAGAGTCCTCATTAATGTTCAGACTTTCAGACTTACTACTGTCTTTTTCTTAAAAATAGTAATTTCAGTAAACTATGTTCTAACAAATAAATAAAGAAAAACTATTAAAGATTTGGACTAAAGGAATCTGAAAAAAATATTTTATTTTTTAAAAGAAAGAATGACATTAGGTTGGTCCTTCATCCGATTTTTATTTTGTCCCTTTGTGTTGTCTGCTTACAGTTTCCGCTTAGTCTGATCAAAATGATCAGACTAAAGAAACAGATGCAGAAAAAGGGAGTCAAATTGGTCCTTTCTTTATGTTTTTGGGGCACACAGTGATAGCATGTATGAAACTTTACATTTTAAATCTACACAGATCCACCAGATATGGATGTTTGTTTGTTTTTTAATCTCCATTTTTAAAAAAATTCAGTTTGTGTGATAAGAGATACAAACAGCAAAATAATGCTTTAAAAATGTTCAATGTAATATGAATGAGATCTAAGTAAGGAATCATTGTACTGTAATAGAAAAAATCATAAAGCAGTAAAGCAATCCAATGCAAAATAAAACCAGCAAGAAGTTTGGAGTCGAGCAAGCAGGAATAAAGTAAATAAAACAAGCCAGTTTTATTGATTTAAAAAAGCTGGAATAAAAATCCCACACCATTGTTTTCCTTGTCTCTGAATAGCACACACACAAAAATAGAGTAGAGCTAACTAATGCAACAAAATGATAATAAATAAAGTAAAATTAAAGCTGAAGAGCAGCATCATCTCATTTTTGGCCATGCAACATATTTGTGAAGTGGTGCAGAAGCATGAGTTCGAACAGATGACAAAGTGACTGTAAAGCTGCCACATTCTCTACCTACCAGGGTGGTGAAGATATAGTGATAATATTCTGTCATCATCCCCATGGCCAAAGCCTGAGAAACACAGAAGCACAGAGGCGGGGAGATTTATACATGAATATGAGAGCAGAAACAAAATGTTTGTACACACACACACACACACACACAGCTGGTTTCATTGTGTGTCGTGATTGGTGGCTGTACTACTATGTAATGTGTAGAGGCATAGATTGTTATCAATGCTGTACAGACTTAAATATAATAAACATCCACCAAAATGACAAACAGCCAAATAAAGCTAAAAGATCAGCAAAGAATCATACAAATTTGGCACACAAGAAAGAAAAGAGCCAGAAGGATTAAACATGATTCTATAGACGTGGAACATCTGGATCAAGGGCACAAACAAATCCCCAGCCCTCTACACAATGCTAAACTGTGGTTTTGTGGAAGAAAATACATTGGAATAAAAATCACATTTTAAATAAAGCCCTCACACTCTTTGAAGTTATGCGTATTGTCTGTCCTGCCAGAGTTTTAGACTAAGATTATCTTATATTAGGAAATGATGGAGTTGTAGACATTTTGGTCAAAACTTGAAAGATGTGTTGGGGACGATACAAAGATACAAAAGGTAGCACCATGCAAATCTTTTCTAAATATCTGACAAACTGAGTTACAGTTTTCTGAGGTCAGTTGGCTCTTGTGGTCATCATAAACAGACACACTGTAATGTAAGATATTAGATATTGAAAAAGATGGTACACTCCTAATGTTTTATAGACAGCTAAAACTCAGATATCCTCTTGTAAATTGTGCCTTGCAGATAATGTTTCATTATTAACAAAAAGGAACTGGATTACTTGTGCTATGAGTACATTTTCAAACTATTACCTTTACTTGAGTAAAATTTTACACTGGTATTTTTGTCCTCTTTATTCATACATAATATATTTATCTGGATTGTGCTGTTTTCTCCATTTGAAGACTCAGCTGATCTTCCTCTACAAGGCAGTTAAAGCACACACTGTGTACAGCTCCAGCAACACATCCGTACACACCTGCTTCAGGATCCCAGCAGCCATTTCATGGCCACAGTCGAAGATGATATGAAACTCTTTCCCCCTCTTCATCTCCTTTAAAAGCGGCTTGGCATCCTTGGTCTCTGCAGGCAGCTGCCGGATCTTTAGGCGGATATTATACCGAGATGGTGCTTTTATAAGCTCCTGCAACCGAATCAGGCCTGTAAAGAAAACCACAAAAATAAATACATTCTACAATCATTTCCCCCTGAAGAGCCATAACAGTTTAAAAAATAGCCTAACTGCAATTGCTTTGTCTTTTCCCTCAAGGGTAATCCATTTTCTAAAAATAAGCTTTAAATATATGTTTCTTTTACAGTAATTGAGGTTGCAACAACTCCAGATTTATTATATCTGGATTATAATTAGAGTGAAGATAAGAAAGCAAGAATATATTTCTGTTGTCACCTCTTTCTAATGGCATACATTTTTCCTCAACACAATCCTTGTATTTTATTTTCAATGCAAAGCACTTTTTTACTGTTCATTTATTTTCCTTTGACATAGCTCTGTCCCTTTTCCCCACATTATACCTGAACAAATGTTTTTTTAAGAGCACAGTAGGATAAAGCAAAGCTTCAAGTTATTTGTCAGTTTATTTATCAGATGATACAGTTGCTTTGCCCATTATTTATCCCTAGCTTAGGACTTTTATTGAGGTTACCAGAAAGTGTGTTATTTTAGTTTAAAGAAGGTTTAGGTGAAATATTAGCAACCCAATTTTTGCTTAATTTGTACTGTAAAATTCAGAAGGCATTTCACTTCTTAAAAACTGTTTTAAATACTTAAAAAAAGTGAAGCAAAATCCAGAAGCTCCACTCATTACAAAAACTGTGGACTTTATGATGCATTATTCATGATTCAGTCAACACACATACAGCATTTATTGAAACTCAAAATTTCTAGCATTTTCTTCTTCATAACCGTTTCATATTCTCCAGCGTATTGATGTTTTAGTCTCTTAGTTGCTTCTACATATACATTGAGCTGCAAAAAAACAAAATAGGCATGCATTTTGATGAATCAAAACTGGTGCTAAAAAAATCATGACAATTGCATTACCACAACACATTATCTGTAAGTAGGGAGAAATGCACAAAAATATCATTGCAATATAAAACACACTAAAATTCCTCTAAGGGCACAGTTTGTATCTGCACAAACATTTTGTTTGTGTTCATATTTCTCAATTTCTAGCGAGATTTAACTTTTTTAGACAAATGTTTCTGCATGCCTAGTTTATTTATTATTTATTTATTTATTTATTTATTTATTTATTTATTTATTTATTTATTTATTTATTTATTTATTTATTTATTTATTAGGTGTCCAAGCTAAAGAGGAAACCATGTGCTTGCTATGCTATGTTTTTTTTTTATATTATTCTATTCCAATAAAGCTCATTCTGCAGGTTAAATTGTAAAATGTCAAAATAATGTAAGGTACCATTCTTATACAGTACCTGCACAGCTTGGCTTTAAACATGACAGGATGACTACGTATTATAAACATCAACATGTTTTGACAGTTTTTTTTTCTAATGCAACATTTTTACAAGTTGTAACTGTTTTGGTCAAACCTTAAAATAAATAAACATATGGACAATGATGTGCACAATCACAAGATAATATATATAATTTTGTAATATTGGTAAAAATTGTTAAAATAACTGAATTATAGACCATTTTGTGTTGGCTAATTCAGCCATCTTTAAATGGATTGATATACATCCAGTGATTTATTTTTGGAGTTATATTAAAATACATCTAGTGGTTCACAAGATATTTTGCTAACAAGCAGGGACACACACGTGCTGTCAGTGGGAAAACTACTATCATCATTCATCTTTTAGCAGAGAAATAATAAATGGATGATTGTTTTTAGACAATCAATGAAAAAGAACCAGCACTAAAAGACTGATTGGCTGGATTGTTTAAGTTTTGATGACAAACAGCTTAAAGCCAGGTAAGATTGATTCTTTGCTGAGCATGATCATGTGAATCTCTCCAGTCTAAAACTACAAGTTATACTAACCTGTAATTTACGAAACAGAAGAGAATAAACTGTTACAGAAAACAAAATAAAGCTTATTTATACTGTGTCTATGAAAAGTATTGAAACCAAATACTCACAAATGAGTAATTTATTAAGACATAAAATGTTTTTTAAGCAATATAAAAACTAGAAAGCATACTTTCCTCAAATGACTGAGGTTGCTGATGGGGTGGTCAAAGATTAATCTATGGTGGGCACAGCCACTATTGGACACCCCCATAGCACTCAGTGGTGGATAAAATTGCTACCTTTGCTGACCAGGATCCATCACTCTGAGCAGTCTCAAACAAGCATTAAAACCTCTCTCAGTTCTAACACATTGCAACAGAATTGGTGGCCTTTCTTGGATTTTGATGTGACAACCCAATTTTTGATAATGATTTTTCTTACACCTAAATATGGCTTTACAATAAAATGGAAGTCAGCACATTGCTTATGTTTCAAGTTATCCAGCTCGCATGGTTTACATGTTTACTAGGGGTGCAACGATGCAAAAAATTCACGATTCGGTTCGATACTTTAGTCTCATGGTTCAATATTTTTTCGATACAAAAAAGAGAAATTTCCATGCCATTTTTAACTTGTAATTTATTGAAATTAATAATAAACATTTGTTTAACCTCAAAAGTCCAGTTTTTAAACTAAATGTTGCTAAAATGGCAAGTTTCTCAGTGGATCTGCGCTCAAAAATGCAGCCTAGGTGGAGTAGTTGAACACAGATCCACTGATCCTTCCAACTCTCCCCTCTGGTATGTAACATGGTTGAAACAACAAAATCCTCAGTTGAAGCAGTTGAAGCTGGCTACTGGAGGGTAGACAGGCTCATAAATCCTACTGAAGTCAAAGTTGTAAGGCAAAATGTAAATAATATCAAGAAGAATGCAAATGTTTGCAACTTACTACAAATAGGGCAGACAGGAGTCACACAGCTCATGTGTGACTATTACATTTTGCAGTTTATACTTATGTGTTTAGTGTTTTCCAGTGTTTGTCAATCTTATTTGACACAAGGTTCATGATATGCTGAGCAGTTAATGAGAACAAAAAAGTTGCAAGATGACTGCAAAGAAAACATAAGCCGTCATGATGTTATTGGGATTAAGTTAATAACTCGGCAACAATGTCAATTAAGTGTTAGGTCAAATGTAACTATGGAAGTAGATTATTTGGGTTTATTCTATTAAGTACAGGCCTAATTTCAGTTAATGAATAAGCTCTGTTTTTTATGTAATATACAGCAGTTAAAGGTATAAAAGTTAAGCAATACAAACTTAATTTGAGTGTTAAAGATGTCAGAGCATATGGACCTTTTAAACAAATGGCTGTTTGACCTCAATTTGCTAATTCAAAGTAAACCATGACCACATTATCCATGTGCCAGTACACACTAGGGGTGCACTGAGTGAGCAAAGTATACACATCGTTTAAACAAATCATTGGCCAACTCACCTACCAGATGTTCAGATCTAGCAATGAAAGTGCAAACCTACAGAACCTTGTGCCAGCTTTAAGAATGAAACAGAAGACAGGAACATAGCTACCTCAGTTTTATAGAAAATGCATGCAAGTTTGCAATCCTTTTTTAAGATGCTCCCTTCTGCAGGGGTTGCCACAGTGAGCAAACTTGAACAGAAGATTTGGCAGTTCTTTTGCACCAGATGCCCTTCCTGATGGAACCAGGGCTCAAACCCAGACTCAGCATTATGGGACCATAGCACTGACCACCAAGCCTCATTCTTCAGGTTTGCAATAAATGCATAGTTTTGATTAAATTGCAAGTACAAATTTGCTCATTACATCATTCTTTAAACTTTAAATTTCAGACAGATTGTTGTCTGAATCAGTACTACGTCCAGTGATAGATTTCATTGTGCTCTGTACAATGACAATAAATGCATCTCTAATCTAATTTCTGTGATGAAGAGAATGTAGAGACAATCACACAATTCACCAAATAAGATGGAATATTTTGTAATTTATGAAATAACATTGAATCTGCTCAAATCTGGGTTTCAGGAAATCAGGCAAAATTAAATCTCTAATACATTTTGGTCACTGCTTCCTCAGATTGTGTGACATGAGTGAAGGTAGATGATTGACTGGGCTTGCGAGAATACATACTTTTAACAACTACTTAAAATCAAAGAGTCATATCAGATCAGACTGAGGAAGAGAACTAATGAGGACCAATCACTTTAGTAAACTATTTTGGGAATAAAAGGATGAGCAAAAGTAAGGCTTGAGATTTTCAAAGTCTTTATACGTTTATGTTCTGAATCAAACATCACTTTGGAAACAATGAAAAAAAAAGCACTTTTTTTAAGCACTGCAAACAAGTGGTGCTGCGAGAACACAACAAAACCCCCCAAACAAACCTTTTCTTTTTCAGTAATAAACATGGGTTAGACAATGAAACCGAAACACCTGGTTTTGGGCCATAACATCCCATTCAGACAGCTTTATCTTGCATCAACAGTTAATCCTGTTAGATGTGGTTGGTCCTTCTTGGTGGTATGCTGACATTACCCTGGATACTGTGGCTCTTGATGCATCACAAAGACTTGCTGTCTTAGTCACAGATCCACCAGCAAAATATGCACCAACAATTTTTCCTCTTTTGAACGTTGGTATATCACCCATAATGTTGTGTGCATTGTAATATTTTGAGCAAAACTGTGCTCTTACCCTGCTAATTGAACCTTTCACTCTATGCTCTTACTGGTGCAATGTGCAATTAATGAAAAGTGGCCACCAGGCTGGTCCAATTTAGCCATGAAACCTCCCACACTAAAATGACATGTTTCAGTTTCATTAGCTGCGTTTCCATTACAAATGTGCACAAAACTTTGTCGATATTTTGTTGTTTTGTAAAATGGAGATTATGTAAACAGAATTTCCATTTTTGTATGGACAATAAAGTTTTATCTTATCTTATCTTATCTTATCGTAATGTCAAAAAACAGAGTTTTGCAATTGCGGTGCTTCCATTAAGAAAGAAATGCTATTGAAATCACGCGTGAATACGCTTGTTCTCGTGATATTCATGTGGTGGATGTAAACAATCAAGCATGTTGCTACCACAACACTAGTGATCAGAGGAGACGTTGGCGTCTAAAGGGCTTGACACACGGGAGGCGACGTCGCTCGCTCCTCATTCATTTCCTATGGAAGTTGTGCGGTGAGACGACAATCGCTTACCCTCCTCCAGCCAAGCGACCAGCGAAAATAGTGCATGTGAAATTTTGTGCTCATACACGTGAACACGCAAGCTTGCGATGCGACATATGAAAGTTGAAAAATGTTCAACTTTTGTTGCTGTCGCTGCGTCGCTATTGCATCCCATGTGTCGGGTTTCACCCTGGTTGCGATGACAGCTGTTGATCGCTGTCGTTTGTCGCTCCCCGTGTGTCGAGCCCTTTATCAAGGCTTTCGAGCAACAAGCCCTACTTGGTAGTGGATATATATGTGGATTTTTGGGAAATTGTAGTCGATGAGTTTACTATTTTCTTTTACAACTTCGGCGATTTTACTACTACTTCCTGTTGTCTTTTTCTCTTCATCATCTTTTTGCCAGTAGAAACAGCCAGTTGTTGATCATGTGACTCCCGTGATGCGAAAAAAGTGTTTCCATTTCAGTTTTGCAAAATACACCAATTTCGATAAGGCCGAAAACCACCTCATCCTAGCGCAAAAACATTTTGTCAAAAAACAGAAGTTTTTTCGAAATTGACGTGTTTCCATTGAGCAAATTTATTTTCTAAATTCTAATTTGTGCATTTTCATGGTCAATGGAAATGCAGCTAGTGTCTAACCTCTGTAGTCGGTGAAACATGGCAGCACTAAAAATACTTCACAGAAGTTTCATCCCTTGTGACTTGAATGTGGTCGGCTTTCTTCAAAATGCGTGCCAAACAAAGACGATGGGTAAATGTTTTTATTATGAAAGAAAGGTTTAAAGGCCAAGGCTCCTTCTGAAGCAGGGAGCACCATGGAATGGTTAGTTTGAGGCAGTGAGGTACCATACAGAGCATGTTCATTTGTGGAGTTCAAATTAATCTTCCAATGCAGTCCTCACCTTCCTGTAGGCAAAATAACTTTATCTGTTGGTGAACTTTGGTGCCTCAGGTGGTAGTAAGGTGGTCCATTTTATGTTTTGATAATTCTCTTTACTTTAGAGCTCAAACTGTTAAACACCAAACACCAAAAACATACCAAAATCCACCTTTGCCAGCCTTTTTAATTGGTTCCCAATCGCTTGCTTTACCTAGGCTTTAACCTGACATTACTTTTTATCATCTTTGTTAAATAAATGTCACATAAGAAAAGAAGAAACACTTTTTTCCTGTTTATATTTGGTGTTTCCTCAAAGAAAAAAATTCACAATCTGGGGTAATTTATGAGACTGAAAATTGCATCAGTTGTAGATTTATATATATATTTTTTGTTGTTTTTTTTTTTTTTTTCAAAATATGCTCCAAGGCATCTTTGGCAGCATGACAGCTTAGTGGTTAGTTCTGATCCCTCACAGCAATTTTTCTCCTAACTTGTCTTGGGTTTGATCCCCGGTTTGGATCTTGGGTCTTTCTCTGTGGAGTTTGCATGTTCTCCTCATGCCTTGCATGGTTTTCTTAGTGTCCTCCAGTTTCCTCCTACCGACCAAAGCCAAGGCCTCACTTGCAAACAGTGATCTGTGATCTCAGTGGGATTTGACTGGTTAAATACAGGTCAATATATAATATGGCTAGATAGTGTATCAATTATTTGTGGTGTATCCTCTACATATGCAAGTTTGTTTTTGCACACAAAAAATGCTCTAAATGATCATAAACAACAGTGTTTTTGTAAAGTCATGTTTTTGCACTGTGATGTGCTTGCGACCTGTCCAGATGGGCACCAGTGAACCCCGTGACACTAGAAAAGGAATAAACGGGTATAGATAATGTATGGATGGTTGGATGTTTTTACAGTGTACAATTTTTACAGTACAATGAATGCACTCTCTATTTTGTTCATATTCATTATTCTTCAATAAATCTGGGAGTTTTCCACTGAATCTACCCCATATATGATTGTTTTGTTAAAAAAATGCACTTACAGTACATAGTAACACACAGAACTCACAAAATAAAAACAAGCCAACAAGAAAAAAAAAAAAACATAAGTACCATTTTGATCTCCATAGTAGTCCTTGTTTATAGCTACATTCTACATTTTTTGCATATATAATCAGCTCACATTTTAATTCAGTAATCAACCTTCTCAGTATTTATTCTGCTGGATTTTCCTTCTCCATTATCAGAGTGTCGGGTGTTTCCCTCCGATGGTCTTACAGTTTATCTTAGTGATGGGAATTATGGCTCTTTTTTGGGAATCAGATTATTTGGCTTAGCTCACCAGAATTCTTGCACATTTGGCTCTCAAATGGCTCTTCACTAAGTATATCACTTATGAGGAGGCTTTTGGGGGCTGAAAGAGCCGTTTCCCTTTTGGTGAGCTGATCCAATAGAAGAAGTGCTGAATTACCATCAGCGGTTTATCTGTTAAGTTTAGCTACCGTATATTAGATTGGAGTGTGCTTCTGTAACTGGATACTGCTTGCCTGCATTTCAGTCTAATCCAAACCTCTAACAGTGTGTTTTTTATGTATTTTCTTTGAACTGTATCATATCAACCTTTTCATGTAGATAAAGTCCTCTTATAAAAAAGGCTTATACCCCTCTGTTACATACTGTACAACTTCTATACTCCATTGTTGCAATCAAGTATATGATTGGACAATAAGCTGTCAAATCCATATGTTGTTTTTACTCAAACAGAAATATTCTGAAAACAAGAAGGAAACAGGAATAGACCAAGAGAACTAGTAATACATATGCATATTTAACAGAATTTTACTTCTAATTAGCAAGACCACCATTAATCAAATGTTTATAATGTAAAATCTCAGTTTCTCACACACTGACTAAACCAGATGCTCTTGTAAATTCTGCGCAGTGTGGGCTGTTGCATCTCTTTAAGCGGGTGCAGAAATCTCCAGTGTCTCAGTTCACAGCACACCCAGCTGTTTGGCTTGTAGCATTATTTGTCTACGTTTTGCTTCCAGATGAGTGCAGCACACTGTGGGAAACCAGACTGCTGGATCACTGACAGTAAGTCTTTGGTACTGATGATCTCCCCACAGTGTTAATCCATGAGGCAGCAACAGGGCTCCATTTAACTTTCCCTGGACAGAGGAACGTAACACCTGTGCTTCACAAAAGATCAGAAACATTGCATAATAAAATCCAAGTAGAGGTTTGCTGTGATATCACACAGTTTGCAGTGATCATGGCAATAAAAACGTAAAGACCTCATATTGCTAAAATGAATGCATATCATCTGCCACCATTCATGCCTGAGTTTTAGATCAAGATCACCTTATGCTGAGAAGGGATAGGGTGGTAGCTGTTTTGGGCAAACTTTACAAATGAAGTTTATGTGCGATCTCATGCGATTTTGTAAGAGCCAATGAGATGTGTTAACGATTCTCAAAAAAAAAAACAAAAAAAAAAAAAAAAAAAGAAAATGCACATTGATTGGGAATAATATGATGCTATTTTATTAGCAGTAACTAGATTGCTCCAGCCTAACCCTGATCCCTACTTTAAACCCAACTCTCCCCTGACTAACTTGCCTAACCCTAAACTCAAAACCCTAAACTCATTTCACACCTTAACGCTAAATGAATGGAAGTCGATGCAATGTTCTAATAAGAATAGAAACATAAACATGTTTGTGTGTGCGTGTGTGTGCATATTTGTGTGTGTGGGAGCAAGTGAGAAAGAGAGAAGGAATACTTTGTTAACCTACCCAAGGTGAAAAGACATTATTGTTTTAAAGTTTAAATTTTTTGTTGAAATTTTTACACTGATTTTTTTTAATTCTGATTTAGAACAAAGGTTTTACAGGTTCATCATTCAATGTAGCACCAAATAAGAGACATCTGAATTCCTGAGTGTGACAGATGGTGAGAAACATGAGCAGATGGACTCGTGCTGATCCATGTAGATTCTCGCCTGATTTCACACATTTATAAAGAATTAGAAATAAAGTGGTGCTGGAGTGCTCGGTATCTTTTCCTTGATTTACTTGGTCTTTATTTACTCACAGTTGATGACAAAAGATTTTATTGTGATACACCGAAGCTCAATAACATGATTTGAGTTATTTGTTAAAATCATCTAAGTGTAATGATTCACTGTACTTGTACAATTAACCTTTAGTAAGGACAATGTTTTTATTGGGCATAATTCATCATTCATCAACCCATATCACAATGGCTACTACAGCCAAATGATGTTAAAAAAGAAACATGGCTATAATTGTCAAATTTACATTAAAATGCAATGTGGCAGTAGCTGACACTAGGCACTACTACATACTAAAATATCACAGCGTACAAAAGGTTTGGACTCAGAAGCAGGCAGGCACAAGGACCTTAAAACAAAACTTTACTAGGAAATGGCCGACAAGACAACAGACTTACTTGAGACAAAGCGCACAACACAAGGAGAAACTGGGATAAGCCAACATACAACGCAGAACTGTACTCTAAGACAAGCACACGCGATCTAAAAAAACACTGACAAACTTAAGAGCAGGTAGCACAAACACAAATGGAACATGAACACAAAATGGAAAATAATGAAGAAAAAACACAAATCCGTACATACAAATATTTCAGAATGAGTTATAAAAAAAATTAGCAGTCATCTGTGTTAGCTGTTGAGGGTTAAATCTAAAATTTTGAGCAACTATCTGCAATGTGTAGTTCTTGGAGAATGTTATGAATCAATCTCAGCACACCGACTTTGAGCATAAATGTCTGTAAAACTGACTTATTTGTAGCCACTTTTTGAGTTTTCAAAAATTTCTTTAGCTATGGCTGTCATCTTGTTTCAACTCCAAAAGGTTATCATTTGTAGTCGTACATCCAATGATTACTGCAAATTTCATTAAAATCTGCCCAGTTGATATTTTGGTAACAGACTAAAACATACACATCTGCAAGCTCATGTACACACTTTAACAAGTGCCCTCACCTTTCAGTGGCAGGTGTTAAAAAGCATAAAATAAATGGTAAATAGACTTTACTTATATAGCACCTTTTTATCGTATCAGGATACTCACAGCGCTTTATAACACAATATGTGTCCTCATTTACCCATTCACACAGCACTCTACTAGGTCTCTAAATAGCTAATATGTACAAATCATCTATGGAGACTAATCGGTGTTAATCACATTCATACACCGATGGGACACACATCAGAGACAAAGGACAGCTGGAACAGGGGGATTGAACCAGCAACCTACCGGCTCCATGACAACTCCTCTAACCACTCTGCCACAGCCATCCCTAATAAATAAGATAAGCGCCTAATAACTAATAACTGTAGTTTTCTTTCTGCAAATCCATACCAGATCCAAACAGTTGAAGGGACTTTTTTTATTTGGTAAAAAAATCATTTAACTACCATTTGAGAGTGCCTTTTCATATTAATGCTGCAGTAGGTAACTTTTATAAAAAAAATATTTTTGTATGTTAAAATGTCACTATGTCCTGACAATATTTTGCTGATTACCCCTTTTTCAAAAAAAAAATCTATTTAGGTGCTCCTAAAACTCAGTTTCGATGCACACACACAACCAAAACAATAAAAACCGTATTATTAAAAAAATGTTCCAGTGTGAACTGGGTTTAAATCTTGATACAACTTGTGATCATGTTTTCCATGGTCTTAATAATTAAAGCTAAGTTCTAACAATGTTTCCACTGACAAGTACCTACATTCTCTTCTAAGAGTAATTTGCATTCTTGAAAGAGCATATGTGTGTGTGCGTGTGTGTGTGTATGTTGTATTTCAGTCTGGTCTCACGTGAGCACTCGATGTTGCGTGAGCTGTCTGAGGAGAAGAACAGCTTCCACTGCAGAAGCAGCAATTTCAGTTTTACGGTTAGTTAGTTAGCGTTGATAAAAGCAGCCTGGCACATTTAACTGCTGCACTTGCTCATCATAAAAAAAAAAGTTGGGGCACCTCTTCAAGCTCCTCTTCCCTACTCTAACACATGTCTCCTAGCATTCTGCATGACTGAATCCACCCTCTTTTTCCTAAATCTGCCAACAGGGAAGCTCCTCAAAGTGGAAGTGAGGAGGAGCGTCAGCGCTGATCAATATTGACAGAGTTTAATGTGCAACGACTACACCAGGATCCATATTTAACTCTGCATGAATATTTCATCTCCTGCAAGCATTTATTACGGTGCCGTCTGGGAGTCTCCTGAGCGTAAAACACATCGGCCTGCCTGTGATAAATATCCTTGCAAGAAAATAGCCCCTCAAGCGTTACCCTTACTGACTCTCCTTTTTTTTTTTTTGCAATGCCACCGACAAGTGTGAAGTGTTCCTTTCACCGAGCTGTTCAATCATCATCAGCCACAAAGACTGTAGAGTGATTCCCCTATACGACTGATCCATGCTGCTGCATGATGGGAATAATGGCTGATGAGTCACTGAGCAGCAGACTCACAGGGTCAATGTTAATGTGACCCTCACTACATTGGCTGGCTTATTTATGTTCAAATAAAAGTGTGGGACATGTTGGAGACAGATTAAACTAGGCCAGCATTCTAAGGTTCAAATATTTGCTCAGGAATGTGGAGGCAGAACATGAAAACAATAAAAAAAAACAAAAAAAAACTTTTCTGCAATAAAACCTGCAATAAAATAAAGAGTTTGTATTCAATCTGCATGAAACAGATGACCATGAAAAGTTATACTACAAATTAGTTCAAAGTATTTTAAGAATTAGAGCACAAACACATATAACACATACATGCAATGTCCATATTAAAACGTGGATTTAATCTAACCCGTTGCCAAAGGTAGTGTGTGTTCATTTTTCTACAGTGTTAGTAAAATTTTGCATGAACCAGAGTACAGATTTTAATGAAACTTTTAGGGTTTAAAGCGAAGTGAAGATTCTTTGAAACACATGAACGACACTGAAAAACAACCTTTTGAGGATAAATTGAATTCTGGGATTGTCATCTTGAAACATCTTGGGCCATCAGGGAAGAAAAAATTAGTTCCACTGAAAAGTGGTATTCTTACAACTATGCAGCTGTTTAGACCCAATCTCTTGAGTTTTATGTGTGAAAATGTTCTTACTTTCACTATTAAACTACTATGGTTGTCTTTCTACATTTTGACTTTAACAAACATTTAAGTGATCACCAATCATGATCCATCCATCCATTCATCCCTATATCGATACCAGCTTCTTCCTTTCAGGGTCACGGAGGTCACTGGTGCCCATATTCAGCAGTCACAGTGCGAGGAGCGTGGTACCAATCATGATCATTTAAGATTTTTTGAGATCACATTCCTTCTTTAAAGATTATGTTTCAACACTGTCCTTGCAGTTTTTAAAAATGTATTGGGCAAATCTTAACATTATGAGTTTCAGAACTCTCCCTCTATATTTTCTCTGCTTTATGCCAGTAATTTGACATTTCTGCAACAGATTAACATATTTTCCACAACCACAGGATGTGATTTTTGGATGAGCAGAGTATACTGTCTATATTGTGATATTACAATTTTCATTTTGAAGGCAACTAAATGGAAATGGGTCTACTGAATTTTATTCCCTTCAAAAAAGAAAAGCAACCTATTTAATATCATAAAAACAAAAACAGGGTAGTAAAAAACTGTAGCTGATATTGTATGTGTCGCAGGTCTCTCTTGTAAATGAGACTACACGTCTCAATGACATTAAATGACTAAATAAATAAATAAATAAATAACAAGAAAAAAAGCATTTCAGCAAAATATTTAATATTTAAAAAAGTTCATTTTGACACAATTTTAAAAAGATTGATTAAATTAAATTAAATTTATACTAGATATTTATACCTGCACTTAAACCGTTTTAACCTTTTTATTATTTTAGGTAAAATGTTCTAATAAGCTTATACACTTGGTATCACTATTAAAATCAAAGCAAGCAATTAAAAATGTCATTAGATAAATTAGTCCAATATAACGACTAATTAGATATTAGCAACAATATTTATGTGAATGATAAACAGTGTGCTGATTTAGAACAAAGAGTTTAAATATTTAGTGCAATATTCAATTGTTTGAATAAAAACCCAAAATCCATTATTATACAAATTACTTACAAATTAGCATACACATTTAACAGTTCATTAACAATTATTACACACAGAAATGTCTCCATACTTCCTCTAAAATAATCATCCATCTATCTAGCCTCTTTACTGGCATTTTTTTATTTCTGAATTTCAGGGAGCTGGTGTCTACATCAGTCATTGGGTGAAGGGTGACACCATGGGTTGCAAGTCCATTACAGGAACACATAGAAACAAACAAATGAAAACCATTAACTCACACTTATTGACAAAGTAGAGTTACCAAGTAACTGACATGGTTGTTTTGAGATTGTTGAAAAACAAACAGTGTTCTCAGAAAAAACATGTTTTGAGGGAACATGTAAACTCCACAATGAAATGTTCCTACGAAGGTTGTAAACTTGTATCTAAATGTGATAATATGAAATAATCATGTAACAGAAAATTGGAAGAGGTTGTAAAGGTTTCTACAAAGAAAAAAAAATATTGTTCCCAAAGTTAAAATTTCACTATTTTTAAAAAATACATATATTGGCTTAAACATTTGATTAAAAATTAAAGGTTCTTAATGGGTAAAATTATTCTCAATTTCTTTTTACATTGTATCAGTGCACTTGCTACCAAGGCACTTACACCAAATGAACAATGATTCATTTTGCAATCATTTCATCAAACCCTATTTATTGGGCATTCGATTAAAGAGAGAGGCAGAGCTGCTATCCAATCACTGTCTGGTAATGAGTTGAATCTGGTGGTGCAGTAAACGACTGGATTGACCTGGTAAACCTAAGTAAGCAGTGAGTATGAAGTGAGGATGTCTCACAAATATTCCTATCTGTGATATATTCAACTCAAATCATCAGGGGTTTTTACCACATTCAAATAGGTTGGAGACTTGGAAATAGATTGGGTTCTTAATTAAGACTTTCACTGCAGATGAAGCTTACAAGGAAGTGTAAAGGAAGTCTTTAGGGTTTGGCTGTTTAGGACTTCTGAAGCAGTAGACCATTACAGAGTGCCGTAAAGGCTGGCTGCCTCAACCCAAAGCCAGAAAAGGTCACCTGCAATTGGAGGATTAGTAGACAAATGGTCTAGGCTAAAAATTAAAATAAAGTTGGCCTACATCGAAAAGTATTGTAAATGTCTACATCTGGTTTTATAATTAAATAAACTGAGACATTTTACCATAGTCTGTTGAGAAAAAAGTAACCTTTACATGACTTGAATCCTGGTCGTCTAGTAACAGCTGCATTGTAAATGTTGTGTCATCAAACAAACTCTGCCAGCAGGACTATTGCCCCCTAATGTCAGTGATGTAGACATCACAGGTGCTCAGACTTTTACATCCCCAGATTTGCTCCCTCATTTTATCACATAATCAGGTGCATATGTTCCCTGGCATCAGGCCATTGGGAATGGGTAAGAGTCAGCCTGAGATAGTGAAGGTTCTGAATGTTGTGGAGCTATGATGGTTGATGAGTCTCTTCAAGTCACATGGAAGCTGGGACAACGCCTGAGGAGTGGCATACCAGGTTGGTGATCCACAGTAGACTGGCATGTGAGTTACAGCTTTTAGGAGATCACAGAGTCCAACTTCCTTGTTAGAAGTTAGAAAGAGGTCACCAACTGCTTGCCAAACTTTTGATTTAGAATAAAAAAACAGTGTGTTGTTCACCTGATTTGTAATTCCCTTTGAAGTTGTTGAAGGGGTCATGAGACTGTGATTGTCCAGTCCATGTGTATTTTGTGGACCAGGGAAAAGCTTACAACTATGTACATTCATGGATGTTTTTTTAGGAGATTTTGTGGCAATAAGGGGTACTAGATTCACATTTGTGCACTATCCAGGCCCTGATGTGTATGTTAAAGATGTGAATGAAGTGTATGATGTATTTATGAACATTTTGAGAGCTCTGTATGAAATAAATTGTGTGCAAGAAATTTATACAAAAAGAAATGTTGATGACAAACCATGGATGACTAAAGGGTTGAGAAATGCCT
>JAUBOC010000051.1:514516-530593 GCA_032275365.1 Anablepsoides cearensis | reverse complement strand
CCCTGTCAACCTTTTCACGGAGTGTTTGACTTTCCTTATCATGTTTTACCTGTCCAGGTGTCATAAATCTACCACACAGTTAGTTTGATATAAAACGTGAAGGCTAAGTTAAAAAAACACTTGTAAATTTGTTTCAGTCTCCTTTATTCATATTTATATAATTTTGTTGTCTGGTTGTTTTTCTGTCTGAAGGCCAATCATGTAAATTAAATAGAAATGTTTTTCTCAACAGTTTGTACAGATTCTTGTCAGTGTTACCCTTAAAACATGCCAAATATTCAAGCTTTTTATTTTGAATTACTGACTTATTCAAAGCTTCAGTGATGTACAAATAAACCTACATTTTGTCCTTTTATTTGTAAATCTTTGCATTTTATTTTGTAGCATAAAACCTGCAAACTTGACTATTAAAAATAAAATGAACTATAATGAAATTTTAGCTAAATGCCTGAAGTTCATGCCAGCTACCACTTGTTTGCCTTATTTGAGCATGCAGATAAGAATCACACATTGCAAGACATGTTTGTATATTTAAATGGAGACATGTCAGAGGAGGTGCCTGACATGTTCCGTGTTCGTTGGGATGTAAAAAGTAAACGTGCACAGAAACTGGTGTGTGTGCGCAGGGTTTAATAAATCTGAATATTTGTGTGCGTAGACTCTTTCTCAGTTTGATCCATATGCCATCTTTCATCATGAAAGCTTTGAACTCTTTGATACACGAGGCCCCTGGAAGCTACTTTTACGATTTTGTCAAAACAGCAATTGCCATCGGAGCATTACAGTGTGAACTATGTTTTTACAATCAATGGCAAAAATCCATAATGTTTTCTGGAGATTATTTACTTGTAAACTGGGCCTTAGTTTCTGATAATGACATGTGGCCTTAAACTTGCAACCTGCTTTAGGATTAAGGTCTTTTTCTTTTTCACAGCTGAGAAAACATAGCACAAAGCATAGCATGTATTGCTTTTATTGCAGCCTGCACTGTAATCATACTGATAGAACTTTTGGCAGCTATTTTTCATCCATCTCCATCAGGTGCTACGATCCTCACACTAGAGAGGTGTCTTTCACAAACAATCTGAATCTTTTAAAGAGCTCTTTAAAGAGAACAATGGGAATCAGGTTGCAGACAGTTACACGTTTGTATTTTTTTTCTTTCAATTTTTTCTTGTGTTTCTCACACACACACACTTCTCCTTTGCTTTTCCACTGAGGCGACAAAGAACAGACAAAGAAGGAAGAGCGTAGCACCTCACATGCAGAGCTTATGAGATGCAATATTGCGTAATGTCGTCTGAATCGTACATCCTACACACCCAGCAGTAAATAGTACCGGGGCGTGCTTGCTCTGTAATTTTTTCTGACCTCTCTCTGTTGTGGTGTTCTGAGCTAAGCAACAAAGAAGCACAAAACTGAAGCAGTCATAAAAAAACCCAGCAGCATCTACACGGTTCAGCATAGTGCAATGTTTGCCATCATCATTCAATTGAAAGCACACTCTTTTGGGGATATATATAAAATCAAAGTCTCTCCACCCTCCATGCAATCTTGACTTTGTAATAAGTGACAAACAGAAACAGCGTCAAACTGGCTCAACAATCACATGAGCTAAAAGTCCATGACAGATATTGAGGAACCAGGATATTCAAACTTAAACCTTCAGTCCTCTAGGAAAGTTCAGAGCTGGTGGTGAATATAAGAGGAATAAATGATTTATTTGTGTGTGTGTGTGTGTGGATTTATTACAAAGTTGATTTTCAACAAACTACTAGACCACAACAAAGCAAGGCAGTGAGTATTGATTGGGAATCGAGTCTGTCCAAATATGAGGACATAATAGACACTTTTCAAGCCCAGTGTCCAACAAGGGACGGCTGGAGGGAAGGATTTTCCTCAGATTGTTCAAAACACACCAGGCTTAGTTTTTGTTACAAATGTCATTCGTTTCTAAACAATTCCAATTTCCCATGCTTTTAAATGTTGATGTAAATTGATTTTTTCTGCATCGTTTGCATTCATGACAGAAAATCTCTATCATTTTTGATAAATTAAAGATAAGTACATGTCAGCCCTTTTGGACGTTTACCTGTATCTTGACACTCAAATCTGTAATTTTTGAGAAAACAATTGTATTACTCACAAGCAATCCAACGGAATGTGCATGAAAAAATAGTGAAAACAATAAAAAAAAAATATATATTTTTTTTTTTTCACAAAGTTCACTGATGTTTGAACAGGTCTTGAGTAGAAAGTGTGAAGTGTTTTGGGAACAAGAAACATAATATCCAGCCACTAACCTCCTGATACTTTTTATTTATTTGTGTTTCTTGAGCTTTTTATTTTCCCATCAGTCATTTACATGTTGCAGTAGTCTGTTTCCCAGCTCTTTCCTTCCTGTCAGTGCCCTTCACCCTTCTCCTCGGGGCCACTTTGACAACACCTGCTGCAGGTGTCAGGCTGCAGATAGTAAGCCATCCATTCCTTTATCTAATGGAATTACAGCCGGCCTCTTTTGACCCTTAAACCGTTTGTGGTGGAGGAGGCAATGGACGGCAGGGACATTAGCTCAACATTTTCTCCTTGCGGACTGTTTGTTCTCTGCTGGCGGATCTCGTTTCAAGGTGAAAAGCAAGGTTTGACGACGATGGGCTCTAAATGTATGGGGCCGATCGATTTGTGGGGGAGATCTGGAGGTGAGCTTGTCTGCACACGTCCTCACACAGAGCTGGGCTTTTCATCTTGATTGTGGCCTAAGGGCTTAAGCTTTAGGACCCCCCCCCAACACACACACACACACACACACACACACACACACACACACACACAAATCCCTTCGCCTCTCTTTGTGAAACCTGCCTGCTTTATTTACTAAAATGTTTATTATTCGAACTTTAAATGTTGCATTTGTTGTGTTGGTTAGAATAAATGTTTTTTTTTGTCTAAAGCATTTTGCCAAATTTCAGTGAATAATGAAGCTTTTATTTTTTTTTCTGTTAGTATGCCTAAAAACCTGTGTGAAGCAGTGGCTTTAACACACTTCACATTTTTCATTTTAAATTAAATAAACATCATGTAAATATAAATCACTACAACACTTTTCTAGTGTTGTCACCTACTTAAAGCGCTTAAAGCGCAAAACAAACAAACCATTAACATCCTGCTCATGTAGGCACTTTATAGTTATGTGTCACTAAAAGGCAAATGTTTTACTCATGTCTATGTGTTTGTGTTTGACAATTAAAAATAGTCTCATTTTCCTTGTCTTATCTGAGGTCGGGGGCAGCAGCCTAAGCAGAGAGACCCAGACTTTCCTCTCCCCAGCCACTTGGACCAGCTCGTCCGGGGGAATCCCAAGGCGTTCCCATGCCAGTCGAGAAAAATTGTCCCCCCAGCGTGTCCTGTCTCAGGAACCACTGAATTAATTTTAAATAATCACATCATCATCATTTGATGTCTATCTACAACCAATTAATAAAATAAAACAGGCATCATGTTGTAGTGTAACAGTGTTAGGTAACTCTGAATTGAGAAATATTGCGTGGTTGTTTCTTTGATGGACTTAGGACCTGTTGGTGGTTTACCCCACCTCTCACACAGTAATGGCTAGAGAGAGACAGGCACCAGCTGTGCTGCAAACCTGTAAAAGAGAAGCAGGTAAAGAAAATGGATGGAGGATATGAGATTACTTGAAAGTTTGACTTTATAGTTAACACATTTTTTAAAAAGGTAAATGCACCTTCACTTCCTCTCATCAATTCTTGTCCCACATCTAAACGCTTCAACATCTTGTATTGAATCATATAATTTATAAAACATTTTTATTATGATCAAAACAAAAAAAAATAGTCTAACAGTCAGATTTTCTAAATATTTCTCTTCTGTATATTCAGTTTAGATAAACGTGTTGCGGAATATTAAAATTCCATTGTGTTTGTTCCCTAAAAAGTTGTATTTTTTCTGTACAGTTCAACCCCATTTTAGAATCTTTTTTTTTTCCTAACCATTAGATGTTCTCTTAAAATGTTTTCCCTTCCCTGGTCTAATTATCACCAATCTCTTTCTCTCTATGGCTCCGTTAATGGATGCCAGAGAAAACGAAGAGCTCCGGTGCAGAAATGAGCGTTTGACCCACAGCCTTTTAACTGAGATAATGTCTGTACACTTCCAGTGGAGACAGACACAAAAAAAGGACGCTCATGAAGTGCATGTGTGGGTGAGCCAAATGGTTTAGCGTGGCAGACTCTGATCTCCTCTTTTGGCTTCTAATGGCAATGGGAATTGAGAGATAAAGTCTATCTATACAAAAGCTCGGGGTTTGTAATCCAGACAGTAAGAAGCAGCGCAGAAACCTGGAGAAGCAAAAGATTAAAAGGAAACAATCTGCTAATATTATACAATTTAGTGATTGTCATCACTTTTTTCTTGTTCCACATCTCAAAATCCAAATATAAACTCTTTCAGCTGGAAATAATTTCACGAAGAGGAGGCAAACAAAACTAGAACATATGAAATCAGAGGGAAACTGTGGGCTAAAGGTTTTAAAGGATGAGAATTGTCTTTACAGGATAGTTTGCATTGTGAATTAATTAGCTGTTTTTTTAAGGTTTAGAAAACAACACTGAAAGCTACATGTCAAAATGTCCTTGAAAACAATATTCTAGTGATACTGCTGCTGTTGTAACATACATAAAAACAAATAGAAGAAAGATAAATTCACTTGTATGTCTGAAAGACAACGGCAGATGACGTTTTTGCCCATGTTTGTGTGTGTGTGTCAGCAAAATAGCTTGTGAATCACTGAATGAATGTTAATAAAATTCACAGAAAGTAATCATTAGATGTTTATTAAAAAAATACAATTAAGACTTATTGCCATGGTGAAGCCATATCTTTCCATTAATTACCTCTCAGTCGGACAATGGTAATGTTGAATGTTGGTTTAGATCAGCAGTTCTCAAACAGTTCTCAATTGGTGTTTTACTTGATTTTTAACTTGAACAACAAATAATTGAAGGGGTAAAAAATAACAACAAAAAACAATGGTTGTATTGTAGTGTAAGCCCGAGAGAAAACCAGGTTTAGATAAATTATCTCTGCATGGCTAACAAACCATCCTGAACGCATCAGCTCAGGTTTTAACAGGTCTTAAAAAACATGGACACATAGGTTTGATCCTGGCTTCTCAGCAGGAGCTTCTGGTTTGTTTCTTGGTTGATTTTAAGATTTTATTATCTGCTTTTAAACTTTTAAACTACACGTTAATGTGACTTCCATATCTCACAGGAAGAGCACTTTAGTCTGTCAATTAAAAAAAGAAAAAACAAGTAGGTCTTCTGGAAGGGTTCATCTTTAGTGAAACGTTTCGTCTTCTTTCACTAAAGAAGAACCCGTCCAGAGGACCTACTTATTTTTTCTTTTTTGATTTTTCTACCTGGACTACTGAGATGCATCAGGACATAGTCTATCAATTGTTTTCCCTTAGATGTTCCAAGACCAAAACTAAATTCTAAAGGTGATTGGACTGAATCTGTGTAAGATTTTACTTCTTCAGATATGGACTGCGGACACTGTGAGACTTGTATGCTTAAAACTGTTTTTTACTTGGCAATAAATTCAAGCCAAAAGAGCTGATGTTTTTGTGTTGTTTCTGTATTTTATTTTAGCTGTATGTTTTCCCCCCATTGGTTTTATTGTTTTAACTTTGTTTCACTGATTTTTAAAGCACTTTGGTCAACTTCAAAAGAACAATTCAAACTAGATACTGCATAGCGGTAGCCTAAATGGCCCCTGCACCAATGCACCAGAGCTCAGAACTCACCAAAACATAATTTGTTGTTTTAGGTGGGAAGCATGAATTGTATAGGTGAGGCTGCAGCTCACACCTTTGAGAGACACATCTTCACTTTAAAACAAGCTACAGGCACTGTAACTTTGAGTCGCCTGGTTACTGACTGATCAGTCTGTCAGCCATCTGAGTTTGAGCAGATTGACTGACAGGCATCTTTCTTGTGTGAATCAGGTTTACAGTTTTCATTACATTCTGCATAAATCGAATCCATTTTTCTGCCCTGTTTTTATTTATTTATTTTTATACACAGTAGCGGCTGCGTGTTGTGATGGACAGCTGACAATGCTTCTCTGCCTTCATGCCTTTCTCTCTTCAGAAAGGTTGATCACAATTGTTTGGTGAAGCCAGTGAAAGGCACAAAGGATAAATTGAACTGATATAAATGATGGATAATGATTTTACAGCTTCATTAGCCGCTGTTGTGCATTTTCATAATCTCTGATCTCAGTTTGTCCTTAACTTCCCTCCCCTCTGTAAATTATGGAAGCTTCCTAAGTGTCAGTGGCTGACTGTCTGTATTTTATGAAGCCAGAAGATGACACATAAAACAAATTGTGCTGGCTTGAATAGGATGTAGGAATCAATGTTAGGTACGCTGGGAGGTGACTTATTTAGTGCATTCAACCATTCATACACACATTCACACACTAATGGTGGTAAGTTACATTGTAGCCACAGCTGCCCTGGGCCACACTGACAGAGGCAGGGCTGCCATGCACACATGTCACTGGGACCACTGACCACCACCACCAGGCAAGGCGAGTGAAGTGTCTTGCTCAAGGATGCAACAGCTGAGATGGATAGAGCAAGGGTTTGAACCGGCAACCCACCGGTTACAGGATAAACCCGTACCTCCCATCGCCCTATATATCATAGATGCATGATTTCTAGATGCAAGGAAGTTAAGAATTTCATAAAATGTGAGCCAGAGACCCCCCTAAAAAAAGGTAGTGGGGCGTAAAAAAGTATTTGGCACATTGTCCCGTCATTTGACTCGAGTCAACTGTAGAGGAGTGACAGTGAATGTAAATCTGCTGTCAGAGCAGAGCACACCCACAGAAGTAAGGAAAAAGTTCAATGATCAGACAGAGGTGGGAGTAAAGTGAAGGATGATTACCCATCACCTCTAACGTTAGACACCACTCACTGCACAATCATTTGAGAACGGAAGTGGTCCTTAGACAATAAACAGGCATTGTATGCACTTCATCTGTCTGTGCACCTCAGTGGTGTGCAATCATAGATGTGTGTTTGGCCAAATTAAATAAAATTTTACAATCTCAGTCGGAAGGTCAGTAAGAAGGTATGTCTGTGAACTAACACTTTTCTTAATGAGTTCTCAAATACTAATGCTGTACAGCTTGAATCCACTCACAGGTCAACATTATCCATTTTGATTTTAGATGTTAAAACGGCCAATGTTATGTGTTACTCAGACATATAGTATACTAAAATCAAGTAACTCTGTTTAGTAAGCTGTTTATATGTATAAATCAAAAATAAATTTGACTTTGCATCATAGACGTTCATAAACGCCTTGAAATTGGCCTCTGTCTCTTTAAGAGCCTCTTGCCGCTTCCGCCACACCCATTTTTACACATCATCACAACCTCTTCATGCCGTTTACAACTGGTCTTAGAAGCATGTATTTTGTTGTAATATTAATTTTAAAAAGCAGCAACATTATACAATATTGGTTTTGGAAAATGGCAACTTAGGATACAATTGAAACTTACAGTTGGACCTGGAAAGTACATTTTCTGAAGAACTAGAGCGAGTAGAGGCAACATTTCAACTTCATAAGATATCTACTATTCTCACATACACACACGTCAAGGTTAAGCTAATTTATTTATTACTAAAATGTAGTATAAGCCAGTTAAAGACCACAGACCATAATAAAGTTACGAATGCTAACTGCAGACCACAGATAGACCAAACAACAATAATGCGAACAAAACCACAAGAGTTGTTTTCAGCTGGGCAGACAACATCAGTGTTCGTGTACTTCTGAGTGTTGGAATTACATCATCTTTTAATGATAATCTTGTTATTAGTCCACTTTTAAATAAATTTATTCAGAAACTATCATCCGTAAAGTGGCTCGCACAAATATATAAAAACATTTTTTAAGAACATTTTTGGCATCCAAAAATACATTTCTTCAAAAGGCATTCTTTAAACCGAAATGATCTCGACTGAGAAGTAGTTAATATTACAAGTGCACGAGATGTGCGGATTCACCATTTGTTTGCTAGTTCTTGCTGCCGATAGTCTGCAGGAGTCTTGAGAGGGGAGGTGCGCTCTGTGATGTGGAAGCTCAGCTTGAAGATAAAACCCAAAGGAGAAGCTGCACCTAAAAAGGTGGTTCTAGGGTCAACCAGCTGTTTTTTTTTCTCCTGAATGAAGAACAACATTACATCTTTGCAACATCGTAAACAGCCAGAAACTCGTACAAATAATTCCAGGATCCTTTGTATCACATGAATCTAACAGAGAATGTCCCCAAACTCAGAACATTCTCTGAGTTGTTACTTCTCACCTCTGATGATGTTTTGTCTGGAGACAGTAGTACTGTGTATATGACAGGAGAAGGCAGGGATGAAGGACCAGGATGGACAGAATTAGAAAGGAGCAGATCAAAGGGACAGCTAAAAATGAGCAGATATGTGGTAAGGAGAGAAAGAAGATGGACCAAAGAAAGGATGTTGGAGACGAAGCTGTAAAGTAGGAGAAGAGGAAGACCTCGGAAAAGACTCATGAATGTAGTAATGGAGGCCATGTGATGAAGATCTGATGCGATGATCTCTGAAGGGATCAGACAAAAGACAAAGATGTATATTTGGGTGAAAACTAAATTGCAAGACATTAAATTGTTGTGGCAGAAAACTTAATAAAAGTAATTAGTTTTAAGTTTAAATGTTTTTATTATACAACTAAAATGTCACAAGTTAAGTCAACTGAGGTTCACAAGCAAACAATTGCTACCAGAGGAATTTGTTTATGTTATAAACTGTGATAAATGTAATTTAAAACATAATTGCTTTATACTGGTTAATCTAAACCTGTTGAATTTATATAACAATTAAATTTGGACTCATGAATTTAATCTTGAGAGGTCCTGCTGTAGTTACATCAGACAACACTGATGTAACCAAACACTGACAGCAGAGTTGTTTTTGACTCAGCTGAAGCTCTTTTTTATTGCTGCGTGTTCTTCCAGACAGAGAGAGGTTACAAAGACCTTCCCCAGACTGCCACTGACCCTGGAAATAACACTGTTATACTTTCTTCTTTTCTCCTTTTTTTTTCTTGAGCTATAAATTGAGTAGAAGTAATTTGATTTAGACATGGACATTTGCCATCGATTTGGCCTCCTGAAAGCTCCGGTCAAGTGTTTGTTCAGATGGTAAGAAACTGAATAAGAGTCAGAGGAAGAGAAAGAGAGAATAAAAGAATGAAGAGAAAGGGGCAGACAAGGGGATGACGATGAAAAGTCAAGATTAACTTAGTCACAATCTAAGCTGTCTTCGAGCAACAAATGCCTAAAAAATAGCCAGAAACTGACAATGAAAGGTGAACAATAGATGTTCAAGAATAAATATGTTATATTGTTAAAAACACGATTCTTTAAACCTGCACCAAGAGTTTTTTTGTTCACCTCTTTGATATTTAGTTGATGTTATAAGGACTGATGCATTAGAAAGTAAAAATGTTTTCCTATCACCTTCAGTCTAATTTGAACTGTTTTATTGATTCATAAAAAGGTGACATGTATAATTAGAAAAACTGATAAAAGCCTACAGCACAGATCTACTGAACTGAAACTCAGAGAACATTTTGTCCCTGAACTTAAAAACTAAAAAACTGACAGTAAATTTCAGATGACCCCAAGCTGACGTCTACATTTTAGTCTCCATCAATGGAGAAAGAGTAGTGTGTCCATTGCCAGCTTCCATGTACAAACCATTCGTGGACTATAAACATCTTGGTACAAATAAAAAAATTGCAACAACAGCTGTTTTTTAAAATAAGGGCTGAAAAAAAGCTGGACTGATGATTCTATCAACATTTTACCGCTGCTGCATTGAGAGCAACCTCAGGAATCTCCTCTCTCCCTCAGCCTCACTGCAGCCAAAAGAAAAGCACTCCTGCGTGTTGTCGCCAGGGTAAAAACCATTATCAGGACTCAACTCCCAGTACAGGCAGGGATTCCAGAGAAAAAATTTCTCATCCACGCCACCACCTTTGAGCTTCTGCCACCAGGATGAAGTTAGAGAGCTTTCTGCGCAGAAAAAAACACAACCCGACTGAAAAAGGTTTTATTGCCTCGCACTCTGGCTGCTCTAAACAAAACCAAAAATATTTACAGCATCACTGCACTTATAGCTATATAGTGTATTTGCAGCAAGGCAAATCAAAGTCAATCAGTATATACGTCTATTGTACCTAATGCTACGTAAATACCTGCAGCTTTATTCACACAGCAATCTCCAACTGTGTGCAGAAATATACATTTGTTACATACAGTACACTTGTTGTCTACTAATAAAATGTAATACTAGATGATAACATTTGACCATGTCTGTTGTTAGCAAAATATGAACAATATGAATTAACTGAATCTATTTTATTGAGACTTGCAGAAAGTAATAAGATGAGGGAACCTCGCAGATTTTCTTAATGTTGGGAGATCGGACGATATTTATATAAGATCGGTGGAAAAGATTGGTTTTTCATCTACCTCAACAAAATTGTTTCAAGGGTATTGTTCAATGTTTTTCAATACAATAAGATTGGAACATTGAAGGTGCATTGTGACCTCATAACACCTGACAGCAGCTGCGTTTCCATTACAAATGTGCACAAAACTTTGTCGATATTTTGTAGAAAAAACACAGTTTCGCAATTGCGGTGTTTCCATTAAGTAAGAAATGCTATTGAAATCACGCGTGAATATGCTTGTTCTCGCGATATTCCCATGCTGAATGTAAACAATCAAGCATGTTGCTACCACAACACTAGTGATCAGAGGAGACGTCGGCGTCTTATCGAGGTTTTCGAGTGACAAGCCCATTATACTTGGGAACGGATACGTATGTGGCGTTTTTGTGAAATTGTAGTCGGTGATTTTACTATTTTCTTTTACAACTTCAGAGATTTTTCTACTACTTCCTGTTGTCTCTTTCTCTTCATCGTGTTTTCACCAGTAGAAACAGTCGGTTCTTGATCACGTGACTCCCGTGATGCAAAAAAAGTGTTTCCATTGCAATTTTGCAAAATTTCGATACGGCTGAAAAACCACCTCATCCTAGCGCAAAAACATTTTGTCGAAAAACTGAAGTTTTTTCGAAATTGACGTGTTTCCATTGAGCAAATTTGTTTTCGAAATTCTAATTTGCGCATTTTCATTGTCAATGGAAACGCAGCTGCTGTCAGCTATGTATTGGCCAAAATCTGATTTGGCAGGTCAAAGTTTTTAAAGCTTGGTGATCGGCCAGAAAACTGCAATCAATGCACCCCAATTATTTACACTTTATTATTTTTTTGGAGTCAACCTAATTTAGAATGGCTGCCATGGCAACAGAGACATCATCAGGGCAGAGGAAGATGTTTCGCCTACATACATAAACTCATTCTAAAGGTCATGGCAACAGTTAATGTAGAGATTATAGCAATTACAAGTCATGGCAGCGGTATGAATTAATGAACAAACACATGTAACTAAATGGATCATAATGTTTTAGATCACAATTTCACCCACTAAGAAATAGCTGTGTTTAAAAGTTCAGCATACACTGTTAAAGTCCACTCTGTTTTTCTGTTAATAAAATACTTTGTGAACTAATGGATGGATTTTTAATGTAACGTTTTGAAAGTAATTACTGGAATAACATCTATAACTGAAGCCAACCCAGTTCAAGATTACTGCCACAGCTTATCAACATTTGCCAAAATGTCTGTTTTACAGATATTGACCTAAAATTTGATGGAATAATAACTGAGTGTGATATCCTGCAATAATGCATAACATTATTTTCAAAGTTCAAAACAACCACAACTCAATTATTTCCCAACATACGATTTCCACTTAAATCTCTATTTCTGTCACAAAAGGTGACGAGTCTGAGTTGAAGAGCCTTCGTTAGATCTGTTCTCGTCTCAGCCACACGCATCAAACAATAGGCTAACAGAATACAGTACACAGTCAAACAAAATGACTCACACTGTGTCACTTCACATTATGTCTGATAGATAAGAAGGTCAAAGAATCTGCTTCCCTCCCTCTGAAACCTTCATCCCTTTTTAACTGTGAGCCTGAGAAGAGAGGCCAGCTCTGAGCCTGACGCTGATATGTGACATCAAGGTGAACCGCTGCCTGTTCCACCAGGAATACCAGGCCTATTAAAAGAGAAAAGAGCCATGGGGCAAACTGTCTGTTTCCTTTTTTAGCCTTCCACCCTCCAGAGGTTCAACTTACAAAGAAAGAGGCACAGAAAGATGAGAAGTGACAGCAAGTAAAAGAAAAAAAGTGAAGGGGAAAAAGGGATGGAGAGTAATTAAAGCTAGAAAAAAGTCCTGGAGATATTTTGATGGTAGCTGCCACTTGGTATGTTAGGTATGTTAGACATGTTCAACTCACTGTGTTATAGCTGTTTTTGTGTTTGCTAAGGCAGCTGTGAGGACCATCTTGAACTGAGTTTACTCAAAAAAGGAATTTGTTATAAACATGTCAGCAATAACTACAATAATATAGTTTTATTAAAATTGCCAAGTGGTTAAAGATATATTATGCAAATAAATTATTTTATTAACCTTAAATTAAGATTTTACAGAAATGCTAAAAGTTTTTAAAGAGTTGTATCAGTTAGTAACAGTGATGTGTCTTGTGATTTCTACCTAAAAATATGTTGAAATAGTAACCTTTCAGAGACCACAAAGTTTAAAGAGAATCTAAAGAATTCTCAGTTCTTTCCTAAAAGGTTTTATTTGGGGTAAATTGCATTACTACAGTAACTCAAAACACTACTAAATTTAATGACACATATCTTGCAACCAACCATTTTGATACCACAAAACATTTTCACAAAGATGGTCAATCGTTAGTTTGACAAAAGCTGCGTTTCCATTACAAATGTGTGCAAAACTTTGTCGATATTCTGTTAATGTCGGAAAAACACAGTTTCACAATTACAGTGTTTTCATTAAGTAAGAAATGATATTAAAGTCACACATGAATACGCCTGTTCTCGCAATAAGTTGTTACAAACATGGCGGCAGTGGATGCAAACAATCATGCTACCATGACACTAGCAATCAACGTTGGCGTCTTATCGAGGCTTTTGAGCGACTAGCCCCTTATACTTGGGAGCGGATACCTATGTGGCGTTTTTGGGAAATTGTAGTAGGTGAGTTTACTAGTTTCTTTTACAACTTCGGTGAATTTACTATTTCTACTTCCTTTTGTCGTCTTGGCTTGAAGTGTCTTGTAAAAGTGCCTACTGTTAGGAATTCTGAACTTCTTTTGTCTGTCTTGTTGATTGTGTTGAAAAACTGAGATAGAATGTCATAAAACAACCATATAATATGGACGTAGGAAAATTGAAACAATAGGTCAAATGCTTTTGTTTTTTAGTTAAAATGTTTTTGAACACAACACTTAAATATAAACTCATCTTCTTGTGTCACTATTGCTTTTTCAGGAGGATGGAACTTACAAATCCAGCTCTAAAACATCAAAAGTCTGCATAGCAGAGCATTTTTGACAGCTAAAAGATTATTGCAAAATTGGAAGAGATTCAAACCAAAAAGCTAAAAATTCAAATGGAAACCTTCATGTTGGTGTAAACACATTCAGACCATTTCCCTGTAAAAATTATCTTGTCTCCATTCATGTTCAAACTTTACAAAAGAGATTTTTAGTTCAACTTCGAGTCATAGCTCATACATTTTCTGTGGCATATGTGTTTGTATGTGTGTGTGTCTGTGGATGGGTGGCTGTGAGGAGAGATATATGTAATTGTTCAACAGCAATCATTTGCTCCTAAATGTCATCAAGATCAAAGAGAAACAGGCTGATGCCCAGTGGTTAAGATGCCTGACCAACATCAGGAGTGAGAGAGCTGAAGTGGTGAAATAGTAAAACATTTCAGGTTTATTCCAAAGGGTCTGAATTTTAGGACCAACATTGTGACTGGTGTGTACATAAAGGAAACGAGAAAACTGTTTTTTCAAAGATGCTTTGATTCTTTATATCTTTAGGTCTTTTATTTATGGTAGTGAATCTGTGTGCCTGTCGTCCCACCATAAACTGTACTTGGACAAAATGACAGGTCATTTTGTACCTCTGCCAAGTTGTGCCCATCCATTTATCTTCTTTACCCACTTTCTTTTGCAGTGTCATGGAGGAGCTGGTACCTGTCTTCAGTGGTCATATGCAAAGTTGTAGTCCCACCTTAGCTGTTACCATTTCATCCCAACAGGGTGTAAAACAGTTACTTGTATGCACCTAATCACCCATTTGCAGTGTGTAAAATACATGAGCCAGGCACAAACTCTTAATAGTGTGAATACTGAAGAAGAAAGGAAAACCTAGACCGCTTGTGTTTTTAGGCGAACATATTAAAATGTCTTAATTTTAGAAGTTTAAAGAATTTGTCTGATTATTTTTGAAGCAGTGTTCTGTAAAATAGTTAATATACAATAGATTATATATTATACTAAAGTTAAATAGTTAATACAGAGGAAAATACACCTGGACCCGAACTAAACCCAGCCGGTCAAGGCAGAAAGTCGCCTGTCCTGAGCCTGGTTGTGGTTTTGCTGGAGGTTTCTTCCTGTTAAAAGGGACTTTTCCTCTCCACTGTCACTAATGTGATGCTCAGGATGAGAGACTGTGACAAAGTGAAAATTCAACACAATCTGCTGGCTTCCTTAGAATTATTGCTTTTTGTGTACCTAAGACTATGTTTGTTGTGACTTGGAGCTATACAAATTGAGTTGAAACATTTTATGTTATCAGCTGACAGTCTTACAGCACAGGCTAAAGTCTTCCTCTGGGCTAGGCTAATATCGAGCCAAAGGTGGGCCTGTTTTATATCATTTTTCAAGCTTATAACAACTTTTTTAGGAGTCATCAGGACTCTGTACCACAGAACAGACTGTGTTTCCATCCAATTTAAATTCGAAATTTGAGCAAATTTTCTAAATTTCACAAAAAGGGAAAAAATAAAGAAATGTGAATGAGACGTGTTTCCATCAACTGGCTTGAAGCAAATCAATTATGTCAGATGCATGTGTGTAGTAAACAGGAAGTAAAAGTTGCAAACTTGCTGAGACATCTAAGGACAATGGAGAGAAGTTATCAGGAACGCACTGTAGTTACTCTAACTAGGCCTTCCTCAAAGCAAACAAGAAACCCAAACAGGTCTCCAGCAAGCCACCCTGTGAAAAAGAAGACCCCAAACTGAGATACTTATTCTCTAAACATAATGTTTCAATGGCTATTAAACCCCAAAACACATTATTGGCTCACCCCATAGATCCCCAAAGAATGTTGTGCATGATGTTAAGAGCCAGAAAGACTGTGACCAGTTATACAGTACATCGGGGAAACAAAGCAGCCACTGTTCAAAAGAATGGGCCAACACAAGAAAACATCATCAGGCCAAGATTCTGCAGTTTACACTCATCTACAGGCCAGCAGTAATGTTCTCATCTTTGATAGAGAGGAACATTGGTTTGAGAGAGGAGTAAAGGAAGTATTTTTGTGAAGAAAACTGTCTGTCGTTAAACTTTGTCGGAGGCCTCCATGTCCAGTTGTCCCCCTCTTACAATGTTGTTATTGCAAGTATGACTCAGCCCTCTGTGGCGATAGGTGATAATCAGGGCCCTAACAATCATTGTTGGGCTGATGGTTCTCTTTTGCATATAAACAAACAGCTTTGATTGTCATTGTTACCTTGTTTATCCACCATGTGTAAATACTGCTTGTAAGGCTGGGCTTACCTGTAACTCCTCAGACTGAAGAAGTCTTTTGGAGGAGAGACGAAACATTTCATTAAAGAACCCATCCAGAAGACCCGCTTAACCCTGTAAGGCCCCTTGTTGCAAAACTACAGCATCACTTTTAGCTGTACCAAAAACGAACCTGAACAAAAAAAAATCCTGTAACACAACATTTACATAGCCATTAGGTCCTATTGTTTAGCCTTGCAATGTCA